>CM069076.1:10218068-10780568 GCA_035578085.1 Solanum pinnatisectum | reverse complement strand
GCTTAACAACACAAATTGAAAATAAAAGTCTCAAAACCTGAACCAACCATCCTATGAGACCAAAACCGCGGTGACAAAATTTCAATTCGAGCACGATTACCAAAAATATTGACCAAAGTTAAATTTTGGCCAAAACTTAAAAGTTAAAACGCCTAACGGCACAAACTAAAAATGAAAGCCTCAAAATCCGAACCAACCATCCTATTAGATAAAAAATGATCTTTGGATTTAATTACGCTGATAGAATTCTCATCTGAGCACGTTCACAAAAATATTGACCAAAGTCAAATTTTAGCCAAAACATAAGATATAAAACACCTAACGGCACAAACAAAAAACAGAAGCCTCAAAACTTGAACCAGCCTTCCTGTTAGATAAAAAATGATTAATATGTTGGTAAATTTTACCAATGGATTAATGATCGGTTGGTACATTACCAACTATTTTAATGATGTTAGTAATTTACTAACTACAATCTTTATTCGTCGGCAAAATGTCCAACTAATTGGCTATTGGTTGGCAAGTTTACCAACAAATTACATTTCGTTACTAATTTACCAACACATCTATATTTGGTAGGTAAATTTAGCAACACAATCTTGCCATTGGTAAATGTTTGGTTAGTAATTCATTGGTGATATGTTCATAAATTATATAAACAATATTTACCAACCAATATATACTTCGTTGGTAATATTACCAACAAAAGGTGTGCGTTAGTAATATTTTAGTTGGTAATCCATTGATAGAATGCTGCTAAATTTGGCGCCATTGTTTCCCGCCGTATTTACCAACTAAAATACTTAGTTAGTAAGATTTGGTTGGTAATCTGTTAGAATTTTGTTGTTAAGTTTTAAAATGTAGTTCAGTTAGAAATATGTTGGTAATTTGTTAGTAGAATACTAACCAACTTAAGTTGTTAGTAAAATATGTTGGCAATTTGGGGTTTTTTTGTAGTGTATGTATAGTATCATTGACTAATGAGTACTGTGTCTATATATATATATATATATATATATATATATTATAATATTATTAGCTAATGAGTAATTTCTAAACAAGAAACATGTAACGACCCAGACTGTATTTCGTGAAACTAAGTTGTCAGGGCCTGTACCATCCCGCCATAACGGGAATAATCCCGCCATAGCGGGATGGGAGCAGCCATGAAGGGATAGTCGGAAACAAAATTGAAAGACGCGAATTCTTATTTTTTCCCTTCCTTCCTTAAGTGCTAAAATAGATGAGGGTCACCCTAAAAACTCTCAAGAGGCTGCTCTAGGCTTAGAGAGAAGGGAGAGGAGGAATTCTAACGCAAGAAAGGCTACAACCCACGGATTCCAGGCCTGCCTCCATTGTTTCGCTGTTCGAAAGTCATAAATCATATTATAATCCTAATACAGCTTCTTGGCGCCCAGGTAGAATGGGTTTTCTTTAATGAGTAGTTGATAAGTCGTTCCCACCGCCTAATATATTGTAAGTCTACTGGAGTTTTCATGTTTAGGCCTTCGGGCACGAAGATTGGAGGAGAGTAGGTATGGTCCTTGTGGTTGAACTAGTGTGTAGTGTGTGGGTAGACTTATCTTGTGAATGTAGGGGTAGGTGATAATTCAATTTCCTGTCGGTGTTATACATGTCTGTTAACTGCTTCATTGTATTCATGCATGTGTGTGAATATGGAAAGATGAAATAAATCTCATGAAATAACTATTTGTGATCCATTGCATGCAAAGGAACATGTTACTTGATTGTACAATACAAGTGTGTAAATCATTCATTATGGTACCGATTATGTTTGTGATTGTGGTTGATTGGATCAGGTGTCACGTTTTGACACATAATTGGATCGAGTGTCATGTCCTGACACATTATTGGATCGGGTGTCACGTTTTGACACATTATTGGATCGGGTGTCACATTCTGACACATTAGCAGCTTGACCTTGGGTTCCATGAGAGGACCATAGTTGTCTGCTTATCTATGAATGAAAATAATTTCCTGTTCCATAACTGAGAAATTAACAAAACCTAGATTGATCATGTCCATCATGTGTAATAATAGATATGAGAGAACCGAAAGTCCGAATGTTACTATTTTCCATATTATGATGATGTTATTTGTGTTGCTATATTGTGGATGTTAAATGTGTTATGTATCCTAGGTATGAGGAAGTGTGAGAGTAAGATGAAGAATAGTGAGAATGTTAATAAATTACTAGGATCTACCTTAGGAAGGAGGTTTGTTCCAGAGTGGTTAGTGAGCCTTTTTATGGTATACTATGTGGTCAAGGGCCAAATTGTTGTGGTGGAGAATCGTAGGTGTGTAGTAAGTTGGTTTGCCGGGTTGTGGGCGATGTGTGTTTTGAAAACTCCTCTATGTGTGATAGAAATGTTAGGCCTTAACCTAAATCAGAGTTGGTAGCGATGCAAATAGAAGGCCAACACTGTGTTGTTCCCTTATTGTGGTTAAGACAAAAAAGGTGGTTAGAGTGTGGGTGCAAAGGTTAGATGGGATATATTCCTTATAACATTTTTCTTTTTATATTAGATGGTGGGTATTGGGTTGACCGATGATGCCTATCAGTACGTATTGTTATACTGATGCTACTCTTGCTATGCCACTTGACATAGTCTGGTTGTAGGGTCAATGATGTTTCATAGGAGAAGACGAATACGATATCAAACAACTTCTACTTTCCTATCTTATGGTGGGAGCTGTGTCATGATATTATTTTGTTTACATGACGTATATTTAGTAGCTCTTGTACCTGTTTAGACTAGATCCCTAGGGGTGTTAAGTATTCTAGAATTTCAATCTTGGTTTTGTTTTAACTCAGTATCTTGTAAACTTCATGAACTTTCCATTTTATCTCGTATCTTCTTAATTTTTCTGCATGATAAAATCGTTTAGGGACTAAGGGTTAAGCTGTCTAGGTGATAGAGTAGGTGTCCACACGGTCTGGTGGGTTCGATCGTGACAAATTGGTATCAGAGCCCAAGTTACCGGTGTTCCAGTACAAGAGCAAATGTGGAATAGACTCATGCGGATTGGAATGTTGATGTCCACATCTAACCTTCAGGAAGCTATTAATCATTATAGGAAGTCGCTCTATTTCTTCTGTCCTTTCGTGTGATTTGTCGCTTGTGGTGTAGGTTGAGTCTAATTGGTATCTCCAGATTTCAACTGGTATCTCAACAAAGTGAACTGGATGCCGTAGTCATGGATGAAGGGACACAAGCAAGGGAAATTGGAACCGAGAAGGTTCCAATTGGTATATGGCCTTAGAGGCTGTGCAAATGTATGAATGGTCAGCTAATGGTTATTAATGAAGTGAATTAAGTTAATAATTTTGACTTGATTGTGTGATGTAAATTAAAATTGTAATTATGTGCATAATGTTTCTGGAATGACCGCTGGTGTGTGAAGTGTACATACCTGAATGGTATGATGTGCCTGTGTGTCTGATGTTGGGTGAATAACTATCTATGTGTGAGATGCACTTGCTGAAATACTTGAAATCACAAGAGGTATAATTACTTGAGTCTTTATGAACTTGTGGATAGAAAAGAGCCATGTTTAGTGGGGATCAATGGTCTGATGATGACCCATAATGTGATTAATAGGCATAATCTTGAAGTGTGTTGTAACGACCTGTTCCCGTCGTTATGAAAAGCAAATGGGGAAAGAATTTGGGCTATAAAACTTTTGAGTAGTGACTTGGAAATTTCTAGCCTAGGTTAGACTTGGATGAAATCTGAGTTAGGTAAGATCTTAGGAAATCTGGTAATAGATCGGAGGGGTTGATTATGAATTTGATCACATGAGTGGACAACCAAGACGTTAAGGAGCATATACAGCTTTACGAAATCAAATTCGGGCGAGTAGAACTCCCGAAACTGATCTTGGCATGGAAGGGTAGTTTTTAAATGTCTAGGTTTGAATGTATTGTGAAATGGGAGCTTGGAACTCAAATTTTGAGCTTCTGTCTCCGTGCAAGCTACAAAATCGGGGTTAGTTCCACTAGGGCGGGGCCGCTGTGGCGGGTAGGGTCTCACTGTGGAGGGACAATCTCGAGTTAAGTCGGGGAAAAACCCAAAAATTGTTATTTTCTGCAAACTTTGTTCTTGAGAGCTAGGAGGCAAAGCGAGCGCTTTTGTGATTTTCCACGATTTCTAGCGCAAAATGTAAGATAATTACTCCCCTAATTCGTAATTTGATTCTTAGAACTTAGGACCTTGAGTAATTATTATTGGGGGAGGGTTTTGGCCTGAAGTTAATGATGGAAAAAGCCCTAATTGAGTATTGAGATCTTGGGTTAGGCCTAGGATTGATAGTTTGATTATTATTCGGGTAAATTAGGCCTTCTTTATTGATCCTTGCATTACTTAACTGTTTTTAGACCAAGAACAAGCGGAAAGAATCTGAAAAGGGAAGGTTCAAGAGTCTTAGGAGGATTCAAACTTGGTTTCGAGGTAGGTGATGGTTTGATTTCCTATTTGTGTGATATATGCCGGTTAATGGCTTCATTATGTGTATGCGTGTATGTGAATAAGGGAATGCGAAATAAGTCTAATGCAAATGAATATATATGAGAAAATTGCATACTATGAAACCAATAATTGATTGTATGACTATGAGCGTTGCTCATTATGGGTGTGATTGTGATTGTGGTTGTGCTAACTAGATTAAGTGTCACGTTTTGACACATATATTGGATCAAGTTTCATGTTCTAACATATATATTGGATCGAGTGTCACGTTCTAACATATATATTGGATTAGGTGTCACATTCCAATACATATATTGGATCGGGTGTCACGTTCCAACACATGTATGTTGGATTGAATGCCACATTCCGACGCACTAACAGTTTGGATGTGGGTTCCATGAGAGGACCACTGTGATTATTACATTCATGTCTACTTGTCGGTGATATTGGAAACTGTATGTTACTCCTGAAATGATAATTGATCTATGTATTCTGTATATGTGTGTTTATTGTGTTGTAATTGCTTGCCTATGTTTCGTTTACTGGGGTGGCCGCGTGATCCTACTAGTACTTTGTGGTTGTGTACTGATACTGTACTTGCTCGTTCTTTATTGAGTACAGGGCATCTTCAACTGACTACTGATAGACCTCAGCTAGGGGATCATTGATCGAAGACCGGATTCAAGGGTGAGCCAGTTCTTCCAGGCCACCATGGATCCTTCCTTGTTTAGTCCACTCTTTTCAAACTCAGACTGTTTAGTTAGACTTTGCTTATGTTAGATTAGGGGTTGCACACCTTTTCCTTAGATTTGTTGGCTTACAAAGTTTTGGTACAATGACTTTCAGGTTCTAGGGGTTGAATTTCCACAATAGTTATGTTAGTTGATTTGTTAAACTTTCAGAGTTTATGGGAACTCCATATTTCAGTAGTCATTTAAACATGTTTCCGTATATTTAAATGTTCTAATTTTCGTTAAGTTGCTTAGTTGGATTATAGTAATGGTTCTCCCACTGGAGGGTTAGTGTGGGTGTCAATTATGACGGTATGGGTCGTGACAAAGTTGGTATCAGAGCCCTTGATTCGTTGATCTCATTATACCAAAACAAGTCTAGTAGAGTCTTGTGGAATGGTACAAAGACGTTTGTAGTTTTCTTTGAGAGTCTATAGGACTTTAGGAAAACTCATTCCTTTCTTTCTTTGTGCTATTACTTGAATCAAATTGGTATCTGAGTGATACAAATTGGTATCTTTCCTCCTTCACTCTATGGTCAAAACTAGAGTAGCAGAAGTAGTAACACCAACACTAGCAAGAGAGGATGTGTCCTTTTAAATAAGCATGTTTCCCTGATTCAATGTGAGCATGTAATGACTAGTGACAAACATGAGGTTTTTATTATGTTCTTAAGGTTGAAACCTTCATTCTTCATGGGTACTGAGTGTGAAGATTCTTATGATTTTCTTGTTGATTTTTATGGTTTGCTTCATAAAATAGATACAGTAGAGCGATTTGGCCTTGTGTTTATGACATACCAGTTCAAGGAAGAGACCAAAATGTGGTGGTCTCATGCTGAGTGCCGACTAGTAAGTGCACTACTCATGACTTGGGAAACATTTTATAGCTTTCTGTATGGAGAATATATACCCTGAACTTTGAGGGATAGGAAAAGAGATGAGTTCCTGAATATAGAGCAACATAATATATTTGTTGCAGCCTTTAAGACAAAAGTTTGTTTTTTATCCAAATATGGTACTCCACTTTGCTTCAGTCTAAAAGAGAAAATTCGTCATTTTGTGAAGGGATTAAGGTCAGATTTGTAGATTCAAGCTTATAGGTGGCTGCTTTAACAAAATCTTTTCAGGAAGTGGTTCATTTTGTGACGGAGGTAGAAGGGGGTGAAGTCAGAAGGCTTGGCCAAGGTGACAACATTTAAGAAGTTTTGTAAGGGAAGGCAAGATAATGAACACCATTACTTTGGAAAATGCATTTAGTATTGTTGTCATAACATGTATGGGTTGCTTAGTAAGTGATGAAATTATGTTGTGACAATTGAGGTTCGAATCTCTACTACAATTTTCTAGATTGAGTGTCTATCAAAGAGGGTCATGATACGACTACTACAATAGCAGTGATGCTTACTTGGTTAAGTTATTAAGTGTGTTACAATTGTGGAGAACCTAGGCATATGAGGAGGAAATCAGCAAGACCGGGGAAATGGTAATGCAAGTAGGGGAGTAGTGCCACCAAGCAAGGAGGTTGCTCGTCATGATGATAGGGCTTAATTTTATGCCTTTCCGGGCAAGACCAAGGTTGAGGTGTCTAATGCAGTGATCACAAGTGCTATTCTTGTCTGTGACCAAATGGCTACTATTTTGTTTGATTCGGGTTCTACTTATTTATATGTATTAGTTCAGTTTGCCTTGGGATTTGATGCGGTTTGTGATGTTCTTGATGCCCCCATCCATGTTTCTACCCCAGTTGAAGAGTCAGTCATAGTCACCCAGGTATATCGTGGTTGTCCTATTCTGTTTATGGGTTTTCAGATTTGGGCTGATTTGGTTATTTTGGATATGACTGACTTCAATATAATCTTAGGCATGACTTGGTTGTCCCCCTATTATACTGTGCTTAATAGTAATGCTAAGTCAGTGACTCTAGAGATCCCGAATAGGGAAAAGTTAGAGTGGGAAGGGTTGTACAAACCTAAGCCAGCTAAGGTCATATCTTTCGTACGAGATAGGAAACTGGTGGGGCAGGGTTGTTTGGCATATTTGGCTCATATTCGGGAGATTGATATTGAGCCTCCCTCTATTGATTCTATTTGTGTAGTGTCTGAATTCAAGGAAGTGTTTTCTACCGATTTGCCTGGTATGCCTTCAGATAGAGATATAGACTTCTGCAGTGACTTAGAACCTGACACTCGCCCCATCTCCATTCCTCATTATCGCATGGCTCCGACAGAATTGAGAGAGATTAAAGCTTAAATCCAGGAGCTTCTTGATAAGCATTTCATCCATCCTAGTGCTTCCCCCTAGTGCTTCCCCATGGGGTGTTCCTGCCTTGTTTGTTAAGAACAAGGATGGTAGTAGGAGGACTGGTGATTTAATCTTAAGCCATAAAGGAGTGGATTGATACCATAATGACAAGCTTATGGATAAAGAAAGTTCCATTGAGTATACTTGGGTGAAGGAAATTGAAAATTTTAGTAAGAAAGTACGTATAAAATTGGGTTAGTCGTTTGAATTAGATGAGTATACCTGAGTTTGTGTCATGTCGATGAATAGGTTGACTTCGTAGTGATAGCCAAGGCGAACTGACCATAATGGTAATAAGAGTTCTTGATGGATTGTGATGGGATGCAACTATATAATAAGATTGTTTCTTAAGTGAATTTTGTATAGTAATTACGACTTGTGAGTATCTAAGGTTGTGGTTTTCTAATATTTGGTGAGTAACGTGGTTGTATGGAAAGTTTTAAGAGATGGTGGGACACTACTTGAATAGTTAAAAGAGCTAGAGTCATAATAAAGAAAAAAAATAGTGGGATGTAGTACAATCTTTAGAAAGAGTTGAGAGCAAGAATATTTTATTTGATTGCAAAGGCTTTAAGTATCTTCAGAGGGGTAGATAATTGGGTTCAGAGACGTGTGACTTCATTCATTTTGTTGCGGCTATGGTAATAGTGTCACGGGTCCATTAGATTGGTTAAAAACTATTGAAAAAGACTTGAGAAAGGAGTGTACAGACATTAGCTCGAGTATGATGATAAGTGCTTTGTTTTTGTTTTTGAGTTTAGTAATGAGTATGATTGAATTTTTAGCGAAAGATATTGTAAGATCGATGGAGATGCGATCAATGATAAGCGAAGATCTATGAATTCATAAAAATCTTCAAGGTATAAGCTAATGTTGATATATAAAGGGATTGTGTTATACAATTGAATTTACAATTCAGATTTTTCATTGTAAGTCTACATTTGTGGGGATTATTTTGTTAAGGTATGAATTGGCAAGGTGAGAAATGATCAATTATAATAGATATTGAGCAATTGAAAGGACTTACACATGTGTTGAGTTGTAAAGTTTATTATTGTTGATTGTTAAGTACCTAAGAAAGGGTCTTCATTTAAAAAAGTGTTGGTTTATAGTAAGGTAAATGGCCGGAGTGTTTATAATGGTTGTTAGTATTGAGAGTGTGGGCTTCAGTGGAATGATGTGAAGACTATATAGAGTCAACTGAATGGAAAGGGCTGGTATCGGCTCTTCGGAAGAAAAATCTTTAGTGCTATTCAATAATTATTCCGTAAGTTCTTATGTGACCATCTATTTCATTTTGTACATGGTTGTAAGTATGATTCACTAGCTATGCTCACGTGTGTTTTCACTTTGGTGGGTGGATCCTAAGTGGTGGATCAACTGTACCAATCCTGCGATGTTCTCTTGGTAGAATGTGGGAATCATTGGGTCCAATTCTACTGTTCTTAAGGGTAATCTACAATCACAATTACTAAATCTAGAATTTTGATAGTGTTGTTAGGGGGTTTGTATGCTTGGACATATTCCTCGATGAGTATCTAATGTCTAAATCATTTTTTTATAACTTAATCTCATTGGAATTTATGTTGTGGGATGGAGATGTTGTTAAGAACTATGATTGCTTGGGTATTATGAGTGTGTGTTGGTTGGTTCAGGTTCACTTCTAATTGTAGTGAGTATTGATTTGGAATTTTATCATGATTATGTGAGAAAGGATTCGTCCTGATGATTGTGTCAAGGCCCTTGATAACATGTTTCAGAAGTGTGTACGATCAACTTTGGTGGTTATTGGGAATCACTTTTGTTGTTAGTTAAGCTTACATACAACCATATTTATCAGTCGAGTATTGAGATGACTTTATTGAGGCATTGTGTGAGAGGATGTGTAGGTATTCAATTGGTTGGTCTGAGGCAGGACATGTGAAACCCTTAGGGGGTTGATTTGGTGAAAGATGTTCAAGATAAGGTGAGAAGCATCCAAGCTAAGCTTTTAACAGTCTAGAGTCGACAGAAAAAATATGCATATCGTAAGGTAAGAGACATGACATTTCAGGCTGCTGAGCAAGTCCTCCTAAAAAGTGTCACCCATAAAGGGGGTGATGAGATTCGGCAAGAAGGGCAAGCTTAGTCCTTAATACATTGAGCCATTTGAGATTCTTGATTGTGTAGGGCTAGTGGCTTATAGGTTGGCCTTATCGTGTAGCCTATCTGGAGTCCATCCAATGTTCTATGTGTACATGTTGAAAAAGTATCATGAGGACCAAGGAGATAAAGTTCGTGGAAGTTTAATGGAAGCACCGTCCAGTTGAGGAAGCTACTTGGGAAACTGATGCGAGACAAGTATCCCCAGCTATTTGACGATTCAGCTACTACTCTACTTTTGCCTTAGCCAGTTCTCCTAGTTTATCACTCGGGGATGAGTGATGGGTAAATTGATATCTATTGTAACCACCTGTTCACCTCGTTATGGAAAAGCCAATGAGGAAAGAATTTGGGCCAGATAACTTTTGAGTAGTGACTTGGAAATTTCTAGCCTAGGACAGACTTGGACGAAATCTGAGTCAGGTGACGTCTAGGGATATCTAGTATAGAATGGGGGGTTTGATTATGAATTTTATCACATGAGTGGATAACCAAGACGTTAAAGAGCATGTACGATTTTACGAAATCAAATTCGGGTGAGTAGAATTCCTGAAACTGATCTTGGCATGGAAGGATAGTTTTTGAATGTCCAAGTTTGAAGGTATATTGTGAAATGGGAGCTTGGAACTCAAATTCTGAGCTTCTTTCTTTGTGCAAGCCGCCAGAGCGGGGTTAGTTCCACCAAGGCGGGGCTGCAGTAGCAGGTTGGGTCCCGCTGTGGCGGGACAGTTATGAGTTAAGTTGGGGAAAAACCCCAAAATCATTATTTTCTGCAAAACTTCATTCTTGAGAGCTAGGAGGCGAACTAGAGCAGTTCTTGACAGTTTTCCATGATTTGTAGTGCTAAAGATAAGATTATTACTCCCCTAATCCGTAATTTGATTCTTAGAACTTAGAATCTTGAGTAATTATCATTGGGGGAGGGTTTTGGCCTGAAGTTGATGATGGAAAAAGCCGTAATTGAGTATTGGGATCTTGGGTTTGGCCTAGGATTGATAGTTTAATTATTATCTGGGTAAATTAGGCCTTGTTTATTGATCCTTGCATTACTTAACTATTTTTAGACCAAGAACAAGCAGAAAGAATCTGGAAAGAGAAGGCTCAAGTGTCTTAGAAGGATTCAATCTTGGTTTCGAGGTAGGTGATGGTTTGATTTCCTGTTTGTGTGATATATGCCAGTTAATTGCTTCATTGTATGCATGCGTGTATGTGAATAAGGGAATGCAAATTAAATTTAATGCAAATGAGTATATATGAACAATTACATGCCATGAAACCAATATTTGATTATATGATGATGAATATTGTTCATTATGGGTGTGATTGTGCTTATGGATCTGCTGAGTGGATCGGTTGTCACATTCCGACACATATATTGGATTAGGTGTCATTTTTTGACACATAGATTAGATCGGGTGTCACATTTTGACACATATATTGGATGGGGTGTCACGTTCCGACACATATATTGGATCGGGTGTCACGTTTAGACACATGTATGTTTGATCGGGTGTCACGTTCCGACACACTAATAGTTTGGGTGTGGGTTCCATGAGAGGACCACTGTGATTATTACATTTATGTCTACTTCTCCTTGATATTGGGAGCAGCATGTTACTCCTGAAATAATAATTTATCTATGTATTCTGTATATGTGTTTACTGTGTTGTAATTGCTTGCCTGTGTTTCGCTTACTGAGGTGGCCGCGTAATCTACCAGTACATTGTGGTTGGGTAATGATACTACACTTGCTCATTCTTTGTTTAGTACGGGGCATCTTCAAGCATCTACTGATAGACCTCAGCTAGGGGATTATTGATCGAAGACCGAATTCAAGGGTGAGCCAGTTCATGGATCCTTTCTTGTTTAGTCAACTCCTTTCAGACTCACACTCTTTAGTTAGACTTTGTTTATGTTAGTTTAGGGTTGCACCCCTTTTCCTTATATTTGTTCATTTACATTGTTTGGTACAATAAATTTCAGGTTCTAGGGGTTGAATTTCCGCAATAGTTATGTTAGTTGATTTGTTAAACTTTAGAAGTTTATGGGAACTCCATATTTCAGTAGTCATTTAAACCTGCTTCCGTATCTTTAAATGTTCTAGTTTTCGTTAAGCTGTTTAGTTGGGTTGTAGTTATGGTTCTCCCACCGGAGAGTTAGTGTTGGTGTCAATTACGATGGTCTGGGTCGTGACATGTGCATGGTTGTTATACCAAGATAATACGAAAAATCTCTTGCAAGTGGAGTGTTGGGTTCGATCTTGGGGTAGACTTCGCCGAATTCAACTAGGGGAGTTGGGTTCTGGCTAAATTATTACCCTGGGGTCAATAGAGAACTCTAGGGATAGGGAGAACTCCTAGGAAATTGTTTCATGGGAACTGACCCTGTCAGGGCCGCCGGGGCAGGATGATCCCGCCATAGCAGAAATTTTCCCGCCATAGTGGGACCGCCAAAGCGGGAATTTTCCCGCCATGGCAAGATACGGTGAGATAGAATCTCAGCCCTGTCTCCCCTGTTTTCCCGCTGTTCCACTAATTGACTCTGAATCGTATATTGAATAATTATCGCAGCCCAATCATTTCTCAATAGTATAATAGTGAGTTATAAGCATCTAGCATTTATTTACACCTACGAAATTAGAAATCTAGCATCCCCATGCTTACAAAACATGGTAAATCAAGAAGGAATAGTGCAATTGTCTGCTGCATACTCAAACAGGGCAAACTAAAATCAAGCCAAAGATTTATATTTAGAGGGAGGGGGAGTGTTTTCATCCAAATCGAGGTCTTCTGGGGTCTCCTCACTAGTCCATGCCTCGCTCAACTAGGAAAACGCTCAAAAGTCCTCTGGTTCGAGCGTGGGAAGCTCCTGCTCGGAGGCGACGCAAGAGAATATGACCTTGATGGCCTTCCACATCCTTCCCATCAAACGGTCCCTCTCGATGTTCTTCTTCTTCTCCAATCACAATTGGCAGTGGAGCATCTCGACCTCAAAGGCGGTGGAGAGTGGAATTAAGGTGCTAACATAGGTACCTCCCAATCTTCTCCCGGCCCCGTTCACCTTTCTCTTCTTCTTTCCTTTGGAAGAGGGCCGCTTGATCAGTTGAGGATGGAAAGGGAGATCTATGTGTAAGACCTCGTCAGTGTGTAGGAGTGGCATCCCTGACCGTTTGCACATCGTCTTCACCAACCTCGGTAGGAAGAATGCCTTTTTGTTGACTTGGTAGAACATTTTCTTCTCGGACACTATTTATGCCCCAACATTCGGCCTAATCCCCTGCATTGCGCAAGCCACCACCAGAGCCCGAGGATAAGTCACGTTGGTGCGATTTCCCAACGGGTGGACTCTCTTAGCCACTAAATTCAGACAGCTCTTGGCATCAATGGGCCAGTAAGTGCTGGTGATGCTCTCTGTATTAGCCTAGTAGACCCGATCCTGATACTCATCATCAACCAACATATCCCGTAACCAAACCAGATCCATCTCCCTCAATCTGGTCTCGTACTCAGCGTTGGAGACCTCCGGCACCTCAAGCACTACATTGATGAACTGAGTCCTCCTAGGGACATCCACTCCTCTGATATGGATGGTGGGGTGAGGGTCATCCCAACGCAGTATCTTGTAAACTTTATGAACTTTCCATTTTATCTCTTATCTTCTTAATTTTTCCGCATGATGAAATCGTTTAGGGACTAAGGGTTCTCCTATATAGGTGACAGAGTAGGTGCCTGCATGGCACGGTGGGTTGGGTCGTGACAAAACCCTAATGATACCACAACAATATATATATTCTCTTATAGTATCATCGATTAATGTGTAATTTCTGAACAAGAAACTTTAATGATACCACAACAATATATACACACACACACACACACACACACACATACTGATTTAGTATTAGTTAAGGGAAATTATCAGCCTTAATGATACCCAAACACTATAATATACTGATTTAGTATTAGCTAAGCGAAATTATCAATCTTAATGATACCAATATAATATCATATACTAATTTAGTATCAGTAAGCAAGATTTTCAATTGGGGCATCTATTGTAATTATTTAGGGGGGCATCAATGTAAAGGGTATATATTTGTAATTAATTTGTATTTATGCGACATTTGCTTAGTTTCCCCTTAATTAATTTTGCCAATGAAGTTCTTTATAGCACAAAATAATACCTACTACAATCAGCTAAGAGCATGTTTGACATTGCTGTTGGGAGGTCAAAAAATATTTTTTTGAGAAAAAAATAGTATTTTGTGAAACTTAGTCTTTGGATAATTCTTAAAACTACTTTTAGATGGAAGCAGAAGCAGTTTTTCTGTTGTTGGAAAAAAGCTAAACATTTCTACTTTAAAAAAAATAGAATTAGAAATTGAAAATTATTTTTTTTAAGACTAAAATATCTCTTACATATATACATATTTATCAATATATCCTTATTAATAAATTAATATATCTCATAAGTTTTGTTGATTTTTATTCAAGAATTTTATTTTTTTATTTTTTATATAATAAACTTTTTATTCTATTTATGTGTTATATTATTATTTATTTATTATATTGTATATGTATATATTACTTTATGTACTTATTATTTTATAGAACTAGAAATAAAAGTAGCAACGATATTTTTCTAGGATTGAAAAAAGAGAAAAAGTAACAATTAACGATTTAGACCCTCCCCTAAAAAAGTAACAAATAACAAATTTTTCTTTTCTTAATTTACGTTTTATTTTTAAAAGAACCTCATACTTTCTCAATTATAAGGTAGGGATCAAACCCAAGAAGACACATTCTTTAAAGACTTTGGTTGATACGTTAGTTCAAGCACAATGATTATCAACTTTTTAAGCGTATTAATCCTGGCACAACCTAATGTTCTTTATAATAGTCGCCGATAATAATGGTGCATCGATATATGGTACAAGAAGGTCAAAGCTGAGTATGAACAAATGTCTTGGCAAAAAATGTGAGGAAATCTCTAATGCAAGCCATTTGATTGTACTAATTTTGGGTTGGATAAGCAAGTGTAGAACATTCCTTGCATTTTCAACAGTTTCCGTTCAAGTATATTTTCTCAGCAAAGATCTCTACTACAATTTCAACGTACTTCGTGAGTATTTCCATAAACTGAGGGATAAAACCGTCACACCGGCAATTCCTGCCAGAATCTTTGCATCTCTTGAAAAACTCTTGGGTACAGATTGCATCAATGACTTCAAACTTTTAATACGAGATGCAATTACTACAGTATACTTTTTTTTTTACAAGGGAATGGCAAAATTCTTTGCAAGGCAAGTTGGGCAGTTAATGGCATCAAGATGCTTCTCACTTTGGAACGTGCAACATCTTGGATCTTAAAAGAATTGCCAATGTCACCAGAGTAGATCTGTGACTGGTAACTGCGCAATATTCTATCTAGCCAATAGTAATTCTCCTATAACCCATTTTCATGTGCGCTTTGCTTGATTCTAGCACGGCCATAACATGGTCAATTGAAGGTCCTTCCTCTTGAAGATGTAGTATTTCCTCCAAAGCAAGATCAACCATTGTCGATGAGATGTCTGGATCATAGGAGAAATTTATACTAATATCTACACGGATATTGCCAACTCTGGAGGGCTTATTGCCGCCAAGAAAGACAGAAACTCCAACAGAATAAATTTGTCCATACTTGAAGCGGAGAACTTGTAATATCTTAATTTCCAGAAGCTTTCTCAAATATCCAACAAAATGAATATATTTATCTATGTACAATATCGATTGATAATTTGCTTATGTACATTTTAAATAATTAAATTAAAAATATAATTAAAGTTTTAGTATTAGATAGTTAACATAGTTTCTCTCTATAAAATAATCTTAATATTAAAAGCATATTGATACTTGTCCTCTTTCGTAATTTGACTCTCAAAAACACTTTTTAAAGAAAATTAGTCAAACACAAATTTCTTGTAAAAGCACTTTTCAAATGAATGTGCCAAACAAAAATTGTTTTTTTTTAAAGCCCTTTTCTGAAATAGCTGAAGAAGACATATCTCTGTCGATATGCCTGCTTCAGTGTGTTCGAAAAAACAATTAAAAAAACTATTTCTTTGTTCTACTTTAATTCTATTAGTGAATAATTTTTTTGAAATTATGAAATCCGTTTTAGCACTGAGTGGCACGGGGCGCCATCCCCTAAACTACTGAAGGGAGGGTTGGGGCGCACCGAGTGGCACGGTGCCCTAGGAGCCAAACTACAGAACAACTTTTTTAGCGCACTGCTGGTGCTACGCGCCAGCTCTTTTCCCAGAAACCTGACGAATTTTATTTCTCGTTTTCTAACCCCAATTCGCCTAGAATCGAATGGTTTCTTCCCAACTCACTTAGACTCAATACTCAAAATTATTATACCATAATCTACTCAAAACTACCCTCAAAACACTAACACTTATCTTAAGAACTCATCAAAACCTCAATAATCAATATTATGAATGAAACTTCAAGAAAACTCATCAAGAACTCAAATCCTTCATCTTCAAGAACGAAATTGCACTGAAAATAACATTATTGGTGTGTGGGTGAACGAACCCAACACTATGAGAACTCACATATATCTAAGCTTAGGGTTTTGAGAGAGTTCAAGAAGAGGAGAAAAGGAGACCCCTAATTAATTACTAAAACCTCTTAAATCTGAAAGGGTAAGGAAAAGACCAAAATACCCCTCATATTTTTGGGTAACTTTCCTTAACTGGACATGCAAATTTCAAATAAGCATGTCTCTTTAATCCGAACTCAAAACTTAGCAAACTCAGTGGCGTTGGAAAGAGGATTCTAAGACCTTTCATTTGATCTCTTATGAGCCACCTAACTCATTATGTACTGAAAGTTATGGTCATTTGAAGTTGACCCAAATTCATAACTTAGCATAATTTGCCAAAATTTTCAATCTAGCTATTTCCAATTTAGTTCTTTCTAGATCTAGATCGTTCTAACACCAGTTGTTATAATATCTCCCCGTTGGGAGCATTCATCGAATGAGATTACTCTAGGTAGAAATAAGGGTGGAAATATCTACACCCAACTCAAACACTCAAGATGCAATATATAACACAACACATCGACTTAAGGAGTACTAGGAAAAAAAAGTAGTACCTTGATTTGAAGTTTCTCTGAGAGCAAAGAGATGTGGGTATCTCTTCTTCATATCCTCCTCAGCCTCCTAAGTAGCTTCCTCAACAAACTGATTCCTCCGTAATACCTTGACTAATGCTACCTCCTTGTTCCTCAACTTGCGGACCTGACGATCTAGAATCTAAACGAGTACCTCCTCATAAGATAGGTTGTCCTTAATACCAATATTTTTAGTACATATAATGAGTGAGGGATCTCCCATGCATTTCTTCAATATTGAAATGTGAAATATCGGATGGACTAATGATAACTGTTGCAGTAGCTCCAACTCATAAGCTACATTACCAATCCTTCTGGATATATTGTAAGTACAAATATAGCGGGAACTAAGCTTCCCCTTCTTACCAAATCTCATAACACCCTTCGTGGGTGAAACCTTCAAATAAACCCAATCATCCACCTCAAACTCTAACTCTCTTCTCCTAACATCTGTATAGGATTTCTGGTAACTCTGCGCTGTTTTCAATCTTTCTTGGATGATCTTCACTTTCTCCATAGCTTGATGAACTAAGTCTGGTCCTATCAATCCAGCTTAACCAACTTCAAACCATCCAATAGGATATCTGCATCTTCTCCCATAAAGAGCTTCATAAGGAGCCATCTGGATGCTAGAGTGATAACTATTATTGTAAACAAACTCTATAAGAGGTAAGTGATCATCCCAATTATCTTTGAAATCAATAACACAAGACCTCAACATAACTTCTAAAGTTTGAATGGTGCGCTCTTCTTGACCATCAGTCTTTAGAATGAAAAGCAGTACTCAAGTTCACATTCGAACCCAAATCTTCTGGAAAGACTTCCAGAATTATGCAGTAAATTGTGCACCTCTATCTGAAATGATGGACACTGGAACTCCATGAAGTCTAACTACCTCTTGTAGATATAACTTGGCATAATCCTTTACCGAATGAGTAGTCTTTACAGGCAAAAGTGGGTTGATTTTGTCATTCGATCTACAATCACCCAAATAGAATCATGTTGCCTATGAGACTGCGACAAACCAGTAATAAAGTCCATATTGATTATCTCCTACTTCCATTCTAGAATCTCTTTATTCTGAGCCATACCACCGGGCCTTTGGTGCTCTATCTTGACTTGTTGACAATTCGGGCACTTAGCAATGAACTCAACAATACACTTCTTCATACTAATCCACTAATAGGCTTCTCTCAAGTCACAATACATCTTGGTGGAACCAAGATGAATTGAATATCTAGAGCTATGAGCTTCCTCCATGATCCTTTCTTGGAGTTCATCCACCCTTGGTACACACAACCTACCTTGATACCTCAATACACCATCTCCCCCTTATTCAAAAGCCATCACTTTTTACTTATGAACATTTACCTTCAATTCAAGCAAAATAGGGTATTGGTCTTGTTTCTCTTTTACTTCAGACACTAATAATGATTCAGCCCCATTCATCACCACTACTCCACCTTCATTGGAATCCAACAAGTGGACTCCTAATTGTGCAAGTCTGTGCACATCCTTGGCTAATTCCTTCTTCTCTTGCTCAACATAGGCAGTACTACCCATAGACAACCTACTCAAAGCATCATCAATAATATTAGCCTTACCTGGGTGCTTGAGTAACTCCAACTACCTCATATGTCTGATATTAAGCTCTTTCTGACTAAATATATACTGAAGACTCTTGTGATCGGTGAATACATCTACATGAACACCATAAAGATAGTGACGCCATATCTTCAAAGCGAACACTACAACATCCAACTCTAAGTCATAGGTTGGGTAATTCTTCTCGTGAACCTTAAGTTGTCTATAGGCATAAGTTATAAATTTTCCATTCTGCATCAATACACAACTCAATCCAACTCTGGATGCATCACAATACACAACAAAGCCTTATGTGCAGTAGTCAACCTTGTTTTCAATTCCTGAAAGTTTTTCTCACAAGCTTCAGACCATTAAAACTTTACTATTTTCTAAATAAACTTAGTCAACGGGGATGAAATAGATGAAAATCCCTTGGAAAACCTCTTATAATAACCAACCAACCTCAAGAAACTCCTAATATCAGTCAGAGATGTGGATCTAGGCCAATTCTGCAATTCCTCTATTTTCTGAGTGTCAACTCGAATTCCATCACCAGAAATAATGTGGCTTAAGAATGCCACATATTCAAGCCAAAACTCACACATAGAGAATTTAGCATACAACTCTCTATCCTTGAGAGTTTGGAGAACTACTCTGAGATGACTAACATGATCTTCCTCCTTCCTCAAATAAATTAGGATATCATCGATGAATACGATAGCAAACATATACAAATATGGTTTAAACACTCTGTTCATAAGATCCATGAACGCTGCAGGAGCATTAGTCAAACCAAAAGACATGACTAGAAACTCATAATGACCATAACAGGTCCTGAATGTTGTCTTAGGGATGTCACTTTCTCTTATTCTTAACTGATGATAGCCTAATCTGAGGTCTATCATAGAAAAACAAGTGACACCCTGAAGTTGATCAAATAGATCATCAATCCTCGGAAGAGGATACTTATTCTTTATAGTGACCTAGTTAACCTGACGGTAATCAATACATATCCTAAGTGAACCATCTTTCTTCCTCGCAAATAAGATCGGAGAGCCCTAATGTGAGACACTTGGTCGAATAAAACCTTTCTCAAGAATATCTTTCAACTGCTCTTTTAACTCTTTCAACTTAGTTGGAGCCATTCTATATGGCAGAATATAGATTTGACGAGTATCAGGAAGAATATATATACCGAAGTCTATTTCTCTCTCAAAAGGGACTCCGGGAAGATCATCTAGAAAGACTTCTGGGAACTCTCTCATGACTGGAACTAACTAATAGATAGTGTCTCAAAAATAAAGTCATTAACTTGGACTTAGTGATAGACATACCCTTTAGAAACTAGCTTTCTCGCCTTAAGATACGAAATAAAATGACCCTTAGGCACTGCTGAACTACTCCTCCACTCTATGATTGGCTCATTCGAAAACTGGAACTTAACTACTTAAGTTCTACAATCAACTAAGGCATAACAAACATAAAGCCAGTCCATACCTAAAATAACAACAAAGTCCATCATATCTATCTCAACTAAGTTAGCCATGGTGTCCTTGTGATTGACAGAAATTACACAATCATGATAAACTTTCTCAGCTAGAATAGACTCACCAACAGTGTGGAAACACTTGAAGGCTCAAGAAGTTGCTCATAAAGACCATCAAAATTCATAGCACTATAAAGAGTCACAAAAGATGGACTCGCTCCTGGATCTAGCAAAGCATATACATCAAAAGTAAAAACTTTGATCATACTAGTGACAATATCTAGCGAATTCTCTTGCTCTTGGCGACTGGTGATAGCATACAAATGGTTTGCTCCTCCGCTTGTCCCTGAAATAGCTCCTCTAGGTGCAACCCTGTCTGGTGGAGCCGCTGAAGAAGATTGGGCTCTATTGCCCCCATTACCACCACCCTGCCTATTTTTAGGGCACTCTTTCATGAAGTAACGATTCTGACCACACTTGAAGCAACCAGTGGAGCCATCACGACACACTCCTAAGTGGTTCCTACCACACTTAGCACATGCAGGAGTACCATTACCTCCTTCTGCCATACTACATTGAGACTGTGTAGGTCTAGCTCTGAAATTCTATGAATTCTGATTCTTGAACTCACCTTTGTTCCTTGGTGCAGGTGCACTAGCCGATGATGGAGTATGTCCATATTTCTTGTGTTGAAAAGAAGTCTAGTTCGCATTCCTCTTCTGCTGCCTAGACTCATTTCCTGATGTCTTAGCCTTTTTATTTCAAAACTCCTCTCTATCTCTCAGCTTATCCTCCTCAACATGCTGCACATAGATCATCAGCCTTGATATGTCCATATCTCCTATCATTATAGCTGTCTTGCCCTCCTTACTTGACAGACGAGACAACCCAGAAACAAACAAACTCATCCTACTCCTCATATCAGCAACCATCTCCGAAGGATAGAGAGATAGTTAAGTGAACTTAAGGTTGTACTCATGCACACTCGTGGATTCTTGCTTAAGAGTGAGGAATTCCCTTACCTTTACCACTCTTAGTTCACAGGGAAAGAAACACCCCAAGAACGCCTCCTCAAACATAGCCCAACTCACAATTGGTGCATCATTAGCTCTACTCTTCTTCCATTGGTCGAACCATACTCTAGCAACACCCTTCAGTTGGTATGCAACTAGTTCCACTCTCTCAACATCAACAACATGCATTACTTCAAACACTTTCTGCAACTCCTCCATAAAGTTCTCTGGATTCTCAGTAACACTTGAACCTATGATGTTTGGAGGATTTATCCTTAAAAATTCCTGGATTTAGGATGTATCAGCCACATCCTGTCGAACCCCTCTTTGTTGTCCATCTTGGTTGATCACCACTTGACTCAACATCCGAATAGCATCCCGAAACTCAGCATTAGTGACCTCTTCTTGGGGTTGCACTTCTGGTGCATTAGGTACCCCTTGATCTTGAGGTTCAACATTTCTCCTAACGGTATGACCTCGAACAACTCTTCATTAAGTCATGATCTGAAAGAAACGCGCAAGCATGAATTAGAGAGAAACTTTATAGAGATGAACTCTATCACACGAAAAGAGTATGAAAGAAGTGAAATAGTTCCTAAATATTGTAGCCTCCTAATTATAGATGTGGCGCACTTCACACCGATAACTAGGTTCCTACAGATACGACTTTATAGACACCCTAGGACTTTTGAACTTTGTTCTCTGATACCAAGTTTGTCACTCCCCAAGCCTACACCTTGGGCGTGACTGGCACTCGAGAACCATTGTTGGCCCCAAGCGAACCCTTGACCTGACTTAACTATTAGCAGAAGACTTACTCATAATTAAAATAACTTTAGAAAGTATCTATAACTCAAATGTCTCGAAAGATAAACTCAAAAATGTTTAAAGAAATATTCAACTGGCTAAAAGAGGCAACTCAAGTCTCAACATGAAAAACTAAAAATGAAAAGACTCATGAACTAGTGTCTATCTATCTATGAAGCCTCTAATACTATGAGGGTTGTCGGGACAAGACCCCCGATCATCCTAACAAACTGGGATGCTGGAAAGTAAAGAAGGGATTCTCCGGAAGCAAAGAGGCTCACTAAACAAATCTGGAACTCGACTGGATCAACGAAGCACTGGTTGATGATCCTCGTTACCTGTATTTGCATCATAAAAGATGTAGGCCAAATGGCATAAGTACATGGAATGTACGAGCATGCGAGGGGAAAACTAAATAAGACATAAGCTTGAACAAGAAAAAAAAGAAACAACTTACCTCATCTCAACTCAACTCAGGGATACTCAACTCAATTAAATCATTTCAATATAAAGCAATAGTAAAGATGCATTATTAAAAAAAAATCTTTTAAAATAGTAGACAATAACTCAATGTATTATAAAATACAATATAACTCAGTTTTATGCAAAATACAAATAACTCTGTGGGAGATTCTCTAATTGACAACCATCACTATGAGTTATGTGATGATACAACGTCTAGCCCACGCTGCTAAAACTATCCTATACTTTATCGGGGTATAGGACCTACTAATTAAGTGGATCCACTAGTCTATGCTTTATAGCAATAAGGAATCATCTAAAAAGTATGACCCTTTCTACCCACGTTGGCGACATGGTTTATGAGGACTTTAAAATATCTGAACTTGTCCCCATATCGATGCTCAATACTACATCCAAAATGTAACTAGCTCATATGTTTAAAAATATAACTCTTTCTCTAGTTTGAGATTATTACTCAAAATAGTTCTCTTAAAAAAGATAGTATTCAAAACTGCTCAAGAACTCTTTTGGAAATCGGTGTTTCCTCTCATCTTAAATGTGAAAACATTTAATCTTTGGAATACTTAGTTCCCATATATCATTTTAAAGAAAATGAACTCAACTCTACTCATACTCAAACTCAAGTGCTCAAGTCTTAAAACAAGTTTAAAAATGATTGTAAGACTTCTCAAAATGGCTCTAAAGAACTCTCAAAACTTGACTCGTAACTCTATCTTGAATTTGAATTATGGATTCAAGGGTTATGATCTCAATGTTTAGATGTAATTTATACTGTAGATTTCAATTAGAAAACATATGTACTATTCGAGGAAACTCATACGAAAAGAAGGACGAAAGAGTAGGGGACCTGGTGACCCTAGCGCACTGAGTGGCGCGAGGCGCCAGCCCCTAAACTACTGAACGGGGGTTGGGGTGCACTAAGTGGCACGACATCCCAAGAGTCAAACTACAGAACAAATTTTCTGGTGCATTGCTGGTGCGGCGCGCCAACACCCTGCCCAGAAAACCCGATAAATTTTTTTTCTCATTTTTTAACACCATGTCGCTTAGAATCGAATGGTTTCTTCCCAACTCACTTAGATTCGAATACTCAACATTAGTATATAATAATCTACTCAAAAATACCCTCAAAACACTAACACTTATCTCAAGATCATCAAAACCTCAACAATCAAGATTATGAAGGATACTTCAAGAAAACTCATCAAGAACTCAAATCCTTCAACTTCAAGAACGAAATTGCACTTAAAATAATATGATTGATGTGTGGGTAAGCTAAACCAATACTATGAGAACTCACATACCTCTTAGGGATTAAACCCTTAGTGAAACAACCTTCGATTCGCAAGAAAACTTGATGAACACCTTGATTTTTCTCCTTTTCTCCTCTTTTTTAACTCTCTCAAAACCCTAAGCGTAATTTGGTTTGGGAAAACTGAGCTAAATCAGTTTAGACCCCTAATTAATTACTAAAAATTCATAAATATGAAAGGGTAAGGAAAAGACCAAAATATCCCTCATATTTTCGGGTAACTTTCCTTAACTAGGCAGACAGATTTCAAATGGGCATATCTCCCTCATCTGAACTTGAAACTTAACAAACTCAGTGGTGTTGGAAAGAGGATTCCAAGACCTTTCATTTGATATCTTATGGGCCACCTAACTCATTCTGTACTGAAAGTTATTATCGTTTGAAGTTGACCCAAATTCATAACTTAACATAACTTGCCAAAATTTTCAATCTAGCTATTTCCAATTTAGTTCTATCTAGATCTAGATCATTCTAACACCAAGTGTTACAGAATCAAATTAATTCAAAATATCGTGCATAACTAATGAAAGAAAATTATAAGAAATGGTCACGTTCACATTCAACAGTAAAGAGGACTTGGACATTAACAAGCAACATTGTAGAGTCAATAAATAATGCAATTCTTTTTGGAAGAAAGTTGCTAGTGGTTCCTCTATTGGAATTTGTACGCTAAACATATGAAGCTTGGAACTAGAAACACAACGAAGAAGGTAGAAAAACTACAACAAACTTGACAAATAAATACAATGAAATGTTGGAGGACAGTAAAAATATGTCGCATCGTATGATTGTAAGTATTCTCAATTATTTATTATAGATAGTATGTTTTATTTTTATTATTATTAATGTATGTTTTCAAATGAAGGTACGCGCATCAATATCTTTATACGGTTATAGATGGTTCAAAAAGGTTCACGGTATGTCTGAATGCTCGAATGTGTAGTTGTGGAAGATTTCAACATGATGAGATTCCTTGTAGTCATGCAATTGTTGCTATTAGATATAGAAATAAGCATCTAGATGATTACTATTCAACTTATTATAGTAATAAGAATTATAAAGATACTTATGCAATCCCGATTGAACCATTGCCTTGCGAAAGCACTTGGTATGTTCCATCACATGTTTTTGGAAGAGGTAATGTTACCACCAATTGCAAGAAAGCAATCAGGCCAACCACCAAATAATGATCGCAAAAAGTGATTCAACGAAGGAAAGTACAAGAGGAGTAAATTCACTTATAGTAAATGTGGTACACCCGGGCATAACAAGAAGACTTGCCCCAAATTTGCGCATGAGAACTAGCATTGGTGTTTTTTTTTTTTTTGTGGTTTTACATAAAAACTTATGCAGTTGAATCTTTTTGGTTTCTGTCGAACTTCAGATGTTTTTAATTAATGTTAATTGCACTTTAATCCAACATTGATTAATGTTTGTTGTCTAATTTGTATTAATGGTGTATTAATTGTTATATGATTACTAGTTATTATTGGTGGTTGAGTGTTTGTTAATGTATAAACTTACCTTTTAATAGACAAATTTATATAAGTGACTAAACTTAAAGGCTGATATATATGGTTATGAATTAGAAATAAATTTTTAGCAATAAAATGTGTGATTTACGTTATATTGGTGTAATATTCAAAGGTATTATTGGTGTAATCATCGTAATAACGTTGGTGATTACATATTAGTTTAATATATTGTTTTTTTCTGGTGAAAATACAATACCAATGTTTATAATAATTTGTGGTATATAGTAGCTTGATGTTGGTAATATATACCAACATTCCACGATGAATCTATAATTTTATAAAAACACCTGATTAACTTAAAAAGTAGTTTGACATGACAATGAAACACAACATTTTTGACACTATATACACAAACATTATATGTATTTGTCAGTATATAAGCACCAATACTGATAGATTTTAATCATATTAGAGTGATATTCAATGAATGAATTGTTGGTATTATATAACAACCTCACACATTGAATCTGGAAATAACTACTTAACTAAAAAGGTTGTATGACGTGCCCATGTTTGACACCACAATGAAACACAAAATTTTGAAAAACTATATACATACCATTAAAAGTAATGGTGTACTAATCACCAAAAAAATGTAGTTTTATGCCACATAAGACACAACATATTGACAATATGTTGTCAGATAACTAAACACAACATAAGGACCAAAAAGAGTCGAAAATGTCAATTAAAGTGCCATCCAAAAGTATGAAAAAAACATTTTAAATAAAAAAAATCCAAAAACATAAATCTAAATTGTGTCTTAAAGGAACATGGTCCTTTTTAATCATCCCCTTTCTGGCTGAACTGACGACCTTTGGCAGTTGATTCACATTCACTAATAGTACCAATATCAATTTTCCTCTTTCCATAGTCCCAAAGTAATGCTCTGTATCTCAATCAAAGATTTTCAGAATCAAAAATAGCCATTGATATGTTCATATCTCCTCGACAAACATACTCAGCAAATGCACAAGTAAACAGACTACAATCACTACAAAAAGTAAGATAATATGTAAGAATTAGAACATCTTTTTAGTACCAACCTATTAAAATATAATACAATATACTTACTTTGATTCATCAATTTGTTGTGGAATATTTTCACGCTTGTCATATGCCAATGGATCTCCAACAACTTTTTTGGCATAATGTACATTCACGTTCCAGTCTCAGTTAACAATGGCATAAATTTGTTGGCATAAGTTAACAATGGTGAAAGGATGATGAAAAAGTATGAATAGAAGAAAATCAATGGTGTAATAGATGAAAATGGTGAAATTGGACGGTGAAAAAGTATGAACAGAAGAAAATTAATGGTGTAATAGATGAAGATGGACGGAACGAAGAAGAGAGAAGGGTGAGATTTCTTGAAACTTTGAACTACCTAGAGAATAATAAAAGGCAGATTGTTGGCAAGAGTAAACATTTTACTTTTACAAGGATTGTATCAAAAAGGAAGAAAATAAAAATATTATATGAAATAGATAGTTATCGTAAAAGAGGAGAAAAGTAATTCACAGTAACATGTAATTAAAAATTGTAATTGAAGAGAGAAAAAACTAACAAACTTTGCTACAATAATTATCATCCCCAAAATTAGGCACATAATCCCAATAGGAGGAGAGAAGAATATCAAAAATAAATAATTAACTTTAATTAGAAAATTAATTATTTTGTTATATTTGTAATTTAAAAAACTACGTTTATAATTAATAGAAGTATGTTGATATATTGTTAAGTAAAGTCTTAAGTAGTACATTATTGTAATTTCCAGTTACTAAAACTGAATTTAATAGTCTAGACTCATTATTCATCAAATTACGCTCAAATTTGTTGTCTAATTCAAATTTTAAGTTATTGATTATCAAACATACATGTACTAATTGTAATGACTCGAAAGGTCATTTTTAGAATTTTTTTCATAAAATTATCAATTTACTCCTCTCGATATTGACCCCGAGTCATGTTTGAGTAGTTTTTGAAATTTGTTTCGAGCTTTGAGTTAAAAGTTGTGAATTGTGGAAACTTTAAAATTTTAAAATACTAAAGTTGATAAAAAAAAAAACATTTTTCTGTGTCTTTTGGAGTTTCGAGTCTTGGAATGGAATATATTCGATTCCATCAGTTCCAAAATGAGGAAATGGGCTTAAGAGAGTTATCAATTTCAGATTTGGAATCTTGCTATAGATTTGAGGTCCTAAGTTGGAAATTTGAAAATTTTTTGTCTTTGGGTTGACTTTGATAAACATTTGTGGTTCAAAAGCTTGAATTAGAATTTCGACAGTTCCGTTAGATTTGGGAAAATATTTTAGGCTTAAGAGAGGTCTTGGTTGAATTGTCAGGGGTCCCGAGCTTGATTTAGCCTTTTTGGGTGCTACGTTTGTTTCTTGCGAATCTTACAAATTTCAAGTCAAGGAGACCTCAAATTCATGTTTCGATGGATCCATTTACTTCGGAACGTCGAGTATAGTTGAGTTACAAATATGATTTGTGGTGTTTGGGATTTTGAAAAAATCTTGAAGGTTATTTCAGGAACTTCTATGCCTTTTGTGATTTGCTACTTTCTATTTTCTGGTGCTAGGTATGTTGTTCATCGCGACCGCTATACCTTCCCTCGCGATCACATAGGGTTTGTGTGTTTTGATCACGTGAGTCCTAATCGCGATCGCGATGGTCAACTTTAATGAGTTGACTTGCTTATTTATCATACCACAATCACAAACACAATGTTGATTCTCATAATCATACAATCAAGTGTTGATTCATGGCATACAATCATTCATTCATACCCATTTACATTAGGTTTGATCAATAGTGCTACATTCACATATATACATGCATTACAATGAACCAATTACCCACATACATCACACAAACATGAAATCAAACCATCACCTACCTCGAAACAAAGCTTGAATCCCCTAAAGCACTTCAATCTTCCCTTTCTGGATTCTTTCCGCTTGTTCTAGGTCTACAAACAATTAATATATGCTAGGATCATCATTCAAAGGTCTAATTATCCAGATTATAACAAACCTAATAACCCAAGACCAAACCCATGATCCTAAGGTGCAACTAGGGCTTTTTCCCACCATCAAATTCAGTCCAAAACCCTCCCCCAATAATATATAACCATGATTCTACATTCTACGGATCGAAAAAATTGATTTGGGGAGTGAAAACCTTACCTTCAGCACCAAAAGTCATGGAAAACTATCAAGAAATTACATGGGGTTGTATCCTAGCGCTCAAGAATGAAAATTGCAGAATAATGGTGTCTTTGGGGTTTATTTCCAACTTAAGCCGCGACTGGCCCGCTATGGAGGCCCCCATCCCACCACAGCGGCCCGGCCTTGGCAGGAATAATACCACCCTGGCGGCTTGCACGAAAACAGTGAGTCGTATTAAGAGTTCCAAACTCCCATTTCACAACATACCTTCATTCTATGACACTCAGAAACTACCCGTTCGCGCTAAGATCAATTTCGAGAGTTCTACTCACCTGAATTCGATTTCGTGCAGTCGCACGGGTTCCTTAAACTCTTAGCTATCATCTCATATGATAAAAATCATTGTTAGGTCTCTCATTCACTACAAGATCTTCCTAAAACTCACTGACTCCGATTTCGTCCAAATCTGGACTAGGCTAGAAATTCTCAAGTTACTACCAAAAAGTTTTTTGACCCAATTTATTTCCCCGTTGGCTTTTATATAATGACAGGAATAGGTCATTTCAAAACAATTGTGGGAGGAAATCATTCAATTCTAGATGAGTTAGGACTTGAAATTGAGCAAGAAAATTCGTCAGATTTCTGTGCAGGGGCTTGGGGCAGCGAGCCACCATAGCGCCAGAACTACTGCCTAGTTGTTTGGGACCCTGAACAGCATGCCACTCAATGTGCCCCTATCATTGGTCTGCAGTTTTGGGGTTCCTTCCCCGCATCACTCAGTGAGCCAGTGTCGCCAGGTCCCTTACCCTTCCGACCTTCTTTTTGTTTGTGTTCTCTCGAATCGTACCCATATTCTCTAATCAATATCCATACTTAAAATCTTCATTAATCCTTGATATATAATGCCTATCCAAATCATAACTATTGAATTCACATTCCAAATTCAAGGTAAAGTTAAGAGAAAAGTTTGAGAAAGTTCTTTTGAGTCATTTTGAGAAGTCTTTTGTAATCATTTTTAAATTGTTTTTATACTTGGGTAAATGAGTATGAGAACGAAGAGAGTTGAATATTTTAAAGTGAGTATAAGGGAACTAAGTATTTCGAAGTGTAAACATTTTTATATTTAAAATAAGAGAAATCTTTATTTCTAAATGAGTTTATGAGGAGTTTTGAGCATTATCTCTTTTAAGAGAATTTTTGAGTATAAATATCAAGTTGAGGATGAGTTATGTTTTTAAATATTGAGCATGAGTTATATATATTATTGTGAGTAGTATTGAGCATCGATATAAAGATGAGTTCAAACAACTCAAAATCCTCATAAACCATGTATGCCAACATGGGTAAAGGATCATACTTTTTAGATGATTCCTTATTGATTTTAAGCATAGCTTAGTGGATCAACTTATTTAAGGATAACCTATACTCCGGCAAGGTATAAGACAGTTCTGGCAGCGTGGGCGAGACGTTGTTTCATCATGTTGCTCATAGTGATTGTTGTCGGTTATAGAATCTCCCAATTAAGAGTAAAGAGTTTATTATTGTATTCTTATATACATTGAATTATTACCTACTGTTTTAAAAACTTTATATATATTTCATCTT
The DNA here is from genome assembly GCA_035578085.1 of Solanum pinnatisectum. Taxonomy (NCBI): domain Eukaryota; kingdom Viridiplantae; phylum Streptophyta; class Magnoliopsida; order Solanales; family Solanaceae; genus Solanum; species Solanum pinnatisectum. The sequence continues at coordinate 10,750,741 of CM069076.1, read as the reverse complement.
TTATTGTTGCACTCATATTGAGTTGAGTTGAGGTGAGTATGTTTCTCTTCCTATCAGTTCAATTAAGTATCCCTATGTTCAGTTTTCCCCTTGCATGCGCGTACATTCAATGTATTGACACCATTTGGCCTACATTATTTAATGATCCAGATACATGTATTCAAGATTATCAATCGACGTTTCGTTGATCCCATTGCATTCCAGGTAGCTTTGGTGAGCCTTCTTGCTTTTCGTAGAGCTCCATATTTTAGTTTTGATTTTGTTAGGATGTCGTGGGTTTTGTCCTGACTTTGATCATAGTTATTAGAGGCTTCATAGACAATAGTAGTTGAGGAGTCTTTTCCCATTTCCCTTGTTGATGTTTTAAATACTTTGAGTTAGGCACTTATGTTCAAATTGAGTATATCAGACAGTTGAGTTAAAACTACTTTATTAATGAGACCTTTTGATTAAATCTTATATTTGAGTTCCTATATTAATGAGTAAGTCTTCCGCTAAGTATTGAGCCAGGCCAAGGATTCGTTTGGGGGCCAATGATGGTTCTCGAGTGTTGGTCATGTCTAGGGTGTAGACTCGGGGCGTGACAAACTTGGTATCGGAGCATAGAGTTTAAGAGTCCTAGGGTGTCTATGAAGCCTTGTCTATAGAGTCCTGGTTATCATTGTGAAGCGCGCCACATCTATAATTAGAAGGCTACGATATTTAGGAAATATTTCACTTCTTTTATACTTTTGCGTGCGATAAAGTTCAAATCTATAGAAGTTTCTTCCTAATTCATGCACTCACGTATCTTTCAGATCATGCCTTCACAAAGAGTTGTTCGAGGTCGTCCTGCTAGGAGAAATGTTGATCTCCAGGATCAAGGGGTACCCAATGCACCAGAAATGCAACCCCCTCAAGAAGAAATCATAAATGCTGAGTTCCGGGATGCTATACAAATGTTAAGTCAAGTTATGGCCAACCAACTTAGTCAAAAAAGAGTGGTTTGATAGGATGTGGTTGATTCATCCAGGATCTGCAAAATCTTGGGGATGAATTCCCCAAAATTCACAGGTTTAAATGTCACTAAGGATCCAGAGAACTTTGTGGAAGAGTTGCAGAAGGTGTTTGAGGTTATGCATGTTGCTGATGTTGAGCTAGTGGAGTTAGCTACATACCAGCTCAAAGATGTTTCTAGGATTCGGTACAACTAATGGAAGAAGAGTAGGGTTGAAGGGGCACCAATTGTGAGTTGGACTATATTTGAAAGTGCTTTCATGGGGCGTTTCTTTCCCCGTAAGCAGAGAGAGGAAAAGGTAAGATAATTTATCACTCTTAAGCAGGAGTCCATGAGTGTGCATGAGTACAACCTAAGGTTCACTCAAATGTCCTGTTATGCTCCGGAGATGGTTGCTAATATGAGGAGCAAGATGAGTCTATTTGTATTTGGATTGTCCCGCTTGTCAAGCAAAGAGGGTAAGTCTGCTATGTTGATAGGCGACATGGTCATAGCAAGGCTCATGATCCATGTGCAACACGTTGAGGAAGATATGTTGAAATATAGGGAAGAGTTCCACAACAAGAGGGCTAAGACAATAGGTAATGAGTCCGGACAACAGAAGGCCGGTAATGTGAACCAGTTATCCTTTTAACAAATGCCAAGTGGACGGCACCATCATCTGCTAGTGCATAAAAGAATAGAAGTGAGTTCACAAATCAGAATTCGCAGAACTTTAGAGCTTGACCTACTCAATCTTAAGGTAGTGTGGCACAAGGGGCCAATTAGACTCTTATATATGCTAAGTGTGGTAGGAACCACCCAGGAGTGTGTCGTGATGGCTCCAATGGTTGTTTCAAATGTGGTCATGAGAGAATTCCCTAAGAACATGCAGGGTAATAGTAATAGGGGCAATAGAGCCCAATCTTCTTCAGTGGCCCCGACTGATAGAGTTGCACCTTGAGGAGCTACTTCAAGGACAGACGGAGGAGCAAACTGGTTGTATGCTATCACTAGTCGCCAAGAGCAAGAGAATTTCCCAGATGTTGTCACTGCTATGATTAAAGTCTTTACTTTTGATGTATATATATTACTTGATCCAGGTGCGAGTTTATCTTTTGTGACTTCTTATATTTCTTTAAGGTTTGATATTTTTCTTGAACAACTTCTTAAGCCCTTCATTGTTTCCACACCTGTTGGTGAGTCTATTATATGTGATAGAGTTTATCGTGATTGTACCATCTTTGTCAATTACAAAGACACTATGGCTGACTTGGTCGAGTTAGACATGGTGGACTTTGATGGTATTCTATGTATGGACTGGCTTCATGTCTGTTATGCCTTAGTTGATTGTAGAACTTGAGTAGTTAAGTTCTAGTTTCCTAATGATCCAGTTTTAGAGTGGAGGAGTAGTTCAGCAGTGCCTAAGGGCCGTTTCATTTAATACCTTAAGGCTAGAAAGTTAGTTGCCAAGGGGTGTATCTATAACTTAGTCTGAGTTAATGACTCTAGTATTGAGACACCGCCTATTCAGTCAGTTCCAGTTGTGAGTAAGTTTCTAGAGGTCTTTCCAGATGATCTTCCTGGAGTCCCTCCTAAGAAAGAAATAGACTTCGGCATAGATAGTCTTCCTAATACTCGACCTATTTCCATTTCGCCATATAGAATGACTTGAGGCTCCAGTTGAATTGAAGGAGTTAAAAGAGAAGTTGAAGGATCTTATTGATAAGGGTTTCATTCAACCTAGTGTCTTACCTTGGGGTGCTCCGGTCTTATTTGTGAGGAAGAAATATGGTACTCTTAGAATGTGCATTAATTATCGCAAATTGAACAAGGTTGTTATACAGAATAAGTATCCTCTTTTGAGAATCAATGATCTTTTTTTATTAAATTTAGGGTGCCACTTGATTTTCTAATATAGACATCAGATTAGGCTATCATCAGTTGAGAGTAAGGGAAAGTGACATCCCGAAGACAACATTCAAGACCCATTATGGTCACTATGAGTTTCTTGTTATATTATTTGGCTTGACTAATGCTCCTACAACATTCATGGACCTTATGAACTGAGTATATAAGCCACATCGTAACATGTTTGTTATCGTGTTTACTAATGACATTCTAATTTATTCGAGAAATGAGGATCCTCAGGCAAGCCATCTCAGAGTAGTTCTCCAAACTCTAAAAGATAAAGAGCTGTATGCCAAATTTTCTAAGTGTGAGTTTTGTCTTGAGTCGGTAGCATGCTTAGGCCACATTATATATAGAGAAGGGATTCGAGTTGCAACCAAAATATCGTGGCAGTTCAGAATTGGCCCCGACCCATATCTCTAAGTGATATAAGAAGTTTCTTGGGATTGACTGGTTATTATAGAAGGTTTATCGAGAGGTTTTTATCTATTTCATCCCCGTTGACAAAGTTGCCCAGAAGACAGTAAAGTTTCAATGGTCTGAACCTTATGAGAAAAGTTTTCAGGAATTGAAAACTCGACTAACTACTGCCCCAGTGTTGACCTTATCGGTAAGTACACAAGGCTTTATTGTGTATTGTGATGCGTCCAGAGTTGGAATTGGTTGTGTATTGATGCAGAATGGTAAGGTTATAGCCTATTCCTCCAGTTAACTTAAGATTCACGAGAAGAATTATCCGACTCATGTTCTTGAGTTTGATGTTGTAGTATTTGCTTTGAAAATATGGCGCCACTATCTCTATGGTATTCATGTAGATGTGTTCACCAATCATAAGAGTCTTCAGTATGTTTTCAGTTAAAAAGAGCTTAATCTCAGACATAGGAGGTGGTTAGAGTTACTCAAGGATTATGACATGAGTATTCTCTATTACCCAAGTAAGGCTAATGTTGTTGTTGATGCTTTGAGCATGTTATCTATGCGTAGTACTGCCCATGTTGATGAAGGCAAGAAAGAACTGGCCAAAGATGTGAACAAACTTGCACGATTGGGAGTCTGTTTGCTGGATTCCAATGAAAGTGGAGTGGTGGTGATGAATGAGGATGAATCATCACTAGTGTCTAAAGTGAAGAGAAACAAGACCAAGACCCTGTTTTGATTGAATTAAAGGCAAATGTTCATCAGCAGAAAGTGATGGCTTTTGAACAAGCGGGGATGGTGTGTTGTGATATCAAGGTAGATTGTGTGTACCTAAGGTGGATGAACTCCAAGAGAGGATCATAGAGGAAGCTCACAGTTCCAGATATTCAATCCATCCAGTTCCACGAAAATGTACCGTGACTTGAGAGAGGTCTATTGGTGGAGTAGCATGAAAAGGTGTATTGCAAAGTTCGTTGCTAAGTGCCTGAATTGCCAACAAGTCAAGGTAGAGCACCAAAGGCCCGATGGTATGGCTCAAAATATAAATCTTCTAGAATGGAAGTGGGAAATGATCAATATGGATTTCATTACTGGCTTGCCGCGATCTCACAGACAGCATAATTCAATTTGGATGATTGTAGATCGGATGACTAAATCAGCTTATTTATTACCAATAAAGACTACCTATTCAATAGAAGATTATTCGTGGTATATTGAATATGTAGTCCAACTTCATGGAGTTCATGTGTCTATCATTTCAGATAGAGGGGTGCAATTCACCACACAATTTTGGAAGTCTTTCCAGAAAGGTTTGGGTTCAAAGGTAAACCTTAGTACCACTTTCCATCCTCAGCTTTATGGTTAAGCAGAGAGTACGATTCAGACTTTAGAAGATATATTGATGGCTTGTGTGATTGATTTCAAAGGAAAATGGGATGATCACTTACCTCTCATAGAGTTTGCTTACAATAGTAGCTATCACTCTAGCATCTAAATGGCTCCCTATGAGGCTCTTTATGGGAGAAGATGTATATCTCCTATTGGATGGTTTGAGGTTGGTGACGTTGGGTTGATAGGACCAGGCGTGGTTCATCAAGCTATGGAGAAAGTGAACACCATTCAAGAAAGGTTGAAAACAGCGCAAAGTCGTCAGAAATCCTATACAGATATTAAGAGGAAGACTTAGAGTTTGAGGTGGATGATTAGGTTTACTTGAATATTTCACTTATGAAGGGTGTTATGAGATTTGGTAAGAAGGGGAAGCTTAGTCCCCGATATATTGGTCCTTACAGGATATCCAAGAGGATTGGCAATGCAGCTTATGAGTTGGAGCTACCGACAAAGTTAACAGCAGTTCATCCGGTATTCAACATTTCTATGTTGAAGAAGTGTATAGGCGATCCTTCACTTATTATACCTACTAAGAATATAGGTATTAAGGACATCCTATCTTATGAGGAGATACCCATTGAGATTCTTGATCGTCAGGTTCGCAAGTTGAGAACCAGGAAAGTTACATCAATCAAGGTCTTATGGAGGAATCAATTTGTTGGAGAAGCTACTTGGGAAGTTGTGGAGGATATGAAAAAGAGATACCCACATCTCATTGATCCTGGAGAAATTCCAAACTAAGGTATTAACTCTCTTCTTGGTACTCTTTAACTTGATATGCTAAGTTATGTGAATTGCATATTGGGTTGAGTTGGGTGTTAGATGTTTCCACCCTCAGTTCAATTTAGGGAGATCTCATTCGAGGACTAATGTTCCAAAGGGGGAGATATTGTAACACATCAATCTTAGAAAGAGCTAATTTTAGAAAGGACTAAATTAGAAAGAGCTAAATTGAGAATTGGTACAAGTTACTCTCAAATGGTGAGTTTTGGGTCAACTTCAAATGACCATAACTTTCAACACATGATGGTTTAGGTGGACCATGAGGTATCAAATCGAAGGTCTTTGAGTCCTCTTTCTAACACCGTCAAGTTTGCTAAATTTCGAGTTAGGATGAAGGAGATATGCATGTTTAAGTGCAACCCATCTAGTTAAGGAAATTCATTCATTTTAAAGAGGGATATTTTGGTCTTTTCCTTACCCCACTAGCCTAGCAAGGTTTTTTTCACTCTTTTAGGGGTCTAAACTGATTGGAACTAGTTTTTATCATTCTAAAAGAGTGTACGGTTTTTAGAGAGTAGCTCAAGAGGAGAAAAAAAGAAGAACGTTCAAGATTCTTGAAAGCTTTGAGGATTTTTCCCAAGAACTTGGTTCTTTCGAGTAATGTAAGTTTTCACAGTGTTGGGTTTATTCACCCTCAAGCCAATCATGAGTTTCCTTTATGGATTCGTCCATGAGTTAGATTATATTGACATTCTTGAGGAAGTTCTTGTTTTGAGCTTCATTCTTTAACAATGGAGTCTTGTTGAGTTCTTGAGGTGAGGGTTTTGCGAAGAGTGTTGTTCGTGATGGATTAGAGTGGGTTTTCGATTAATTTTGTATGGGTTTATGAATATAAATGAGTTTGGGAGGAAATCATTTGATTCTAGATGAGTTAGGGCATGAAATTGAGCAAGAAAATTTGTCAGATTTATAGGCAGGGGCTTGGGGCGGCGCGCCACCATAGCGCTAGAACTACTGCCTAGTACTTTGGGGCCTAGCGCGGCACGCCACTCAGTACACCCCAAACATTGGTCAGTATTTTTGGGGCTGGCGCCCCGCGCCACTTAGTGCGCTAGGGTCGCTAGGTCCCTTACCCTTTCGACCTTCTTTCCGTGTGTGTTCCCTCAAATCGTACCCATGTTCTCCACTCGATATCCACACTTAAAATACTCATTAATCCTTGAGAGATCATGCATATCAAAATCATAACTCTTGAATTCACATACCAAATTTAAGGTAAAGTTAAGAGGAAAATTCGAGAAAGTTCTTTTGAGTCATTTTGAGAAGTCTTTTGCAATCATTTATAAATTTTTTTGAGACTTGAGTAAATGAGTATGAGAATGAGGAGAGTTGAATATTTCAAAATGAGTATAAGGGAACTAAGTATTTCCAAGTGTAAATACATTTACATTTAAAACAAGAGGAAACCTTCATTTCTAAACTAGTTTATGAGGAGTTTTGAGCATTATCTCTTTTAAGAAAATCTTTTGAGTAATAATATTAAGTTGAGGATGAGTTATGTTTTTAAATATTGAGCATGAGTTATATATATTATTGGGAGTGGTATTGAGCACCGATATGAGGATGAGTTCAGACAACTCACAATCCTCATAAACCATGTATGCCAACATGGGTAAATGATCATACTTTTTAGATGATTCCTTATTGCTTTTTAAGCATAGCTTAGTGGATACACTTAGTTGAGGATGTCATATACTCTAGCAAGGTATAGGACAGTTTTGGCAGCGTGGGCGATATATTGTATCATCACGTTGCTCATAGTGATGGTTGTCGGTTATAGAATCTCCCAATTAAGAGTAAAGAGTTTATTATTGTATTCTTTTATACATTGAGTTATTACCTACTGTTTTAAAAGCTTCATATATATTGCATATTTTATTATTGCATTCATATTGAGTTGAGTTGAGTTGAGATGAGTTGACGTGAGTATATTTCTCTTCCTATCAGTTCAGCCATGTATCCCTATGTTCAGTTTTGCCCTTGCATGCTCATACATTCAATGTAATGACTCCATTTGGACTATATCGTTTCATTATGTAGATATAGGTATTCAGGATCATCAACCGACGCTTTGTTGATCCTATCGCATTCCAGCTAGCTTTGGTGAGCCTCCTTTCTTTTTGGAGGGCTCCACATTTTAGTTTTAGTTTTTTAGGATGTCGTGGGTCTTGTACCGACTTCCATCATAGTTATTAGAGATTTCATAGACAGTAGTAGTTGAGGAGTCTTTTCTCATTTCCGTTGTTGACGATTTAAAGACTTTGAGTTGGACACTTATGTTCAAATTGAGTATTTCAGATAATTGAGTTAAAACTACTATATTAATGAGACCTTTTGAGTAAGTCTTGCATTTGAGTTCTTATATTTTTAAGTAAGTCTTCCGCTGAGTATTGAGCTAGACCAAGGGTTCGCTTAGAGACCAGCGATGATTCTTGAGTGTCAGCCATGTCCAGGGTGTAGACTAGGGGCATGACACAAGTAAACTTCTAAACCTTGTAAAATTTCTAAAATCTTGTATTTCCCTCCATTGTGTGTGTTTGGGAGTAATGAGGATGAGGTGATGACTTCAATTACTCTATTTAATTGATTTAAATGATTGAAAAAAGGATTAAATGAAAAGGGCAACATGTTGATAGTTGTGTTTTGTGAATTGCCTTAATGTTGATCCTAATTTGTTGATTAATGAAATGCTTTGATGGCATTATTGTGAACTTGAATTGCTTGAGTTTATCGTATCTTTTTTATGGTGTGAAATTGTCTATTTGTATTGATTTATGTACATTGTGATGATACATGTGCTGATTATGCTGATGGAAATGGTTTCGGCAAGTGACATCATGCAAAATCGATGGAAAATGATTTCGGCGAGTGATATCATGCAAAGCCGATCGGAAATAGTTTCGGCGAGTGGTATTGTGCTATGGAAAATGGTTCTGGCAAGTGTTTAACTATTGTGATTTGATGAACTTGATACATGTGATCAAGATACTTGATGTGTATGATTGACATACTTGATACTCTTAACTGATTAACTTGATACTTGTTAATTGTTGAACTGTAACTGTTGGACTATGATTGTTAAGTCTTGTGAGCTATGTATTGTAAGTTGTTAGATTGAGATGATTTCTCTGTAGATTGCAGTTGAGGTGGTTCGGTTGGGATGAAAGGAGTATTCGTATTCTAGCTTAATTTTATCTTGTTTAGTGGGTTGCTTGTTGAGTACTATGTTGTTTGGTATTCACTCCTTACTTCTACACTTATGTAGGTTCCGAGACCGGACCTGTGTGATCATTCTTCTTCAACTTTCTCTAAGACTTTCAGAGGATTTTGAGAGGTAGTTGGTAGTCATCCCAGCGGACCCTCTTGTTTCTTGTTTAATGCTTTGTTCTATTCGAGAAACAAAAACATTGAGACTTGTATCTATCTTTCAATTATGTTTCCATACATTAAAGACTTATACACGTGATAATTAGATTTCAAGTGTCTATGAAATTGGCTAAGTTTTCCGGACTTATGCTATTGTTAATTTATTTTTCGCATTTCTTTTGTATTGTTGGGTTTGAGGCTAACTTATCTTTAATTTGTTGGATTAGACGAATGTCATCACGTTCATTTTTTAATTGTGACACTAATATTATAATATATCTCTTAATAATATTTATATTTATCGATGAAATACACGTGCAATACATATGTTCAGACACTAGTTATTTGGATAAACAACAAATGCCTAGTCTTAGGACTAGGTATGACAAAGCTACTTTTTTGTTAGTTGAAAGCTGTCTTTGAAGTAGGATATTTTGTTATTAGTCCTGCCCCTTTTTTGATCTTTGACTGGGTTAGGAGTCAGGTGTTGTATTTCGAGGTCAGGCAAAACCTTTTTTTTTTCCGTTGAAATACAATAAATACTATCTTCTCATAATTTAACCAAAAAATAATAACAGTAGCCGCCCGAAAGTCATATTTTACTAGGAAACAAATTATGTTATTTTAATATAAATTTCTTAATTTATGGAAATAAAGTAATAAGTACTTAATTAAGTATCGCCAAACATAAATATAGTAGGAAAAGAAAGATTTTCATAAAATTATTAAGGCACTTGGGTATTTTAACCCTTGAAATTATTTATTTATGGTCAATAACGTTAGTTTTAGAAACAATTATTAATTACCATATTGAAACTTTCAACGTATGTACAAAGAAAAAACTTAGGGTACAAAACAATTAACACAAACACATACCATGCTTACACTCCATTAATTAAAAAAATTTTAAAAATGTGGTAAGTATTTTTTTTTTTTTTTTGGCAATATGTTTAGTTTACCTTAGTTTCATTGGAACTTCAATTTTATTTTCAAAAAACAGTATGTCTGTTACCTTAAATAATTAACTACTACTATAAAAGCCTCCCTTGAGAACCTCATAAGCTCATTTTTTTCAAATCGCTGACTCAGAGATCTTAATTCTTTGTTAGTTGTCGTAAAAGTGTAGTTATGGCTTTCTTTAGAAAACCAATATTGTTGGTCATGTTGGTTGTGGTAATGGCTACCTTGGGATCTACTACGGCGACTGTGTATGAAGTTGGTGATTCTTCGGGATGGACTTTCAACTACAACTATGAACAATGGGCCGCTTCAAAGCATTTTCAACTTGGCGATGTTCTCAGTAAGATTTTCTATCAAAATAACTATTCAATAGCTTAAATTAAAAATAAACAGTGATCATTATATAAAATATACATAATCCATGCACGTATAATATGTATATAATTAGTGTATAATTAATATATATCTATTAAAAAAATAAATAGTGAATACGATTAGTTATTTTGTAAGAAGTACCCATCTTTTTTGTTATTTCCATCGATTTGTGCATTGTAAGTTTGTAAAAGTAATATTGCAAAAAGTTTTGTCGTTTATTTCTTGAGTTGTTGTGACCACCTAATCGTTTTAAGGCATTTATTCATTATTTTTTATTAACTTAAATTTTCTTGCATTAGATCACTTAGGGATCCTTTAACTATTGGTTCAAAGTAATTAATTATTCATATATTAAAACTAACCTAACTAGCATCATATTTGGTAATACTTTTGTTTTTATACATTCTACTAAACCACCCCTTAATGTTAGTAGAACTTACGTATATATTATTTGACATGCAGTTTTTCATTACGATCCACACTTTCACAACGTAAGGCAAGTAGACAAGAAGAACTACAACGATTGCACGGATCATAACCCAATGGCTAGCTTCAACACGGGCAGCGATACACTCACACTCGAAACACGGGCATATACTACTTTATGTGTGATATTCTGGTCATTGTGAATCGGGACTCGATTTCAAATCAAAATCGATATGCCAAGGGTTTTACCAGCGGATCGAAAACACCTCCTCCTCCTTCTCATGATCCTACTAAGAGTTTTCCTAATATTCTTGGTTATCCGCTAAAAATCCTGCTACTTCTAGCAATCTTTGGTTCATTATTCAAGTGTACGTGGTCGTGCAAGGACATGTTATTGACATTGTTTTTGGTTAGCTCTATGTTTGTAAGCATGGTTTAGAAAATAAACTACATATGGCTAGGTCAATTTTTGTTTTTGATGGAGTTAATGGTTGTGTTATTGTTTATTTTTTGCATTTTGAAGAGTTTTATTGGTAGTCATTTAATAGTATTAACTTTTTGTAAGTGAGTTTTGCAATTTGCACCATTTATTGTAATTACTAGATTGAGTGTTGTAGATGAAATCAGCAATTTAATTTATTTTATATGACTTATTTTACTTGCATAATTTTCATAGAGAAAATGTTCATCCACCAAATGTGTGTTTAATATGTAATATTACTCCTTCTCTCTAATTACTTGTCCACTTTTGAATCGACATACTTATTAAAAAAACAATGATTGACATAGTGAGTTTACCATTTTACCCCGATTACTTATGAATTGGATGGATTAAAAACTTACGATTTTCAAAAAGTTTTACTTTTTTTAAATTAATTAATTGAGGGTATAATAGGTATAAAAAATTATCATTTCTTGATTTGTCAAAATGGACAAGTAATTACGGACAACTAAAAAAGAAAAAGTAGACAAGTAATTAGGATATATATATATATATATATATATATATATATATATATATATATATATATATATATTATAGAAGATACAATCAGATACTCACATTCCTTAAAACTAGGATTGATTTAGAGCTTGTTTGACATTGCTGATAAAAACAACTTATTTTTAGAAGTACTTTTTCAAAATGACTTTTTAGAAAAGTGCTTCTGAAAAAAAAAAACAATATGTATTTGACTAATTCATTTGAAAAGTGTTTTTCATAAGCAAATTGCGTTCGTCTAATATTTTTAAAAAGTGCTTTTAAGAGTCAAATTACAAAAAAGGACAATTATTGATGTACTTCTAATATTAAAATTATTTTTATAGAGAGAAACTATTTTAAAGAGTATAAACTAAAACGATGTAACAGATATGATCAATTTTTGAAGTGCAAAATTACAGTTAAAGAGTATAAATTAAAATGATGAAATATTTCATCAAAGAACATATCTTGATCAGTGGTAAAATTATCTTAAGCCATTGGAAATACCTTGATTTGATATGAAGTAGCTACATCTTTTATGTATATTTTTTAAAAATCAATTTTAAAAACCAGCGGACAAGGTTGGTTGTTCTCACGACCCAGACCATCGTGATTGGCACCCACACTAACCCTCCGGTGGGAGAACCACTACTACAACCCAAACCAAGCAACTAGACCAAAAACTAAAGCATTAAGGATACGAAACAAGTTAAATACTAAAGAAAGAAATAGGGAGTTCCCATAAACTCCAAACAAAAGTCTATCAACTAAACAAATGCGGAAGTAATACCTAGAACCTGAAAGTCATCCCAACTAATGAACTAATCAACTAACTAGAAAAGTCTCAGTCTGAAATGGCGGACATAGACAAAAGAGAACCCATGGCAGCCCGGAAGAACTAGCTCACCCTTGAATTCAAAACTGCCACTGATCTTCTAATCGAGGTCTATCAATAGCCGCCGGAAGATGCCCTGTACTCAACAAAAATAAGAGCAAGTGTAGTATCAGTACACAACCACAGTGTACTGGTAGGATCACATGGCTATAAACACACAGGGGCAGATCTAAGGGTACGGGTGGGGGTGCCACGGCACCCAGTGATTTCGAAAAAATCTTTGTATATATATGTATATATGTATTAGAAATTAATATGTATTAACTTTGCCACCCACTGAACAAAGTGATGAATGATTCAAGTGGCGAAGGGCATGATATGCCATACTCGCAATGTGAGTTCGAATCTCGTTGCTAGAAGGGCTTTAGTTTTTTTTCTTCCATTCATTCTTATTTATTTACTATACTTTATTAATTCAAATTGATTCCTTTTCACCGTAGTTAATTCTTAATTTTTTTAACTTTCACTAATTATTGATAAATATTATTAAGAATGTATTTAAATGGTAGTTTTTAAAAAATATAAGTTTTAAAAATGATGAATATTATTACTAGAGTTCTTTCAATTTAAAGGTTCTTTCAATCTTCACCGACATTCTTGCTAAGTAAGATGACTAGGTTGAAACTACAATTTTATTCACTCTACTATATATCTGCAACAACACACAAAGTCAATGGATATATGAATATATTCAGTTAACACTATAAGATGGTTTATACAAGCTCAAATTTTAATGTGAAAAAAAATCTTTTTTCCTCAAAGTCTAAGTGAATAAGGCCTTTAATTTCTAAAAAAAAAAAAATTGAATTGTTTAGTTATCTCTAATCACAGAATATCTAAAAGAAAATAATACTAGCATGCATGTTTGATCGATTTGTTTATAAAAATCGAAAAGGATAATAACCCGAATTGTAATCCAAAATTAAAACAACCGACCCGTTTATCTAACTTGAACGATGTGGCACCCAGGACCTCCAAATCCTAGATCTGCCTCTGTAAACACATGCATATATCGAACAGAAACAATATTATCAATATTTATGAACAACGAACAACTTCACATTTCTCAAATACACAATTATGACAAGTCATTGGTCCTCTCATGGAACCCAAACTCAAATAGTTAGTATATCAGAAAGTAGTGGCCGATCCCATAATTATGCCGGAACGTGGCAACCGATCCCAATTAGTTATGTCAGAACGTGGCAGCCGATCCATTCAACACACCACAATCACAATCACAAGTATATCCTCAATATCATACAATTAAGTCATGATTTCATGGTAACCATCATTCATCTATCTCATTTACAACAAGTGTGATCAATAATGCAACATTTATATACATACATGTATCATAATGAAGCAAGAACAAACATACATCACACAATCATAGAATCACAACCATCACCTACCTCGAAACAAGCTTGAAACCCTAAGAAACCTGATCCTTCCCTTTCCGGATTTGTTTCGCTTGTTCTTGGTTTACAAACAATCAATATAATACAGGAATCAATAAACAATCACTAATTACCCGAATTGCTATCAATTCTATGAACCCTAGATCATACCCATGATCTCAAGTATCCAAAATAGGGTTGTTTCCACCATAGAATCTAGATCAAAACCCTCCCCCATCGATAATTACCCATTCTAATACGTTCTACGGATCGAAAAACGGATTCGAGTGAGTGAAAAACTTACCTTTAGCCTCAAGAATGGTGGAAAAATGTCAAGAGTCGCATGTGGTTTGTTCCTTAGCTCTAAAAATCAAAAAGTGCAGAATAAAGTCGTTTAGGGGTTTATTTACGACTTTAAGTCGCGTCTGGTCCGCCACAGCGGCCCTTACCCCCCACCAGAGCAACAAAACCCAGTGCCAAAGTGGCTTGCACGAAACAGTGAGCTATTTTAATAATTCCAAGACCCCCATTTCACAACAGACCTCTAACCAACGACACTCAGAAAATCTCCTTCACGCTAAGATCGATTTCGGGAGTTTTACTGGCTCGAATTCAATTCTGTAAAGTTGTAAGAATTCCTTAACGACTTCTCTAACTACTCATGTAATCAAAATCATAATTAAATCACCCAATTGCTACCAGATTTCCCTACACCTCAACGACTTCGATTTCGTCCAAAACTGGACTAGGTTGGGAAATTTCAAGTTACTACGAAAAAGTTTCCGACCCAAAATTTTTCCCCGTTGGATTTTCTATAATGATGGAACCCGGTCGTTACAATTGTCCCTCTCTATTTCCTTTAAAATTGACCGTTTTGGTCGATTTTGACCCATTTTTTTAGTAGTGTGTTATCAGTCCCTTTATAAAGTTTTTGATTTGAGAGAAGTATAGTTCATATTACCTCTCCTAAAAAGAGTTAGACTCAACCTAAGAGGTGTATTCTAATTAATACAATGGGAAGATTAACTTACACTGTAGTAATATAATGATATTAACTCTACATTAATACTTGTAACGTCACATTTGTATTGATACTTTAACTCTTAGAATACTTATTTTGTATTTTTATGTGTTGTGCGCGTATGCATTTTCATCACTTACCATGGTAAAATATTAGTGCAAGGAAACTCACGCATGAAAATTAATTCCAATTTGAAAGGATATGAATCTAATATTTATTTGACCAATATAGATTGTGGTGCAGTGATGGGACTGCTCCACCCTTAATTAGAGATTTCAGATTCGAGCCCTGAATATGAAGAAAATCTTGTTGGAGTGACACCCCTGAATGACCCTGCAGTGCGCAATCTAGACTTAGTCAAGGCTCCGAACACCAAATGAAAGATAAAAATAAATCCAATATTAATTTATATGCTTAAGGGGATATTCTCCATCATATATATCTGCTTCTCTTAACAACTTGATTTTCTTTTGATTTATCGGGCGATAAAATGATTTTCATCGCCCTATTTTATATGACAGCTACACTCTATCAAGAGAAAATGTTTTTTCTCGAATCAAAGATAAGATCAATTTTTGAAACTTGAAACACATTCAAGTAATTGGTATCCAATTGAAAGATATATAACATATATTTCCAGGAGCGTGTGATCAATGAGAGAAAGAGGTGAGGAATTCTCTTACGATTCCCATAGAGGCATTAAATCATCTACTAAATCACTACAACTAAAGAGATATTTAATAACAATAAATTTTTCTTTTAATTTGCCACAAAAATGTAAGTCAAACAAATTATCATAGTCACCAACTATATATGCTATTTATAATGGTGTCAAGGTAGAGAGGAAAAGCAAAAACTATATGGCAAACTAAACATTGAAACAAATACCTAAAATCTAAAATGTCAAAAAGAAGCAAAATTCAAGAATGGCAATGATGGTAATCAACAACATGAAACAAAGGGGTGATGCAACAACACTTGCACTTCCTTGTGAACTTGTTCCAACAATATTTATATGAAATTTCTGACCAATTTGGCAATGGCCAGGAATTCCACAAACATAGTAATAATCACCATAGGCTTGAAGAGTAATAGAATCTTTGCCAGTGTTGAATGTGGCAATTGGATTTGTAATTGTGCATGATTCATATTCTTGCTTACTCATTTGCATCACATTGTGGTACTTGTTGTTGTAGTTGAAAACTGCACATTGAATAAACACACCTCAATTAGTCAATAGAAAATTTTAAGGTGTTTGGTGACTAGATGAACATCAGAAAATACGTTTGACCATATAATTTTAAAATTTTTAAGAATTTGAAAAATATCAAAAAGGTATACTTTTTTTTTTTTTTTACTCTGAATAGGTCAAACCAACTCTAATTTGCATTTATGACTTCAATTTTCAAATATCATTTCATTTTAAAAACAAAAGCTATTTTATTTTTTCAAAATTCATAATGAAATGGTTAAACGCCCACTAAATTCTCTATGCAAAAGTTTGTGTCTAATTCAATATAAATTATCTTTCTTTGTTTGTTACTCCCTCTATCCCCTCGAGTCTCTTGCTTTCCTTTTTAGTTTGTCTAGAAAATGATGTTTCTTTCTATATTTCGTGATGATGGAAACAATTAGCATCTATTATAAAATAGAGAATCATTCATATGTGCAAAAGTTTATATATAAAAAAAATAGGATTTAAAAAAAAAAATATCGGTAATTTTGAATCCTAATTATCAGTTATAGCAATAACTTGTCTAATTATCAAACATAGTAATGGTTCAGTGTCGCTTTGTATTTGTTCTCTATGATATAGAGCATGAATTGATGATACAAAGCAAATTAATACACTGATATAGAGCCAATCAATACAACTCCAACCAAATCAGATAAAATTAAAACTCACATGATATATAATATTTTTAAACTCTCACCATTTTAAATAAATACATAATACATATTTATTTGATCAGATATAAGATGAAGGCTGTTGAATTTTAGAAACGTACTTAATCAAAACAAGTTATGAATATAGTTGCATTGAGCAATTTACTTGGAGGATTAAAGTCAGCATAAAACAAGGGACATAAGTCGTCGTACATCAAGTCCGTATTTTCCTTATAACAATCACGTTATATTATATATTCTTGATAACAATTAAAAAATATTCTGACAAAATAATATCGTTATAAAGATATTTGAAACATAAAAAAATAGAAGATATTATTGCGTACCTAAGATGTCATTAACATGAAAATTCTTTGTAGAGGCCCATTGACTATAGTCAATATTGCCTATAATCCAACCTTGAGAATCACCAACTTCATAAACAACCGCTGTTGTGGAAGCAACCATAATTGTAATCAAAGAAAGAAATATTATTGTTATTTTTGCGAAACCCATTTTTGAGAGAATTTTGTAAATACTAATAATATTGTTAATAATTGCAATAACTCGTTAAATAATTGTCCAAAAATTGATTATAATTTTTTTTTGAAAAAATGTTTTTTTTTTCAATCTATGGAAATTAATACGCTAGAAAGGAAATTGTGTGTAATAAGTACATAAACATCACATAAAAAAAAACTATTTTACTAGGAATTGAGGAGATTATATTATTTGGAATTTTTTTTAAAAACTTATGGAAATTTAATACAAAGGAAATAATGGCATAAATTACTTGTATGGGAAATTGTCCAAAATTATTTCCAATTAATAAAGTTTGCCGTACTTGGGGGCTCTTGGCTATTTACTCTTGAAATTATTTTGGTCAACTACGATAATTTAGTAAAAAGGGAATTTTCAACATTTTGAAACTTTGATTTGACGTACTAATAAAGAAAAAAGGTAAAAACTCAGTGAATTTTAAAAAACCCAAGAGTGGCAAGTTTTTTTTTTTTTTTTGGAACTTCAAAAGTACTTGGAAATTATATGTCCAAAAGTACTATTCATGTTTCCTTAAATTCTATAAAAGGCAATTAACTACTCCTATAAAAGCATCCCTTGAGAACCTCATAGACTCATTGTTCAAATCATTCAAACTCAGACATCTTAATACTTTGTTAAAGTGTATAGCTATGACTTTCTTCGGAAAAGCAATGTTGGTTGTGTTGATGGTGATGATGGCTGCTTGGGGATCCGCTATGGCTACTGTGTATCAAGTTGGTGATCTTGCAGGGTGGACATTCAACTACAATTACAATGATTGGGCTTTTTTCAAGCAATTTCAAGCTGGTAATACCCTAGGTAAGATATCTTAGTCATCATCTTGAAATTGGATTATATGTAGTAGTAAAAGTATGTAAAACTTTAAACATCTGAGTTTTAATAAAATGTTAAAGTAGAAGGGTCAAATAAAACATCTACTTAAAAAAACTGGACTTAACGACAAACAAATTTTGTAGCTAAACAATAAAATAATGGCATATTTTTTGTTAGCAACGGACCAATGACGAAATTCCTAGCTAATGTTTTTTAGTAGTGCAATCGATCAATGTTTCATGTACATTGTCAATTAAGACACACATAAATCAAACTAGTTTCTCATTGAGCTTTGTTTTTTTTTGCAACTAAAAAAATGTTTACATTGTTGAATTGTATAACAAAAATTTTAAATGCCAACACATTTATTAACTCATATGTATAAATTGAGATGCAAAGTTACAATTTTAACTTTATAAATGTTAAAATATAAAATTGGATTACTTAGACATATCGAGTAAATTATTGAGTTATGTCAAACTCTGATAAATCTTTTTATGCAGTTTTTAATTACGATCCACAATTACACAACGTGATGCAAGTTGACATCAACGACTACAACTCATGCACAGCTAGTAATCCACTTGCCACCTTCAACTCTGGCAGTGATTCAATCACCCTCGACACTCCTGATGGAGACTACTTCTTCTTGTGTGGAATTCCTGGTCATTGTGCATCTGGACTCAAAATACACATCAAAGTTAGTCCAACTACAACAACAACAACAACTCCTCCTCCTCCTCCTACGACGATGAATAATCGTTATCCTGATCATTTTCCTACAAATCAAACTAAGAAACCTTACTCTTCTGCAAGCACTACTGCTTATTCACTCAACATGCTATTTACATTGTTTCTTCTAGCTACCCATGGTTTAGACATTACACTGCAAGGTTTCATATAGTTTTTTTTTTTTTTTTTCTTAATTACTTTTTTTTTTTTTTGGAATGGATCTTTCTTTTGTCCATTTGATTTGGAAGTTTTGGTAGTTATTTAGTATTAATTTGTAAGTGGTAATTCTATCAATTTATTAAAGACAATTTTAGATTATGATTTATAGTTAGTTACTATTGTTAATAGTATTTTGTATTTATTTAATGACCTAATTAAGATGTTTGCATTACTTCTTTAACTAAATGGCAAATGTCTAGTAGAGGGTTGTTAATTGGGTGTTTTTATTCTCGTAAAATCTTGAGAGCATGGAACGACACTCACTACAATAAAAATAACTTTTAGTGGCAATAAATATGCGAGTTCTGAACTTTCACCTTGTTAGTGAGGGTTCAAATCCTCCGCCTTGTAATCTCACTACAACAAAAAGGATTTTGCGGCAATTATGTAATATGAGTATTTTTAACCAGCACTCTATATAAATGTCACTGAAGCTTTAGCTATTTGGATGCAATGACATTAACTTGATTGCCGTTAAAAGTTTTTACGACAATAAATATTGCCCCTAAAAGTAAAATCCATAGTCACAAAGGCCTCATTTGTTTGCACTTAATGAGGGCCTTAATCTTAATCATTCAGATCTTAGTGATTAAGTTTATTTTCAAATTTGTTTTAAATGGTAGATTAAGACGAGTTTAAGTAGACGAGTTTAGTGATATGAGGCATCAACTCTCCTTGAATCATATCCATGATTCTCTTGTACCTGATCAGGTTGTTTAACGTAGCTTGTTTGCTTTTGTATATGTTCTCTTACCTCTTCCAACTTATTCTTCATCTTCAACTTCTCATTGTTGTTTCTTGACGAAGACATCTTTTCCTAGCTTTTGATATTATATGTCAAACTGCAATATGTAACATAATTAAATAGATTAATTCAAAACTAAATCAAAATACGTACATTAACAATTATTTTACTTTTCTTATGTCAAAACATGTTGATTTTGTCCATGCATGAATGTAATATAAACCTCTCCAACCTTCATATAAACAAAAAATTAAATAAACACAAAGAAAATAAACATTAGTAATTGCAAAGCAACTTACGCTTTACTTTGTGAAAGAGGACACTTCATATATTTTTTTGCATATTCTCTATTTGTTTATATAGATGTCACTTTTCAATTCTTTTTTTTTTTTTTAACTTTTTTTTTACTTTAATGTGTCAATTGAAAATATTACTTAAAACGAAAATTACCATATGGTAGATAGAAAAATATATACGATTGAAAAGCATCAAGCTAGGAAAACACTTGGAAATATAATTTTAAAAAATTAATTATTAGAACTTAGAATAAAAATCAAAAGAAAGGTTGCCATGAAATATGGAAATAGAAATGTGAGACTTTTTTTTTTCATGACTTATAACATAATATCAACGTTTTAAAAAAACTTTCCTTCCCAAAACCCCAGTAAATTGTCTTAAAAGGTTTTATTTTATATATATATATATATATATATATATTAAGAAAACATTTGTGGGAGACTTAATTTGCAAGATCATTGAGTGTTTTCACTAGACAGAAAGTACAATCACGTGCATATAAACATGAAGTACACCATATAAAGCCACAGTCTAAAATCGTACATGTTACAGTTGTTCTTTTCATCACTTTTTGGAGAAGAAACCTTGAAAGTATATTCACACTAACTTTAATAGAATTGGAGAAGGAAGAAGGAGAAGAAGCAGAAGAAGTGTTTGTTCTTTTTGGAATTGTAGAGAAAGAAGAGTTTTTTTTAATTTCTCCTATGAGAACCCTTTTTATAATTATGAAGGGGCACGACTATTCACATTCTTTTGGGCGGCCAATCGCAATCGCCTTCGTGGGCGTCGACAAGGCAAGTAGTGGATCTTTATTATCGAATGATATGGGAGACAGTCAGTCTCTGACTTCCTTTCCCTATTTTTTTTTTTATGCATTTCATTTTCTATTTGGCCCACTTCAAACAAAATGAGAAAAAAGGGTCCGGTCAATGGCATAACATCTATTCAAATAGGTGTGCCTCTTTTGAAATATATATATATATATTCTTCTCACATTGATCCGGGTTGACCCGATCCATTTTCTTTTATCTCCCGCTCACCATAGTGGGTCAACTCTTACTCCTATTCTGTAACTTTCATACATTACGACTAGACTGTGTGGCCAGTGCATATTTTGAGAGCTTCATTGCTATACATCTGTTAGGAATATATAACATCTCAATCAATGAAACTTAGAGTAGATTATAATATGCAGTACCTTAGATCATTTATCACATTCATATTTATCATCATCTCTTTTCTTAATTTTTGAGTTTATCATTATGTACTTGTCTCATATAGACAAACATAAAGAACGTCAATGAACACAATTGATGTGATAATATCAAATAATCTTCATCATCTCATGAATCTCTTAATCTCAACGTAATATGCTTTTCTAGAAATGTTCTGCTAGACCGAATCAAACATGATCTTTTGGCAATATACTAAGATAGATAACACCAAATTGAATCTCAAGAAACTAATTAAATTCACGAGGGTACAATATGAAAATTACTTTTGGGCTTCACACGAGAGCAAGTAAAGACTAAACTTATATCGCCCTATGAATCACTATATGCATACATGGTATGAAACATGTACTGCAAAGATCGACTCCTTTCACATGAAGCCTATGCCTTTTATTAATTAAATACTTTGATGATGATATTTTAGACTAGGGGTGAACAAAACCGAACCGCAAACCGAACCAAACCACGAACCAAGTCAAATCGAAAAAAAAACCCAACTAGTGGTTTGGTTTGACTTGGTTTGGTATTGAAAAAAAAAACCCGACTATAATTGGTTTGGTTTGGTTTTAACTAAAAAAAGTCAACCCGAGACCAAACCAACCCGACATTATATATATTTATTTTTAATTTTATTTTATACAAAAAAATGTTTATTAATATATAATTTATATATTATTCTTAATCTTTCTCACAATTTTATGTTTAATATTAGTGGACTTTGGGCTACATAGTTGACTTGAACCCACTTGTTATTTTTAGAAATAAACAAAAGCCCAAATAAATTATACAATTCAACTAGCCCTATATAATATTCTCTATCTCATTTAACATTGGTCATTAGGTCAGCAGCTCAAAAACAGCTCTTCACCTTCAAAGACTTAGTCACTGTTAGGTTTTACTCCATAGCTATTAGGGTATATATTGAACTCGTCTTTTCGATTTTAGTTCAAATCATCATCAACTCATCTTAATCTGGGTAAGTAATTGCTACTAACTCGTTTTTAGATATTTTTCTTGTATTGCCATTGTCAACAACATCACAATTTTGGGTAGTTGAATCATAGATATAAACCTAAAAATTATACATCTTGGTGTCCATATCTATGGTGTGTTAAGCTTAGCAACAAGATGTTGAATGTAAATAAGAACTAAGGACTAAACATCAACTTAGTTAATCCATTGCTAATCAACTTAATTGATTTGTATTGTCTACTTTGCAGATGCACGAGCTATGGTTTTTGGAAAATATGTATAGAAGATCTCACTTCAAAAATGTTTTGTTCCTCTAGGTACAAGGTCCTAGGTTGTAAGTAATGATGGTGTAGAATTTAAAGATCTGAACGTAAGTAACTCGTATTAACTTTTGACGACAATATTTTGACTATGCAAATTGTTTAAGCCACTATGTTACTTTCATGAATTTCTCTAATGTTAATGTATCACTCTTGATTATTGATACTATTTTATGATTTGTCCAAAATAGTAATAGTAGTAATTTTTTGAGAATTTGTGTTCCAAATAGAATGGAGAATTGCCTATTGAACTCATGGGCATGCAATGCCAAAAGAAACTACCGAATGCTTTTCTAGGATGAAAAATCATGTTAGTGTTCAACGTTTTTTTTAAATCACTGAAAGAACACAAGCTCTTTAATCTTTATCAAAAAACCCGAGAAAATCCAAATAACCCGAGAAAATCGAATAACCCGAACCAACCCGAGATTGAAAAAATCCGACTATTATTGGTTTGGTTTGGTTTATATATATTTTAACCCGATACAAATGGTTTGATTTGGTTTTTAAAAAACCCGAACCAACCCGGTGATGTACACCCCTATTTTAGACTATCCATGTAAAACTTTGAGTTCACAAATCTACTCATCATTTTATTCTTTAGAACTCCTGGCATTAGAAACAAACTTACTCATTTTAATCACATCACATATGATTAAATACAAACTAACAAATGACATTTTGATTATAAACTTTCAGCTCTTTTTTATCACCAATTCTGATAATAATTAGTTTATAATTGTCTCGTTTCTACTTGTCACTTAGATAATAGAGGTGATTGCCTGTGCAAATAGGTCAATCTTTTTGTCTGTTTAACATACTTTTTATCCTCAGAATTTTATGTACACTACATAAAAATGATATACATATATAAATCAATAAGAATGAAAAATTAGGCATAAACTAAGATTAACTTCAATAATGTGAATTTACATGAACATGCTTGGGAAAAATAAAGTATAAATACATCAACATCTACATAAATCCAATGACTTCACATGTCTCTCATAAGCATTACAGGCTATGTATTTCGTTAAGGGATCTGCTGTCATTTGATGCGTAGATATGTATTTCATGTTCACTTCCTTTTGTACGACCATGTCTCTTACAAAATTATACTTTATGTCCATGTGTTTCGTCTTCCCATGGTACTTTGGATTCTTTATGTAGGCTATTGCAACCTGACTATTTCAATTGATTGTGACAGACTTAACAACATTGTTATACACACCCAAGTGAACTAGAAAACGTTTGAACCAAATAGTTTCTTGCACAACAGATGAAAGTGCTATGAATTCAGCTTTTATTATATATAAGGATATATATGACTGCTTCTTGCTACTCCATGATGTGGAACCATCATTAAGCAAGAATGCATATCTAGAAGTGGATTTTCTCTCATTTAAATCTTCTCCCCCATCAACATCAGTGTAGCCTCTAAGTTGCAGATCATTTCCTTGATAACATAAGGAATAGTCGGTTGTGCCTTTGAGATACATCAACATCCTTTTAACTACTTTCCACTATTGCGGTCCTGGATCGGATTAATATCTGCTAACTAACCCAACGACATAACAAATATATGATCTAGTACACATCATAGCATGTATAGGACTTCCGACTGTATAAGCAGAAGGAAATTTTCTCATTTGTTCCTTATCATATGGAGTTTGAGGAGACGTCATTCGGCTCAAAATTCACTTTTAGAAATTGGAGTGTTTATGGGTTTGCAATCTTGCATATTAAAGCGTTCAAGAACTTTCTTAATATAAGGTTCTTGTGAGAGATATAAAAATATGTTAGAAAGATCTCTTGAAATCTTAACTCCAAGAATATATGTTGCTTCACCTATATCTTTCATCTCAAAAGTAGATGATAATCACTCTTTTATTTCTTTTACAATATCAATGTCATTGGCAACTATTAGTATGTCATCTACATACAATGATAAGATCACAAACTTATCTTTGAATATTTTGATGTACACACAATGGTCTTCATGAATCATAACAAATCCATATAATATGATCTCATTATAGAATCGTAAGTACCATTGTCTAGAAGATTGTTTAAGACCATAAATCGACCTTTGAAGTCGATATACTTTATTTTCTTCGTCTTTTTTCATGAAACTTACAGATTGTTCCATGTAGATTTCTTCTTCTAGTTCTCCATTGAGAAATGCAATTTCCGCATAGAAAAAATTAGTCTTATTGAAGTAAAGCGTACAACAAGTGAAAAAGTTTCTTCATAATCAATTCTTTCCTGTTGTGTGTACCTCTTAGCTACCAAGCGAGCTTTAGATCTTTTGAAACTATCATATGCCTAATGCTTGATTTTGAGAATTCACTTATTCCAAATAGCTTTTCGGCCTATAAGTAGATCAATTAATTTCCACACTTGGTTAGATTTCATTGAATCCATCTCCTCATTTATTGTTTTTAACCATTTTTCTTTAAGAGCCTCATTTATATTTTTTGTCTCTTCATCATCCGAAGTAACTATAAATGCTTCCCCTTTGATCTTAATTCGACAACGGGTAATCTGTGGATGACTTGTTCATCGAGATTGGCAAATTGATTTATAAATTGGTAAGTTACTCCCACTCGGACCAGCAATATCAATAGGATTTGATTTAGATGGTGTATCTACGGGAATAGGAACTGATTCATTATCATTAAAATGACTCCCACTCAAATCCATTTGGACTTGGGCAGCGGAAACGATCTGGTCCGTAAGTTCGTAAAAAGATAAGTCAACCTATCTCGCCCTGCTTAGGAAAATCATTCTTTATGAATGTACGTAACAACATGTGATACAACTTCAGTTACAATGCCACTATTTCATTCACCTATGAACATATAATTCTTAGATTGTTCAGAGTATCTTATAAGAATAAATTTCCTTCCCCTTGGACCTAATTTTTCAAATTGGGAAGAAGGGTTATGAATAAAAGCAGCACAACCCCAAGGCTTCAAAATGCCTAAATCGGGGTTTTCTTTAGTTCATAAATCAAATGGCGTAGTTGTAACATCCGACAATTTGAAATAGTTATGAAGAAGCTTGAAATTGGAAGTAGCCATTTTTTTTTGAAAAAAAATACAGAATCTGGAAAATTTGGCTAGGTGTGGAAATCAGTGATTTTTGGCCAACTTTGAGCAGTCGTAACTCCTAGATCAGGATGAGTTAGGAGTAGTTCCAGTTATGGTTACGAAGCTTGTGGAATGATCTTTCCAACGCCACTAAGATTGCTCAATTTCGAGTTCGTATGAGCGAGTTATGGCCATTGAAAGTTGGGCAGTTGGCAGGGAATCCGTCTGGAAATTTTAAGGGCATTTTGGTCTTTTCCCTAGCCATTTCTTTTGAGGTTATATTGTGTGTTAGGCTGATTATGGATCATTTTATCCTATTTTAAAAGACAAAGAGTTAGGGTTCTTGAGAGTGAAGAAGAGAAGAAGAAGAGAAGAAGAGGAGAAGAAGAGGAGAAAGGAGATCAACAAGTTTCCGTCGTGGATTTTCGTCGGGGGTGATCCCTATCAAGGTATGTGAGTTCTTTGTGTGGTTTGATCCTTTCCCCCACACATCAAGCTCATTTTTTTATGATTTGAGAAAAGATTGGATTTGTGTTGAAGTTGTTGAAGTTGTTAGTTGTGTTGTTGAAGTTATTGTTGGTTGTGGGACATGATTGGGTTGTGTATTTGAGTTGTAATTTATTGTATGTTGAGAGATTGATGATCCTTAGTGTTTGGGGTTAAATCCATTGAAGTAAGGGTGGTTTAGAGTTGAAGAAAAGAGGGAGAAAAGTCGGGTTTTTTTTCTGGGGAAAGGGCTGGCACCTGGCAGAATGCAGAGTGCCAGATCCTTTGAAGCCGAGGGCTGGTGCCCGCAGAGTGGCCGTAGTCCCGTTTGAAGTTGAGGGCTGGCGCCCGCGCTCTTAGAGCCAAGGACGCCAATCCTTCCCGTTACCTTAATTCCCCATTTTATTTTATTTTTGTTCCTAGGTATTATACCTATGTTTCCTAGTTGTTTCCAACACTCCAAGGTACTTCTAAAAGTCAAGAACTCATCCGTAACATGTGAGCAAACACCTTGAATCCAAAATTCCAATTCAAGGAGAGTTAGTTAGAAGTCAAGTGAAGTTAGAAATTAAGAGTTAAGCTTAGAAGTTAAGCAAGTCAAGCTAGTTGTAAAGTTGTTCAAGAGTCTTTATTGAACGTTTTAACTTTATTTTTAGACTCAAGTGTCAAGTCAAGCAAAGAGCTTAGAGTTTCAAGCTAAGTAAATAGTCTCAAGTTTCAAGTTGAGTTCATTTTCTCAAAGTTATTAGGGCACTATGTATTCCCAAAGAAGTTTTAAAGAAATGGCTTTACATTTAAACAAGGTTAGGCAGAAATTTCAAAGAGCCTTCGGGATAGTTTTTTTTGAGTAATTATCTCATGTCAGCAGGAAGAAATGTGTTTTAAAAACATAAGAGCCAGTACATTTTTGGGAGTAGTATCGAGCACCGAATTGGGGGAGCGTTCAAAGAACCCACAGCCCCCATAGAACCATGTTAGCCACCATGGGTAGAAAAGGATCATACTCTTTAGATGAATCCTTTTCATATTAGACTAGTGGATCCATTAGGCAGTTCTGGTCTTATACCTTTGGCCGGGTATAGGATGCTCTGACAGCGTGAGGTTGATCGCTGTATCATCACTTTAGCTCTTATGTGATGGTTGTCGGTTAGAGAAACTCCCACAGCAGTTATTGTATTTTTATACATGGAAATTATTGTATTTTATATACATCAGTTCAATTGTATTTCTATATACATCTCAGGCTTATTGTATCCTTGTATACACACAGAGTTTATAGCATGTTTTAAACAGTCTTTCTTTATATCACACTTGTTTTAAATTGCCTTATATTGAAAGAAGATCGAGTTGAGTTGAGTTGAACTAGGTAAACTTTTGATTTCTTCCAAATTTCCTTCTAGCCTATGTTGATTAGTTTTCCATTTCGCACACTTGTACCTTCCATATCGATGCGGTTGGCTGCATCGTCTTATGATGCGAATCAGTGTACCGGATCGGATCCCGCACGCGTCGTTGATCCGGTGAGCACTCCAGAGTCGATGGTGAGCCTCCTGTATTCGGAGGACTCAATTATTTTGTGTTCTTAGTTTTTGTTTTATTAGGATGTTGCGAGTGCATCCCAACATCCATCTCGATATTTAGAGGCTTCATGACGATCGAATGATCGATCGATTAGTTTGGAGTCTCTCATGCATGTATATATTTAAATATCATATTTTGAGACTCGAGATGCCTTGTTGGCAAATTACTTTCAGTTGAGTTGTTTTATAACCTTTCATTGCATTGAGTTATCATGTTGAGTTAAGTTTCCGCTGAGTTAAGAAAGCCAGGCCAAGGGTTCGCTTGGGGGCCAGCGATGGTCTTCAAGTGCCGGTCACGTCCGGGATGTAGGCTCGGGGCGTGACAGTAGTTGTCACTGATTTTGAAGGGAAGCATCACCCCAATAGGTGATTGACAATTTTGCATGTGCCATCTTCGACCTAACCATTTCTAACAAGGTTCTATTTAAATCGTTCGCAACACCATTTTATTGTGAAGTATACATAGTAGTTAATTATCTTTGAATTCCCTTTTCTTCACATAATCGTTTGAACTCATTAGACAAGTACTCTCTTCCTCGATAATTTTTTTAGAGCTTTTATTTATCTATCCAATTGATTCTTAGCTAAGTTCATAAATTTAATGAAGAAACTTAAAGCTTCAGACTTCATCAATAAAAGTGATGAAGTAAATAGCACCATGTCTTGCCCTTACATTCATTGGACCACAAATGTCTGAATTAATTAATTGCAATGGAATATCAACTCTTATGCCTTTCCCAAATGGTGTTCTCACCATTTTTCCTGCTAGGCAAGATTCACAAGTAGACAATTCTACATTATCTAATGTGCCAAGCATAACTTCTTTAGCTAAATGATTTATTTTTTGCTGACCAATATGACCAAGCCTAGCATGCCATGTATTTACATCATTCTCACAATTAGAAGGCGTACATAAGAAAAAACTAATACCATTATTATTGAAACTTGAAACAACATCCAATACAAAAAAATCGATCATAAAAATAATCAATTCCATATTTTTTTTTTTGGCCAAATATATATCCATACCATGTTCATGAAAGGAAAAATTAAATCTTAACTTAATCGAACATAGACTAGATTACGCGAATTGATGGGGCAAATAGTACATCATGTTGAAATAGAGTTTGGCTACCACACATTTCAAGTTTACAAGTATCAATCCCTTTATCCTCCTCTTTGGAATTATTTCCTACATACACCCATTTAGATCCTTGTGGGATTCGTTGATAATCTACGAAAGCTTTTCTTCCCATTGCTATATGTTCGGTGGCTCCCGAATCTTCAATCCACATAGAAAGTAATTCAGTGAAAAAAGCAAAACAAGAAACATTTACATCACTATGTAAATTGTTCATCAAATCATATACCTTTTTAGGCTCAGGACAATCACGAGCAAAATGCCCCTTGTTCTTACAATTATTGCACTTAAGCTTAGACATATTTTTATTTTTCTTAGGAGCAGAAATATTTTTCTCTCCTTGTTGATTAACCTTAGGCCTTTTTGAAGCTTTCATATGTTGGAGTGTGTTACAATTTTCAAGAAGTGTTTTAGACACTTGTTGAGCTTCAAGAGTTTCTTGCTCTTCCATGACATACTTAATAGTAATCACAGTTAAGCTTATTACATTTGTTAAGCTCAACAACAATAATATTTGTAGGAGTTGACATACAAATTTAAACAATTATAAAGTAAAATGAGACAAGTACGTACATAATATTAGCCTAAATTCATATACATATTAATTCTTAAAATAATCAACTATGTCAATATTCACTTCACATCAAGTTCAGATTTTGAAAGTTCACTAAATTCCCAATCATCATCCGAATTTTAATATGTCATAAATCTAACACAATCATTCATGAACCACTTATCTTAAATCACATAAATTCAAGATTAAATAATCATAAACTCTATAATAGATATAGAAACATCAAATAACAATAATCAACATAAATAATTAAATGATAAATTTATACAAGTCATGTCACATATACACAATCATTGTACAAATTAAATACACACAGTCACTTTATATTTCTTTTTTTTTCATGTGTACAGGGATAAATTTAACAAAACCTAGATGCAAGTCTTTAGGAAATAAACATTTTCCTATAGAAAATATAGACTTAACTAAGTTTGTCCGATAGTAATTCTTTATAGGCAATCCACGAAAATGACACATAGTCTTCTGAACTTTTACATCTGTGAATTTATCCACGAGATTTTGAAAACCAACATCTTGTAAGATCCCGATAAGTGGTGATCCACTTTATGCCATGATTTGTCAAGCAATTCTTAACGAAAAATATTGGGCAATGCAGATCGTAGAATCATGCATTTTCTTTCACACTTAATAAATCCCCAATTGGAAACAACTTCTTGAATTAACTTGTTAATTCTCGTAAGGTATTTCACAAAAGATATAATATCATCTAGTACATTGAATTCTGGTGGAAGATTGACCAAGTTGACAATCATAGCTTTCACCATTTCCTTTTGTTGTTTTGTGAAAAGTCGTTTGGGTGTCCTTATCAACATCATGATTTTTTGTTACACATACAGAAAATGAATAGGACTAACCAAGTATACATATCCAAACATGTATATTTGATGGCAATAAAATTTTATTGAAAAAATTTATATATTAATGTGGCTTAAGCAATAATGAACTCTATTAAGTCAAGCAAGACAAACAACCCAAATATTTATTATCTAAAAAAATTTCGTATTCCACTAAAATATAAAATGACATACCATTGTTTTACTTGGAATTAAAATAAAATGAAAAATCCCACAACGGAAAAAAACTTTTGCACTTTTTCAGAAAACAACTTCTCAAGTTGCCACCAAATTATTTTTCCTTTGTTACGAAGAATAAACAAAACAACCTTAAACTTTAAGTCTCTTCTAAACATGCATAAATCTTTTCTGTTAAGAAAAAACCACACGATGATAAAAAATGCAAACATCACAGAATATAAAATTCACATAATCAGAATTTTCGCGAAAATAAATCCAGGAAAAACAAACAACGCAGGCTCTGATGAGTGATGCCAATGATGAATCTAATCAAACACTTAGTTTGCAGGATTATTAAATATTGTTTCACTAGTCAGAAAGTGTAATCACATGTATATAAACACAAAGTATACCATATAAAGCCACAGTCTAAAATCGTACATGCTACCGTCGTTCATTCCAACACTATTTGGAGAAGAAAACTTCAATGAATCTTCACACGAACTTTACTGGAATTGGATAAGGAAGAAGGAAAAGAAGCAGAAGAAGTATCTATTCTTTTGGAATTGTAGACAATGAAAAGATTTTTTTTTCTTTCTCCAATGAGAACCTTTTTATAATTCTAAAGGGATAACAACTATTCAAATTGTTATTTCTCTTCCCTTATATTTATTAATATACATTACATAATTTATATATATTTCTCTTTCACATGGATCCGGGTTGACCCACATGGGTGACCCAATATAATTTCCTTCATTTTTCATTTATCAAATTTTCCTTTTCTTTGTATCTCTTTTATTGGAGTTATTTTTTCTATTTTTTTTTTAATTTGGTATTTTTCTCTCAAAATTTGATACTTTTTATTTTTAGTAATATTTACATTGATTTACATGAGTAAAATAGAGAGAAAAACTATGGAAAATTAAGACATTGGTGTCTATATAAATAAAATGAAGTGTTATTATGCATGCAATAAACCGAGTTAGGCTTCATCATCAACGTAAGTTCATGGCCACAAAATTAATGTTGGGTTCTGAAGGGAGATTCGGGTGTCATGTGGAAGCTTATAATTTGCAAATCATATGGTTGATAAATTAGACGACACATAAAACTATACTAAAAGAAATAATATTATTGTCTGATATGACCAATTGGTCTACATAATTTAAAAACTAATAAAAGCATAAAAACTGTAGAGAGAAAATCTCCCCATAAACAAGACTCTTAAACGACTACATTGTGGATTCTATTGTTCTTGTGTTAGAAGAAACAAACCTATATTTATAGAGTCCGAAAACCTTTTCTTACTAGAAAAGGACTAGTTACTCTAAAACATTTTCCTAAAAGGAAAGAATAAACCAAATATGAAAGAATATTATATTTTCCTTTCAGGAAAAGTAAAAATATTTATGGTAATGTTTTGTCTTTTCTTTAAGGAAAAAAAAATCTTAAATAATGATAAGAAAATCAGGGCAAAACCGTAACAATTAATACTATACATTTTTCTTTTAATTCAATATGTAAGAAGCTATTTAAAAAATATACATATTTTGATTTTTGTTCCCCATTAATTTTGTTAGTTTTGCATTCACAGTTGTTTGAGCTACTTTGATATACAATATACACCAAAAGAAAGAATATCTACCTCAAAAGGAAAAACAATTGAGAAGATTTGGGAGAAGTTGGCAGATACGAGACAAGAGATAAACAACCGAACAAATGACATTAAAAACCAATAAGAAAGTGGAACTGATACCAATAAAGAAAGATTCAAGGCCACAAGTGATCTTTAAAAGTTGCAGGACATACCTTGATGTCAAATCCTAGCAAAGCAAGAGAAAGAGAAGAACTTGAAGCTTGAAACCCTAGCTTATTTTTCTTGAGCTTGAGAGAGAATTGGAGAGGATGAACTTGAATGAGAATTGAGAATTTGAGGAAACTAGAAGGTTTGGGTAGTTTTAGGAATTAAAAAGTAGTAATAGGATATAGAAATAAGGCCAAAACGACATATTATAGGTATTGATTGCATAAGAAAAGACCCAAATACCCTTAAGAAATAAATGTCGAACAGGACCTTGATCTGGAGGACTTCCTACGGCTCGTACTGGTCAACTGTAGAACCAACTTTAGAAACCCAAAATTCATTCAACTTCCCACGAAACCACTCTACGAGTCGTCATTTGGTCTATGGTCTATAGACCCCTTCCATAGAACCCAAGTTGAAGTTCAAAATTTCACTAAATCTTAGTCACTTCTACGGGTGCTTCCTATGACTCGTAGACTACTTTACGACCTGTCAAGTCTTCTCGTAGATTGAGGCCTCAATTTCGTTTCTCTAAATGCACTATATGGATCAGTCCTACAACCTATCACACTTACTACGACTTGTCATGTCCATTTGTAGGTCTCACATCGGAGACTTGATATTTCCAAAACTTATCCCATGAACCACAATTGCCTTCCATTGAACTTCCTACTATCTGTAGATAGGCTCGTAGTTCACTGCATCAGTGCAAGAAACTGAACTTTCCCTTTTCAATCTGACTATCCAAATATCGAGGTGTTACATATCCCCTAGTCATCATCTCTTTCCTCCCTAACAACAATTACAACAATATCTAACTATTCAGACTCCATTCCTAAAAGCCTAGACATGAAATCTCTGAATACATACATGATAGGATGCGATACAAGCAGGTCTAACTATTAATTTTGAAATAAAACCTAGCCTACCTGGACGTCAAATATCCGCTGATGAATCTTGTATCAGAATACGATCTTGCGGAATTGCCCCTTGGTGAACGACATTCCTATCACGAAAACTCTCCCTCCTCTATTGCTCCTTTGCCCCAGGTGCTTCTAGAGGGTTTTTGGAGCAGATCTTATCTATTTCCTCCTTTCAAAAATGGGAGGAAAATAAAAGACAACACATTAATTAGGTTGCTAATTTTTGACGTCTCGCTATAGAGGGACTCAGACTGCTATAGTGGCGTCTTCATAGCGAGGGACCTTCCGCTATGGCGAGATGACATCAGCCCAACCCAAAAATAATCTAAGCCAAAATTCGTTAAGCTCAAACTTTAGGAATTCCTACCGAACTTTTGGGACTCCGCATGAGGTACCCCTTCGTAATAACGGATCAGATCGTTACACTAATTAGGTGCACCACTTGGTATTATTCATCACAATTGAAATATCATTCGGGTGTTTCAAGAATGGTGAATGGTAAAACCCAGAAATAATGTACACAAATTGGTTATCACTATATTGCCTACTATTGTTAGTCGGTTTATTTGGAAAAGCTGGACTCCTTGCAAGTATGGAGAGCAATTTTATTATTTTTTTAATCAAAATCAAGAATGGACTATTAGTAGGGATGCAAGGGGGGCGGGCGGATGCAGGGCGGGATGGGTTTAACGCTATGTGGGGCGGGTCGGGTTTAAGGTTGCGCGTGGCGGGTGGGATGCGGGGTGGGTTGAAGTGGCTTTTTAAAAATTAATGTGAGGCGTGGCGGGTTGCGGGTTTATGTGATTTTATGTGGATTCAAATTTAAATTTAAGTTTTTACATGTTATAAGAGTGACAGAGCATTATTTATTAAGATAATTTCTACAAATCTACTAAAATATTGAAGATAGTAAATGAAAATGGTTCAATAAAAAATACTACAATTTCTTATATGTTTTCCAATTGACCTCTAAAAAATAAAATTTTAACTCACTATCCTATTACATTAATAAAACTTAATGAAAAAAAGAATTTGTTTTTATGAATTTTATTTTTAATATCAAACTTAACTAGAAAAAGAAAATATTAAAAAAGTTATGCAGGGCGGGGCGGGGCTGATTAAAAATTTTACGGGTTAAGCTCAACACACCCCACCCCACCCAATCCCGCACCACCCCATTTCCATCCCTAACTATTAGACCTGTTACGGCCACAACATTTCCTAACTGCTCGTTTAGGGATACTTGGGCCAACAACCAGTGGTCCATTAGACCAAACATTTAGTTGGTTTGGTTAAAGTCAATACAAATGGTAGCTATATCGAAGGAATTGAAAGGATTTGGTGATGGTGTTTTCAATACATGTTCAATGCAATATCAACAACGGGGCACAAGGATTTGGCTGCCAACTTTGGTATAAAATGGTGCAGACATAATGATATACTCCTTCAGTCCAATTTTCTATGAGTTAATTTGGTTCGATACATAATTTAAGAAAGAAAGGAAGACTATTGAAATTTGTGATCTGAAATAAGTGAAAGAGTTTTTTGTGGCTATAAGTCACTTCATTAAGGATAAAATGAACATTTTAAAATTAAATTGTTATTTAATATAAAAATATGTCATTTTTTTAGAACTTACTAAAAAAGAAAGTAATTCATATAAAATAGGACAGAGCAAGTAATAAAGTTCACATTAGAACTAGATTCCTTAATCATCACGGACATGATGAAGGACCAAACTCACAACAACATGAAGCTCAGGAAATTAATCAGGAGCACCAACAATAAAGTAACTTTTCTTATTGAATCCAAAAGTTTCGATGTTGCTATGACTGTAAATCTTTTTAGGTACATGTGGAATGGTCGCTTTTGTACTCACATAATACTTTAAGTATTTGATCTGTCATTATTAATTTTGTAACACTTTTTAAATGAGAAATCATTTTTGGATGTGATTTCAAGAAATTTTCTATGTTGCTTATATAGTTTATTCTCTCATCATCATACATTGAATGTTTTTAGTAAAAATATAATGAATAATATTTGATTATTAAGAAAGAATGAACATTTTGTATAATGAATTTATTTTTATAATGAATCATGAAATTCTTGAATTTATTTTACAATGAGTTATTTAACAAAAAAAAAAAAAAATTACAATAATTCATATGCATACATCATACTAGCTTTATGTATAATGAATTTATTTTTTTGTATTATTCAATAAATGTAATTAGTTAGATACAATGATTTTGATATATTTATTGTACTTTGTATATAATAAATTTTATTTTCATGTGAATTCAATAAATAAGTTACATTAATGATTTTGATGTAATCAAAATTAAGCTTTATTTGTTGAATTCTCAAAATAATAATATTTTATGGTCCGCTATTAATTTCGTGAGGTTTCCTATAAATGTTTTTTATTTTTTTGAGAGTATAAATAAGTGATCCATTTTCAATTTTGATCACCATCACCATCACCATAAAATGCAGTTGTTACTTATCTCTCATCAGAATGTTCTGCCGGTCTCCCTCATTTCTAGCCGGAGTTCAACTTATGTTCATCTCCATTGCTGCTCTCTCAACTCTTCATCTTTTCGCCATGGTATATATCTCTCATCGTGCCAAACTAAGTTCGTTTCTAATTTGACTGAATACGAAGTTTAAGAAATATGATAGACTTTGCAATATTTCAAAATTACCCTTAAATTTTGCATGTTTATTGTTTTTTTTTTTTTTTTTTGCCAAGTGAGTAAAATGTTAATAATGTCGTCAGACATTTGCCAAATAAGATAAATGCCTTGCATAATGCTATGATTACTGTCTATTGTTTATATATGATTGATTTCTCTATACTACTTTGGCTTTTTTCTTTATTGAGTTGAAGGTCTATCGAAAAAAAAACAATAAATGTCTCCATGAGTAAGTAAGACAAACTTTTAAGAAGTTGAACAAATTTTAAAATGTTAGTATTTCAAGTTGAGTTTTGCCAATATTTTCTTGTATCAAGTTTTCTGAATTTTCTACTATTGCTATTTTGATACGTACGATGTGTGTGCGTGTGTGTGAGTGAAATAAATAAATAAATTGTTTTCCTTTTGTTCAGTTATGGATGAGAAGAGGTTCAGTGAAGTTTCTAAAAGCGGAAACTTGATTCCGCTGCATAGTGTTAGCCCATATGTTTGGGCTTTTGTTATTGGGCCTATTTCCTATTAGGTTAGGTTTAGTTAATGGATTCCTATTAGGTTAGGTTTAGTTAATGGATGCTTATATATAGTCTTCCTATTCTTTTTGTATTTAGACTAATTCTATTATATTGTAATACAACTCTTGCGTCTTGTTCTTCAATTAAAGTAGTTCTGTTAACATGGTATCAGAGCTAAATCGATCCATGCTCCTTGATTTGTTGGTTGAAGATCTGGTAGCGGTCATCTGTTGCGTGGGTTCGAACTAGGGTTCATTTTTTTATTTGTTCGAACTAGGGTTCGGTTTTTCATTTGTTCGAACTAGGGTTCGGTTTTTGATTTGTTCGAACTAGGGTTCGTTTTTTGATTTGTTCGAACTAGGGTTCGTTTTTTGATTTGTTCGAACTAGGGTTCGATTTTTGATTTGTTCGAACTAGGGTTCAGTTTTTGATTTGTTCGAACTAAGGTTCTGTTTTTGATTTGTTCGAACTAGGGTTCGATTTTTTATTTATTCTAACTAGGGTTCATTTTTTTGATTTGTTCAAACTAGGTTCGTTTTTTGATTTGTTCGAACTAGGGTTCCATTTTTTTTGATTTGTTCGAACTAGGGTTCGGTTTTTGATTTGCTGCTTCCGCTGAGTTCTTGATTGCTGCTGCTGTTTGTTCAGATCGGTTTGATTTAAGGTAGTTTAATTTTTGTTTTGGAATTGTTCGTGTCTTGCTCTGTTTGCTTCTCTTTTGACAATATGACTGGAAAGGATGATTCTCTCCAGTCCATTAATGCTCAATTAGATGGTAAAAATTATGCATATTGGAGTTATGTCATGAAGAATTTTCTTCGTGGGAAGAATATGTGGGGTTATGTCACTGGAGTTAAAGTTAAACCTAAAGATGATAAAGCTGTGGATTTTGCATTGTTGGTAGACTCATGGGAAACTGCTAACTCCAAGGTTATCACTTGGATCAACAATTCTGTAACTCAGTCAATTGGTATGCAATTGGCTAAGTATGACACAACAAAGGAAGTTTGGGACCATTTGGAGAGACTGTATACTCAGTCTAATTTTGCTAAGCAGTACCAGTTGGAGTATGATATTCGTGCTCTTCAACAGAATGCTATAAGTATTCAAGATTTCTATGCTGCAATGTTAGATTTGTGGGATCAATTGGCTTTTACTAAATCTGCAGAGTTAAAAGTTTTTGAGCCATATATTGCTAGAAGGGAAGAACAACATTTCATTTAATTTTTGATGGCATTACGTTCTGATTTTGAAGGACTGCGTGGAACAATCCTTCATCGATCTCCTCTCCCCACAGTTGATTCCGTTGTTCATGAACTGATTGCAGAAGAGACCCGTATCAAGTCTCAAGTGGATAAAGGGTTTACAACAACTAATACTCCTGCTGTGTTTGCTGTTTCAACTGATCAGTCTAGACCACCACGTTCTCGACAATCTCCTAAAGTTGCATTTGATGAGTGTGCATTCTGCAAACAGAAAAATCATTGGAAGACTCAGTGTCCATTGTTACTTAACAAGGCACAACAGCCTCAATCTGGACAGCAGCAGAAGTATGGGCAGCAGAAGTACGGGTCATGCTCCTTTGATGCTCGTCCTCCACAGTTCGCTACTGCAACACCATCTGTAGATACTGAGTTTGTTAGAACTATGCCACCTTTTGCGTTGGATCCCCAGGTTTTCGAACAGTTCAGACAGTTTATGGCTTCTAATCCTATTGCCATGTCAGCATCTAGTCCCTCAGGTATTCTGTCATCACAGCTCGGGACCATATTGCTTTCTTTTGTTCTGTCGACCTTGCAGATTGCTGATCTTTTTACGAAGGCGCAGTCGGCGTCTCGGTTTCGGTTTTTGTGTAACAAACTCTCAATGCTTATTGCTGTTGCATTGTGAGTTTGAGGGGGGATGTTAGCCCATATGTTTGGGCTTTTGTTATTGAGCCTATTTCCTATTAGGTTAGGTTTAGTTAATGGATTCCTATTAGGTTAGGTTTAGTTAATGGATGCTTATATATAGTCTTCCTATTCTTTTTATATTTAGACTAATTTTATTATATTGTAATACAACTCTTGCGTCTTGTTCTTCAATTAAAGTAGTTCTGTTAACACAGATAACCATTTTTTCTGATCATCTGACTCCGGTGTTGGCATACCGATGTTTGGTGAAAGAAGAGCATTGTGAAGCTCCAAGTTTTCTAGATGAGTCAATTGAACCTGGTTTTGAAGGTTCTAGTGTTTCAAGGGTTTTTTTTTTTTTTTTAAAAATTATCGGAAACAACCTCTGTGTACACCGTATCCTCCCCAAATCCCACTGGGTATGTTGTTGTTGATCATGCTAGGTAAAAGTTATAGTTGTTTCTCTCAGGGTCGATACAGCGTGGTGGGAGCTCAACCATCCATGGAAATTATAGCTAAGGAACACAATGTGACTATATTGGACCACCATGCTGGAAAATTGCTCATAAGACAGTTGAAGATCCGATGACAATTCCAGCAAGTATTTCCAACGGATGGAAACTCGGACTTATTGATGATGAACTTCCTGATACCTTTTGTGGTGAGGATTTTGCATGTTTTCACTAATTGTGGTGCAAGGAACTTATTTACTCCCTCCGTTTCAAAAAGAGTGACCTAGTTTGACTTGACACGGAGTTTAAAAAAATAAAGAAGAATTTTGAATCATGTGGTCCTAGATTAAAGTTATGTCAAATGTAGTCACATGGAAAGCTGAAAGTAAAATGTTACCAAAAAAGGAAAGAGATCATTCTTTTTAAAATGGAGGGAGTAATTAGTTTCCCACTATAGCTTTCTACAAGGAATAAATATACGGCTCCGCTCTCATTTAGCAAATAGATTTCATTGGAAAACATACCTTATATTCAGGGGTGGGTCTAGGGGCCTGCGAAGGTGTTCGTCCGTTTCACTGGGTATGTTGGTGTATTTCAGAAGGCTACTACAGCTTGAGTTCCATGCATATATTAGGCTACTCAACTGCATTTTCTTAATTCAATCACAATTTTTACTGTCATTAATATCACTTCAAACAGGTGGATGGTTTGGTTTCTTCTCATACGACACAGTTCGGTATGTAGAGAATAAGAAGTTACCATTCTCAAGGGCTCCAGAGGATGACCGGAACCTTGCAGATATTCAGTTAGGACTTTATGACGATGTCATTGTATTTGATCATGTAGAGAAGGTATGTTTGTCGAATTTTGCACTTATGAATAGTCTCTCTATCGTCCGGCCTTTTCAAAGTCAACCTGTTCTCGTCCTTTGTTCTTGATTTATAATTTGTGCATGTATGTGAGAACAAGATAAATACTTGTGTTATAATCTATGTTGCTTGGACTCTTCAAAAATTGTCAACAGGTGCGTGTTGGATTCTCTCCCTTTATTATAAACTTCTTGTTCCTGCAGAAAGCGCATGTGATTCACTGGGTCCGGTTGGATCAATATTCCTCTCTTCCTGAGGCTTATCTTAACGGGAAGAAACACTTGGAAATATTAATGAGTACATGGAATCAAGTCGTAAGTCCTTTTTCATTTTCCTTTCTGCATAAAAACAAGCAATTGAGAAACATTATTTACAAATTGAATTTTTATTTTTTAGTCCAAGTTTATCTCCCGGTTCTGTGGATTTCTGTATTCATGAATTTGGAACTTCCTTAACCACGGAGAACATGACACGTGAGGAGTACAAGAATGCCGTCTTACAGGCAAAGGAACACATTGATTCAGGAGACATATTTCAAATTGTTTTAAGTCAACGTTTCGAGAGAAGAACATTTGCTGATCCATTTTAAGTCTATAGAGCATTAAGAATTGTGAATCCAAGCCCATATATGACTTACATACAAGTAAGTCGTTTGTTCTTCGAGTATTCAGTGTGAGTAAATGTCTGATATATCTGGTTACCTGTGCTGCAGTGAAGTTACTATGTAATCTTTTCTTTATCAGGCAAAAGGCTGTACTTTAGTTGCATCGAGTCCAGAAACTTTGACGCGTGTGAAGAAAGTAAGAGGCTGTTCTTCTCCCTTTTTCTCTATTTCACACATTTAGTTAGTTTTTTGAGAGTTTGTAATGTTCATTTGTTCCATTGACAGAAAAGAATTGTTAATCGACCATTAGCTGGGACAAGCAGAAAAGGGAAGACACCTGATGAGGATGCCATGTTGGAAATGCAGATGTTAAAAGATGAGAAACAATGTGCGGAGCACATCATGCTAGTCGATTTAGGACGAAATGATGTAGATAAGGTTTAAGACTAACCCTTCTAGCATTTCTGCATCACCAAGAGCTTTAAACTATATTTTTTGTTAGTTGTTATCTCTGATTTATCACAGTGTTAGCATCTTTCTTATGTTCCTGATGAATATGTTTTGACTTGCACTTGAAAAATACGATGAGTTACAGAAATTTCAACATTTTCTTTGCTAATAGGTATCAAAACCTGGTTCTGTGAATGTTGAAAAGCTCAAGAGCATCCAGAGGTATTCCCATGTAATGCAAATGAGCTCCGTGGTGTCGGGAGAGTTGCTCGATCATTTAACCTGTTGGGATGCACTGCAGGCTGCATTGCCTGTTGGGACGATCTGTGGAGCACCAAAGGTTACACTCTAGACTTTAAACTCGTTGGTCATTCATTGTTGATGGAAATGTTATAAATCTGGGGATAACTTGTTCCCAACCAAACAAGTCTATCTATTTGTCTTAATACTATAAGGACCAAAGTTGAAGTTTCATTCATTTCTAGATTTAACATGCTGCTACAAATTTGTACACTATTTAATTATTTCTAGTCATGTTCTTTGTTCATGTATGATCCAGGTTAAGGCGATGGAGTTGATCGATCAACTAGAAGTGGGTCGGAGAGGGCCTTACAGTGGGGGATTTGGAGGCATTTCATTTTCAGGTGACATGGACATAGGATTAGCTCTTAGGACGATGGTATTAATGAACGGACCTCGTTATGACACAATGTATTCATACACGGATGCAGGCAAACGTCAGGAATGGGTTGCACATCTCCAATCTGAGGCTCGAATTGTCAATGATAGTGATCCTGATGAGAAACAGATAGAATGTGAAAATAAAGTAGCTTGTTTATGCAGGGCAATTGACTTGGCAGAATCAGCTTTTGTTAAGGGAAGATCATCAGTACTTAAGATAAATGATTCTGTGCCAAATGTTTAACGTAGCTTGTTTGCTCTTGTATATATTTATCCTACTAATAAAGTGTACGTGTTTGGCACATGTGTACTGCATTAATTAAATTATTAAACAAATTGTATGTAAGTTATGCTATTAAGTTCAAAATCTTGAAAATAATTTGTGTAAGTTCTTCTTGGAATAGATTTTTACACCCAACTAAATATGATCATTAATGGAGGTACCAAAAGAGTTAGGTTAGAAGTGTGCTTTGGCTGCAAGGAATAGTAAAATCATGGTTCTTGATGATCCAAAGAAAAATTTAATATTTGGTCGAATCCAACTTTCGATAAAAATCTCCAATACTGAAGAAAAAATAAAAAAAATTGAAGAAACAATGTTAGTAGTTACAATTCCTAATCATCAAATTATGACAAATTAAGATTTATTATGCTAGAACTAAATTCATAAGAATATATAGATCAATGTAATAAATAATCATGATGAAGATTCTTTGTGGGTTGTATCAATTACTATTCTAAAGTTACTCATCTTCATCAAACATAGAAAAGCAAAAGACTACATTGAATATGCCAAACTAAAGCTATAGGCATAGTACATAAATATGTCTTTTAACTTCGCTTCAGCTAACATCTACGCCCTCCAACTTCGAGTGTGCACAAATAGACACTTAAACTTGTATAAAATTGAATAAATTAATAGACACGTTCATCCTACAAGACATTTTTGTGTCCTATGTTGCATCCTACATGATTATGCCACGTAGAACGTGTGTATCTATTTATTCAGTTTTATACAAGTTTAAGTGACTACTTGTGCACACTCAAAGTTGGAGGGCATAGATACCATGTAAAACCAACTTAAATAACATATTTATGTATCATGCCAAAATTATATAGCTTAGATTAATGTAGATTCCTTAATTCCCTATTCCTAGTCAAATTGACATTTTGTTGGCTAAATATTTTTAAATTAGGAACAAGAATTCTTCAATCACATTGAACAAAGTTATAATTGTTCAACGTTGTTTGTAGAAAACAAAAGGAAGTCCTATCGTTTAGGAAAAGAAATTTGAGTTACCATATAAATTTTTTTTTCTTCTAGTTACTATCTAAATATTGGAAATCTATATAGCTAATTTTAATTTTTAAACAAAGAGATAGTTAAATAATAATTTGATAAAACTAGTAAACAATAATTTTGTCTATTGTAGAGTCTTTTAATGAAGGATAAAAGTTCAATAAACATTTCCAAGGACCTTTATATTTTAAAATAATATAGATATGAATGACGCAAGAGA
This sequence comes from Solanum pinnatisectum, assembly GCA_035578085.1. Classification (NCBI taxonomy): domain Eukaryota; kingdom Viridiplantae; phylum Streptophyta; class Magnoliopsida; order Solanales; family Solanaceae; genus Solanum; species Solanum pinnatisectum. The sequence goes on along the minus strand of CM069076.1, from coordinate 10,707,746 downwards.
ATTTAAAGGAGTGTTTTCCTAATTAACTTGATGGAGTTTGAGCATTCCCCTTTGTGTGAGGGAGATATGTTGGAAGTAATTATGAGAAACATCGCTATTTTTTCCTTTTTTTTTTTTTTGGAATAAAGTTTGGCTTAATTGTATCACATATACAATTTAGGTTGTTGCCATTAAATGCACAAATCCTAGACGCAATAATTTGGCCAATTATATTAATTTATGAAATTTACGTTGTTGATTTGCTATAGAATTATAAATGATATTGTAATGATCTTTCATGTGATTTATGTGTTTATGGCTTCTTTTTGTCGTTTAGAGTGTTCTTATAGCGATCAAATTCCTACTAGGACTGATAGTTCGGTCACCTGGTAATTCAGTTTATTTGTTTTGCAAAGTTCTATGCTTTAGATCTTTTGAAGCTCAAATGATTGATTTCAATCAAAAGTTCAGGAAGATTGCCTTAGAACGCAATTTTGACGGTTCCATCACCTCTGGACAAATCATTTTGGGATAGTGGCATAGTTGACTTGGGTCCCATGGCTCTCGGTGTGAGTCTATGTCATTAGGGGTTTTAGCTTTTAAGTTTTGGCCTATATTGGACCTCAATCAATTTTCCTAGTAAACATGTCCAGATGAGAACTCCATTAGCACATTTAGCTCTAAAATGTCAAGTTTGGTTTAGAGCGACCCTTCATATGAATCCCGAGGCTCTTGAGCTAATTACGAGCCCCATGGTGGATTGTGGCTTAAAATGGAGTTTGAGTGTGGACCCACTTTTTATGGAGATGACCTCGGATAAAAGTTTAAAATGCTCCATTGAGTTTAGAATGCCAAATTTGATTGGATTGCATATCTCATTTGCATGCACAGGGTTCCAAACGAATTCCAAGCACCCCGTCAGAGATTTTGAGTTGCCAAAAACTAGCTGATATGCATCAGCTAGTGTAGGCATGCTTTTGCCATCACATTACTAGACAAAGGGCCACATTCGTGGAGACCATTAAATCTGGTCAATGCGTTATTCGCGAAGTCCATGTCCTGTTCGTGGTGGGCTAGTTCCATTATCTCTGCATTTGCAGGCCCCTACACATTCGTGAGGCCATGGTTCCTTACCCTTCGTTTTCACACGAACCTCACCAAATTCATAATGGTTAATTGTTGATCCTTCGTATTTGTGGGCCCTTGAGGATGCATTCGTGAAGAAGGATTTTTGTCTGGTTTTTGTTTAAAGACCAGACCCGATCAATAAGGAATTATAATTTTCCTTGGGCGATTTCTTGTCTGATATAGCTCCAATTTGGATTACTTGAAGTCCAGTGTGTTTCGGAAGTGCGGGTCTAAGTGGTTGTGTGATTTTCAAGTGTCAAAGACTCTTCGTTTAAGGTATTTTGAGTTGTTTCGGGACTGCCTTAGCTTGTTTGTTGTTCTTTAAAGTGTGAATTGTTGCATGCTATTATTTTCATGTCGCTTTTATTACATATCTTATTGTAAAGCTTAAATGGTTTTCACTTCATGTTCATGTATTGATTCAGTTGAGTTGCTTTCAGTCATTCATTTCAGTTATTTATTTATTTAGCTATATTACATACTCGTACATTCAATGTACTGATGTCATTCGACATGCATCTTATTATGATGCAGATACAAGTGTTCAGGATCATCAACAGGCATTTCGTTGAGATCACTTTGCACTTCAGATAGCTTGGGTGAGCCTTCTTGTATTCCGGAGACTTCACATTTATTTTCTTGTAACACCCCGTATCCGAAATCAGACCTCGATGCAGATTTCCAAAAGTTACAGGTGCAACCCATGGTTGCCATCCACGGACCGATGCATCAAAATTCATTAAATTCATCCACAACTACTAAACGAAATCATAATTAAACTACGATTAAACTATCAGCAAGCAAGACCCAACAATTATCTTAACCCATATTCGCTAAATCACACCCCAATAAGTGGGGTTTTTAGCCACACATGTATAAGAAGTAGAAATTTATACCAAATTGAGCTCGCATTCAACTGGGTATGAAGATTTAAGTCCTAATACAGGCCAAAATTGAAGAATCCAAGAGACCCAAATCCAAATCTTGAAGATGAAACTCTTTGGAACTTTGAGTCTTCAAAACCATCTCAAACTTAGAGCAAAAGTATCAAAAAGTACTATTCTATATGAAAATTATAATAATTTTTCGACACTTAAAACTACAACTCTAACTAGTATTTATAGTTTTCACTGATTTGTGATGCAACAGATCATTCGGCATTGTTAGTCGAAATCGCCGATCAACTCGGCGATTCGCCTTTTGGTGTAGTTCATTGCTGTCTTGCACCATCCTTCAGCATCGTCGTGCTCTGGGTCATTGGGCGACATGGTACTGCTTCATGGAACTTCTCGGCAATATGCCGACTGCTCCCTTTTTCCGCCAACTTGATCCTTTCCTTTAGGGCTCAGCACACTGGAACAAAAAGTGAAGTAAGACTATTCGGCGACTCGCCAAGTGGACTCGACGATCCTCAAGCCTTCATTTCTTCATTCTTTTCAGCCTTTTCGTTCCTTTTTGCGATGTAGTGTCCATGCTTTCCTTCAAACTTCAAATACCTGAAACTTAAGGGTTTTCATCATATATTGAGATAAAATAAGCATTTGAGGACACAATTTCTATCAAAATATAGCCCTAAATGAGTCCAATTTGTGGACTCATCAACACCCCTAACTTAAACTTTTTCTTGTGCTCAAGAAAACTCAAGTTCAGCCATTCAAAAAGGGTATCTCGAACAGTACTACACAAGACTCAATCATGAATGCATACAAAAAGACTCAATTTACTTATGCAAAGATCAAATGTGCACTCAATGATTCAAGTTGTGACTCACCAAAATCAAATAACCTCATGCTCACAATACTTGTTCAAATGCAAGTTCAAGCTCAACCGAAGTGTTCAAATGCCATCACACAAGGAACGATACCATATTCACAAAATGGTTCACAGTTTAACGCTTCGAAACCAAATGCAACGCTCACTCTCACAAGAAAGAACACAATGCATGCTTTCACCCATAGGTTTGCCTATATTTTCCAATCAACATTTGTTTCAGCTCACTCAAGATGAAAAAGGTCTTTTCAAGGCTTGTAATAGGGCTGAGTGCAAATGTATGGTCATTTAGGCTGAGTGACTTTAATCTTCATGAAATGTGGTGTTCACAACACCTTTTTTCCTTTTCCTTCATCATTCTCTTTAATGCTCATAAGTCATCCTATTATTCACTTTCTATGGACTATTAGGGAACCCCATTTCTTTTGTACTTTATTCCACAACTTTCTTTTTCATTCTTTTTTTTTTTTTTATATATATATATATATATGGAGGGGTTCCATTTTTCTTCAAAACCATGGGTAAGAGGAGACTTTCCTTGCACTTCTTGATTTGCCCTTATCTTTTCACCACACCCCCAACTTAAGCTTTTGGCCTAAGTTGGCTATTCAACTAACCACAACTTGAGGATTATGGGTAATGTATAAAGAAGGGTCTAGATTTCATCCAGTTTCTTGCAAAGAAAGGTAAGGCTCGAGGGGTGTTCAAAAGCGGTTCACATACTCATAAGGTGGGTCACAAAAGAGGTATATGTCAAATTGGTTTACACTCTTAGAAGTTGCCTAAGATCATATCAAGAGATAACATCACTTAGTTGACGGGACAAACGGGGCAAATTCTAGGATCTATCATGTATAAAGCTCATCACACTAGACATTGACACTATAGTCAAACAAGACTCCACACTTTCGCTAGTGTGCAATGATCATTACAAGAGAATCGATTTGGTAAATGGCTAATCACAACGAGATGCAAATAGTTCATATATTGTCTATGCAACTTCATTTGGCCTCATCGTAGCCGTAGATTCATGTTCGTTCGATTATATGCACTATTCAAGTCATTGGTATTGATCGAAATCGAGACTTAAATTTTGTAAAAGAACAGCCATATTCAACACACGAGAGGTGGTAAAAATTTTTGGACCGGGCAAAATCATTTTACAATTTAAAACAAACGGAGCCATAAGCTCAATCATCCACATAAAAGCAGTATTAACACAATTTTAAATAGAACAACCCAAATATATACACGAAACACAAACAAAAATAGCACAAAAAAGGTGTAGGCCTTACCCCACCACAAACAAAAACATTTGTCTTCAAATGCACATGACAAAATATCCAAAATGACAATTAAAGAAAGATAGAGAGGGAGGTAAAGAAGAGATCCTGTCTAAGCAGTCCCTCCATCTGTTTGGGCATCAGTGCCTGATGTAGCCTTAGGGGGAACAACGGCAGCTGACTTACTAAGACTATCCAAATCATGAGCAGTCAGAAAGGAGTGGATGGCTGTGAAGAATCCACGTCTCCACAAGGGAATAGTGAGGTCTCGGTGATTTGTTTTCTTGCTTGCACTGGGTTTCTTACCCTCATTATTTGTTTTGGGAGGATCTATTGCCTTTGTAATTTTCCTGAAATTTTTTGCTCTTGTTTGTCGGGGTGGCATATCTCTTCCAGCTACTTTCGATCTAGCCATTACTTTTGTGTCGCTAAGGAGAGGATTGAAATGCTAAGCGGCAATGTAATCCAAGTCCGAGCATAATTCAACAACTATAAATACTCTAGAAATACAAAAATATAGGAGCTAGCGTGTGTGAGTTTGGGAAGACAAAAAGTGAGGGAAAGTGAATGAATTTGAAACTTTTAAACCTTTAGCATGAAAAACCATCTAGTTTTCGCCCATTCAGCGACATTAGTCCCGATCGCCGATCTATTTAGCGTAATGCCAAGTAATTTTTTATCTCACTGAAGTTTACAGAACCTTCATGTTTTGTGGGAGTCCAAATGGCGGTCTCTGTCTGGATCATCGACACGATCGGCGGTTCGCCAATAATTTCCTGTGCTCGCCAAGTTTTACAGACTTCAATGAAAGATGGTCTTGAGTCTAACGGCTGTCTAGTTCTGAGTTGCTGAACCATTCGGCGATTAGCTGATTGGACCTGTTGCTCGCCAATCTGCACTTTTCGTTCACTCTCCACATTTCCATCTGCTCAATCAACACACCATTATTTTATCAAAGAAAAGGAAAGCAATAAATGGTTTTAGGTTGCCTCCCAAATAGTGCCTTAGTTAACGTCGTGGCACGACACAAGTCAACAACTATTCTTCATCCTTGGAGTCAACCATGGTGTAGTTAGGCGAGTCCTCGGGGAACGGTGGATAGCGACCTATCATCAAATGGGTGATCTGAGCATCCTGCAGCTGAATAGTCATGGAGTTTGAGGCAGACGTTTCATTCAGCATTTCAATGTTGTCCTTCATCTCATTCAACTTCTTGTCTTGTTCTTTAATTTTTTGTTGAATGAGTGAAAGAGCATCGTCTATTTGCACATCCTCATGCTTCTTCCCGAGTCAACATTCTTAAAGAAAGAAGTTATTTTCCTTTTCCATGGCTCGTGCTTCCAACCCCATGACTCATTTGGACAGAACGTCTACTTGAGCCACTAGTGCATCCCACTCGTGTTTCTTTTAGGTCTCCGTGTTGGTTTCAACCATACCATCAAGGAGTGTTGCGACAACTTCGTAGGGTTGGTGGAGCATACCGCCCTCAAAAAGTTGATCGGCTATGCTCCTATTTTCGAGTTCAAGACCCTGATAGAAGCACTCCAACAACGTCTTGTCAGACATTCCATGAGATGGGCAGGGTTGTAGCACTGATTGAAACTTCAGCCAGTTTCAGGATGGGATGGTCCATGTGGTACCCATAATGATCATCCATTCTTATTCCCTGCTTTGATATTCCAAATAAGCAAAACAAAACAACAATTTAGATTAGTAAAGCTAAAACTAAGAAGAATAAAAAATTTTACTTAACTAAGAATTCCCAAATAACACCACTCCCCGACAGCGGTGCCATTTTGATGTTTGCGTAATCAAGACACAACTTTCGATGCAAGTGTCTATGATCGTACAATAGTTTTGTAACCCAACCAAGGGTTGGGATCGTTTCCAAGAGAGTGGTTTTGAGAATTAATAGAAAAATAAACTTTAGTTCTAACTAGTCATAGTTAAAGACATTAACGATTAAAAAACATTGTACATTAAACGGGGACACAAGAGTGTCAATTAACGATGGGGTTTTGTCACTAGTGAGTAAAACCATTAAAATAAACAAAGATTTCTAAGTAATAAGATGGGATCCTTGGGGTATGACGGGAGTATGAGTTAAGCTAGATTATTGGGTACATGCTTTCGATAGAAGATTCATAGAATTATTGTGACTAGGCTAAACTTTAAGGGGGATAAGCTCTTTCTCGAGCAACTTACCCCGTTTCAAATGCGTTCCTCTCGGACACCCACTTGCCGCATGAAAACCAGCCTACACCTTAACCCACTCACTCTCTCGAGCTGAGTGTGTGGACATGGGACTAGGGTTCACTCTCTCGAGCTGAACCTCATGTCGACCCACTCACACTGGCCATCAATTTAGTACTTTTAGTTTTACGATCTCTCTCTCGAGCAAACTGAAAACACGTAAATAAACTTGTATTTGCAACTACAAATTCATTAAATTCATCCACAACTACTAAACAAAATCATAATTAAACTGCAATTAAATTATTAGCAAGCAAGACCCAACAATTATCTTAACCCATATTCGCTAAATCACACGCTAAGAATTAGGGGTTTTAGCCACACATGTATAAGAGGTAGAAATTTATACCAAATTGAGCTCGCATTCAACTGGGTATGAAGATTTAAATCTTAATACAGGCCAAAATTGAAGAATCCAAGACACCCAAATCCAAATCTTGAAGATGAAATCCTTTGGAACTTCGAGTCATCAAAACCCTATCAAACTTAGAGCAAAATTATCAAAAAGTACTATTCTATATGAAAATTATAATAATTGTTGGACTCTTAAAACTACAACTCTAACTAGTATTTATAGTTTTCACCGATTTGTGCTGCAGCGAATCATTCGGTGTCGTTAGTCGAAATCGTTTATCGACTCGGCGATTCGCCTTTTGGTTAGTTCATTGCTGTCTTGCACCATCCTTCAGCATCGTCGTGCTCTAGGTCATTGAGTGACATGGTACTACTTCACGAAACTTCTCGGTGATACGCCGACTGCTCCCTTTTTTCGCCGACTTGATCCTTTTCTTTAAGGCTCAGCACACTGGAACAAAAAGAGAAGTAAGACCCTTTGGCGACTCGCCAAGTGGACTCGGCGATCTTCAGGCCTTTATTTCTTAGTTCTTTTCAGCCTCTTTGTTCCTTTTTGCGACGTAGTGTCCATGCTTTCCTTCAAACTTCAAATACCTGAAACTTAAGGGTTTTCATCAGATATTGAGATAAAATAAGCATTTGAGGACACAATTTCTATCAAAATATAGCCCTAAATGAGTCCAATTTGTGGACTCATCAACACCCCCAACTTAAACTTTTTCTTGTCCTCAAGCAAACTCAAGTTCTACTATTCAAAAAAGCTGTCTCGAATAGTGCTACACAAGACTCAATCATGAATGCACACAACAAGACTCATTTACTTATGCAAAGATCAAATGTGCACTCAATGATTCAAGTTGTGACTCACCAAAATCAAAGAACCTCATGCTCACAATACTTGCTTCAAATGCAAGTTCAAGCTCAATCGAAGTGTTCAAATGTCCTCACATAAGGAATGATAACATATTCACAAAATGGTTCACAGTTTAAAGCTTCAAAATCAAATGCAACGCTCACTCTCACATGGAAGAATACAATGCATGCTTTCACCCATAGGTTTGCCCGTATTTTCCAATCAATATTTGTTTCAGCCCACTCAAGATAAAAAAGGTTTTTTCAAGGCTTGTAATGGGGCTGAGTGCAAAGGTATGGTCATTTAGGCTTAGTGACTTTTATCCTCATGAAATGTGGTGTTCACAACATCTCCTTTCCTTTTCCTTTATCATTCTCTTTAGTGCTCATAAGTCATCCTATTATTCACTTTTCATGGACTATTTGGGAACCCCATTTCTTTTGTACTTTATTCCACAACTTTCTTTTTCATTCTTTTTCTTTTTCTTTCTTTTTTTTTTTATATGGAGGGGTTTCGTTTTTCTTCAAAACCATGGGTAAGAGGAGACTTTCCTTGCACTTCTTGACTTGCCCTTATCTTTTCACCACACCCCCAACTTAGGCTTTTTACCTAAGTTAGCTATTCAACTAACCACAACTTTATGAGGATTATGGGTAATATATAAAGAAGGGTCTAGATTTCATCAAGTTTCTTGCAAAGAAATGTAAGGCTCGAGGGGTGTTTAAAAACGGTTCACACACTCATAAGGTGGGTCACAAAAGAGGTATATGTCAAATTGGTTTACACTCTTAGAAGTTGCCTAAGATCATATCAGGAGATAGAATCACTTAGTTGACCGAACCAACGGGGCAAATTCTAGGATCTATCATGCATGGTTCAAAGTAAGCTCATCACACTAGGTATTGACACTACACTCAAACAAGACTCCACACTTTCGCTAGTGTGCAATGATCATTACAAGAGAATCGATTTGATAAATGGCTAATCATAGCGAGATGCAAATAGTTTGCATATTGTCTATGCAACTTCATTTGGCCTCATCGTAGCCGTACATTCTTGTTCATTTGATTATAAGCACTATTTAAGTCATCGATATTGATCAGAACCGAGACTTAAATATTTCAAAAGAAAAGTGACAGTCAATACATGAGAGGTGGCAAAATTTTTCGGACTGGTCAAAATCATTTTGCAATTTAAAATAAAAGGAGTCACAAGCCGAAACATCCATCGGAAGCAGTATTTAACATAATTTAAGCACAAAGCTCAAGTATACACAATATACAAACATCAAATAGCACACAAAGGTGGGCCTCACTCTACCACAAATAAAAGTAATTTATCCTCAAATGCAATTAACACAAAATCTGAAAGGTAAAACAAAGAAAGATAGAGAGGGAGGTAAAGAGGGGATCCTAGCTAATTGGTTGCTCCATCTGTCTGGGCTTCAGTGCCCAGAGTGACCCCTAGAAGGACCAGCTCCACTGAATCCAAAGAATAGTGCTAAGGAAGCTTGCACACAAGAAAGATCCGCCATAATTGCTTACGCCTCGGCCAGTCTTCATCTCAGCCTCCCATCGCCTCTCATGTATCTCTTCATCAGTCTCTTCTTCTAACTCAAGATCGACTATCTGCTTTGCTCTATCCCCATGTCCAGTGGTGGTCTGAGGCGTCTCAGGCACGTCTAGAATCTCCAATGCTCCAAAGACCATGGACACATCGGTGGACTTCAGGTGGTCTATATCTTTTCGCAGTTCAGCAATGAAAGCTTTTAAATTCATCACCTCCTCTGTGGCCCCTTGGTTGTGCTCACACACCGTTATCCTAGCCACTAGGGCAACAATGATAGTGTTCAGAGGTGTCACAACATCGGCTAGGGCCATCTGGATCATGCTTGGAATAGAGGCCTCTAGATTGGCAGCCCGACGATTAGCAGAAAAGGCCAGCTGTCCCATCTGGAGTAGGGAGGCCTGGGTGAGTGGAGGTCAGGAGACAGCAGCAACAGATCTAGGAGCTAGTTCAACAGTAGAGGAGCCTGAAGTATCAGAAAAAGTAGCAATAGAGATACCTGAAGGCCTAGAGGTCGGAGTAGGCAGAGGTGCCTCTGCAAGTGATGATTTTTTGTTTACTAACTCCACCGATGCTGCCTTTTTCCTTTCTGCTTGATCCTTAAGGTACTCGATTTCGATCCTTCGGATATCATTAGAGGTGTGGGCATCACTTCCACATCCTTCTTGGCATCTCGAGGCACCCGGGCTTATTTGCACATTCTTGTGATCAAGACTGGGAATGGAATTGAGGTTCGGCTCTGCCTTGCACGCATGAGTATTTCTGAAGCAATGATTGTACCCAAGTTTATTCGAGTCTCCTCTATGATGCAACCCAGACAAGCTGCCTTGGCAAGGCGAAGGATCGACTCATTCTGGGACGGCATAATTGTGTTGCTGATAAAACCAAACTAGAACCTTGCGGCTATGTTTAGTTCTTTCTTTTCGATCGAAACTCCTTCTACCAACCACTTTGGAATCTCATTTGAAATTAGTTGGGCTAACCACTTTTTCATCTCATCTAGCTTCTTTGTTTTGATCAAGTGTTGGCAGTGATCCCCAATATTCGTGGACATCCCCAAGACTGCGTTGATTGCCTCACTACCACACGTCACCCTCCTACCTCTAATAACCACATAGTCAACTTCTTTGAAGGTTGCTGCTAGATGATTTTTCTGGGGTATTAGTGCAATGTATGCATTATAGAACTCTCTTACCCAGTTTGGAATATAAGGGCCATGGGGTTCAGCTCCTCAGCCTTTACTCAATTCATTGATTTAGGCGGAGGACCCTATACTGGAGGCGCTAATACCATTGCATGTTTTGGAACTGGAGGTGTAGTGGTGGTAGGCTGGGGAGTCTTGACCCTGGATGGATCATTCAGCTTCTTAGTTCGTCGCTCAGCTCCTCATCAGAACACACACCTTCTCTTTCAGATTGGTTGGGGTCATTTCTATAAAAGCCATCACTGTCAGTGCATGGATGTGATAATTCAAGGGTCTTGTCTTTGCCCTTGCCTTTTCCACCAGTTGTGGAAAGTTTAGCAACCTTGCTTCTGGATGTAGCTACATCCTCATTGATTGTAATCCCATTTGTTTTACCTTGAGGTGGCCTGCTTCTTTCTGCAACTTTAGATTTAGCCATTTTTGCAAAGAGTTGGGAAGAAGTTTAAAACGACTAAATTAAATTCATGGGGACACAATTGCAAAAAGACTTGTCGATCGGATCGGTGAATCGCCAAGTTTCTTTTGCGAGCTAGGCCAAGCTCGCTGATAGGAGTTGGCTAAAAAATGTTAACAAGTCGGCAATGGGAAAATCCTTTCGGTGAGTCGTCGACTTCTTTCAACGTACAGGGTTTTATCCGTCGAAAGATACAGTGCAACAAGGGTTTAGGGGTGCAGACAAAAGGCGATCAAGGAGACTTTCAGCGAGTCACCAAAGGATTTCGACGTCCAAAGACTTCTCACCGAAAGTTACAAAATCCATATCATAAGTAGAATGAAATTAAAGGTGATATGGGATCATTAGGTGAACCTCCGAGTTGTTTGGAGAGCTCAACCCCGCTCCCCAAATGACCCAACGTGCCTATTTCCAACCTATCTTCTCGGCTTCAACCCCGCAACCCCCGAAAACAAAATCAAAACATGCACTAGATTAATAAAGTTTATAGTTTTCCCGGCCTTTGCTCAACTTAAACAGTATGCATGAGCACCTCATAAAATTTCATTCATGCTAAATCATCAGAACGGGATTCCAAAATTCAAAGCAGACGGGTTGGATTTGAGAATCAAAAGAGGCACTTGAATAGTCTAAATTTATCAGAAAGGCACAGTACACGACATAGGATAAAATTACTTCAAATGACATTATAAATATCATAATTAAATGCAGGGTTTGGAGAACCAACCTTTTAGGCAGATTAAGTCAAGATTGTGATGCTAGGCAGCAAATTAGTACAGATCCAAGCACTACTAAATCAGCTAAAATACTCACGAGATGCAAAAAAATTGGAAATACTAAGTAGGTGTGATTTTGCGAAAATCAAGAGTGAGAGAATATGAAAAAGGTTGAAAGTCAAAACCCCGTGGCTTTATAAAAACCATCCAAATCTCACCCATTTGACGACATTAGTTGATTTTGCTCCGCTACTCAGTGATTCGCCGAGTGTTTATCCACCTCTCTGAGTTTTACAGGACCTTCAGTCAAAGTGAGGATCCAAACAGCGGTCTTTGTTGGGGTCGCCGATCTAGTCGGTGATTTACCAATTGGGCTTGTGTAATTCATCCTGTACTTTTCACAGACTTTTCATGCCCAATCCTACAAAATCAAAACACCTTTATTTCAAAAATAACAAATTACAAACATTTAAGGGTTTTGGGTTGCCTCCCAAACAAGCCTTAGTTAACGTCGTGGCACAACGCAAGTTAACACTTATGCTCCAATGGTGAGGTTTGCCTGAACTTCATCAGGCAATCCTTCTTTAACATCCGGATAGAGTTCAGTCAGCACTTGATCCATTTGAGAACCTAGTAGTAGAATGAGCGTAACATGGGAGGTCGTCATCTGGTTCAACGGCGATACATTCTCCCTAAGCTCCTCCAGTACCCTATGTTGCTCACTAGATTTCTGGAGTAGAAGCGTGAGCATTTCTATTAGTAGTTATGGATGAATTTAATGAATTCGTGTATATATTTGGGTTGTTCTGTTTAAAATTATGTTAATACTGCTTTTCTGTGGATGATTGAGCTTATGGCTCCTTTTGTTTTAAATTGCAAAATGATTTTTGACCCGTCGAAAATTTTTTGCCACCTCTCGTGTGTTGAATGTGGCTGCTCTTTTGCAAAATTTAAGTCTCGTTCCGATCAATACCGATGACTTGAATAGTGCTTACAATAGAACGAACATGAATGTACGGCTATGATGAAGCCAAATGAAGTTGCATAGAAAATATGTGAACACTTTGCATCTCGTTGTGATTAGCCATTTATCAAATCGATTCTCTTGTGATGATCATTGCACACTAGCAAAAGTGTGGAGTCTTGTTTGACTGTAGTGTCAATGCCTAGTGTGATGAGCTTACTTTGAACCATGCATGATAGATCCTAGAATTTGCCCCATTGGTCTGGTCAATTAAGTGATGCTATCTTTTGATATGATCTTAGGCAACTTTTAAGAGTGTGAGCCAATTTGACATATACCTCTTTTGTGACCTACCTTGTGAGTGTGTGAATTGCTTTTGAACACCTTTTGAGGGTTACCTTTCTTTGGAAGAAACTTGATGAAATCATAACCTTTATTTATCCACTACCTATAATCCTCATGAAGTTGTGGTTAGTTAAATAGCCAACTTAGGCCAAAATCCTAAGTTGGGGGTGTGGTGAAAAGTTAAGGGAAAGTCAAGAAGTGCAAGGAAAGTCTCCTCTTACTAATGATTTTGAAGAAAAATGGAACCCCTCCATATAAAAAAAAAGAGAAAGAAAAAGAAAAAGAAAAAGAATGAAAAAGAAAGTTGTGGAATAAAGTACAAAAGAGATAGGCTTCCTAAACAATCCATAGAGAGTGAATAATAGGATAACTTATGAGCACTAAAGAGAATGATGAAGGAAAAGGAAAGGAGGTGTTGTAAACGCCACATTTCATGAGGACAAAAATCACTAAGCTTAAATGACCATACCTTTGCACTCTGCCCCATTACAAGCCTTGAAAAGACCTTTTTGTTCTTAAGTGAGCTAAAACAAATGTTGATTAGAAAATAAGGGCAAACATATGGGTGAAAGCATGCATTGTGTTCATCTTTGTGAGTGTGAGCTTTGTATCTGATTCCGAAGTGTTAAACTGCAAACCATTGTTTGAATATGGAATCATTCCTTGAGTGAGGGAATTTGAACACTTTGGTTGAGCTTGAACTTGCATTTGAAGCAAGTATTTTGATCATGAGGTTCGTTGATATTGGTGAGTCACAACTTGAATCTTTGAGTGCACATTTGATCTTTGCATAAGTAAATTGAGTCTTGTTGTGTGCATTCATAATTGAGTCTTGTGTAGCACTGTTCGAGACACCTTTTCGAATGGTTGAACTTGAGTTTGCTTGAGGACAAGCAAAAGTTTAAGTTGGGGGTGTTGATGAGTCCACAAATTGGACTCATTTAGGGCTATATTTTGATAGAAATTGTGTCCTCAAATGCTTATTTTATCTCAATATCTGATGAAAACCCTTAAGTTTTAGGTATTTGAAGTATGAAGGAAAGCATGGACGCTAAGTCACAAAAAGGAACGAAAAGGCTGAAAAGAACGAAGAAATAAAGGCCTGAGGATCACCGAGTCCACTTGGAGAGTCACCAAAGGGTCTTACTTCGCCTTTTGTTCCAGTGTGCTAAGCCCTGAAGGAAAGGATCAAGTCGGTGGAAAAAGGGATCAGTCGGCGCATTGCCGAGAAGTTTCGTAAAGAAGTACCATATCACCCAATGATCTAGAGCACAACAATGCTGAAGGATGGTGCAAGACAGTGATGAACTACACCAAAAGGCGAATCATCGAGTTGATCGGCGATTTCGACTAACGACGCCGAATGATCCGCTGCAACACAAATCAATGAAAACTATAAATACTAATTAGATTTTTAGTTTTAAGTGTCAAACAATTATTATAATTTTCATATAGAATAGTACTTTTTGATACTTTTGCTCTAAGTTTGAAAGGGTTTTGAAGACTCGAAGTTCCAAAGGGTTTCATCTTCAAGATTTGGATTTGGGTCTCTTGGATTCTTCAATTTTGGCTTGTATTAAGACTTAAATCTTCATACCCAATTGAATGTGAGCTCAATTTGGTATAAATTTCCACCTCTTATACATGTGTGGCTAAAAACCCCCAATTCTTGGGGTGTGATTTAGCGAATATGGGTTAAGATAATTGTTGGATCTTGCTTACTGATAGTTTAGTCGTAGTTAAATTGTGATTTTGTTTAGTAGTTGTGGATGAATTTAATGAATTTGTAGTTGCAAATACAAGTTTATTTATGTGTTTTCGGCTTGCTTGAGAGAGTGGTCGTAAAACTAAAACTACTAAATTGATGGCCAGTGTGAGTGGGTCGACCCTAGTTCCATGTTCACACACTCAGCTCGAGAGTGTGAGTGGGTTAAGGCGTAGGCTGGTTTTCATGTAGTAAGTGGGTGTTCGAGAGGAACGCATTTGAAACGGGGTAAGTTGATCTAGAGAGAGCTTATCCTCCATAAAGTTTTGCCTAGTCACAATTATTCTATGAATCTTCTATCAAAAGCATATACCCAATAATCTAGTTTAACCCGTATTCCCATCACACCCCAAGGATCCCCTCTCATTACTTAGAAATCTTTGTTTATTTTGTTGTTTTTACTCACTAGTGACAAAACCCTATCGTTAATTGACACTCTTGTGTCCCCCTTTAATGTACAATGTTTTTTAATCGTTAATGTCTTTAGCTACAACTAGTTAGAACTAAATTTTATTTTTCTATTAATCCTCAAAACCACTCTCTTGGGAACGATCCCAACCCTGGGTTGGGTTACTAAATAATTATACGATCGTAGACACTTGCATCAGAAGTTATGTCTTGATCACTCAAATATTCATACAAGATTTGTTGTGCTAGAGTTTGATTTTTTTTTTTTGCTTAATTTCTCTCGATCTTTTGCATATATGGTAAACACAAATCTAACCGAACCACCCCAGAAAAAGGCAAAGGGCATTACAATAAATGAAGGAGGATCAAACCCTCCAAAGAGGACAGGGGATGACCTTCAACCGGGAGACAAAGGTAAGAGGAAGAAACATATAGCTAGAAAAGGAGTAGTTATTGAGCCAGATTTCTCTGAACCAGAGGATAAACAACCTCTGATTAACCGAAGGGATGCTCTATGGGCCAGATCTCAGCCCACAGCCACCGGTACTCCCTCAGCTGCCACTCCTCCGACTACAGACTAAGTGCCAGCCTAGGCACCCTCAGTAACTCTTACACTTCCTATTGCTCCTCCACCTAGATTGATGAATAGACTAAAAGGTAAAGGAGTCTGAACTATCATAGAGGAGAAGCTGCTATCTAGGGAGGGTCTGGAAGGCAAATACCCAGATGTTTTGGACACCCTCTGCTATCATGAGTTTGAGCAGTTCACACGAACTTGAGGCCCTTACCTTCCTTCCTGGGTTAGGGAGTTTTACATAGCTTATGGGGAGTTAGTGCCTAAGAACAAGAAAAAGGCAAGTGAGTTTCGACCGGTGAAGTTGGTCATGGTCTGAGGCAAGGAAGTGAAGTGTCATAGTGAGCAATTAATTCTCTATTGGGTAGACCGCTGCACTCTGTACTTCCTAGCGAGGGGTTGCCGATTGTTCAGTCCCTGGATGATTTTAAAGGTTGGTTGGCTCCGATGATTTCTGACACCACCCCGAGGTGGATGGATGTAAGAGCTCCCATTGAGAAGAGGGACATGAACATCGCCTCCAGGTTCTGGTTTGGCTTCATCAGCAACTCCATAATGCCATCCCATAATGAGTCTATTATTCGCCATCCTAATGTGGCTTGCCTTGGTTCTATCATGGCCAAGAGGCGAATCGATCTGGAATACTGATTGCACAGGAGATGGCCATGAGAGGCAAACAAAAGCTGACGTTTGTGCCATTTCCAGTTCTGGTCATAGAGTTGTACCGGCGAGCTAGAGTACCTCATGAAACTACAAGGGATGTTGAGGTCACCCCATCTTCCTCCACCTATATCTGGCGTATAGAGGCCGAGTTCACACGAGAGGAGGTTGACAGGAGGAGAGAAGCTCCAGCAGATACTTCTCTAGAGGTCAATGTTGACTCATTACCAGCAGAGGCACCTTCACCTATTCCAGCCTCTGAGCCCTCAGGTATACTCTCTTCTTCTTTCTCTTCCTCATAGGCTCCAAGTGCTTCCTCATCCTCCTAGCCTGCCAGGATCACTCAGGCCATGATTCTGAAGAGGGGGTAGTTGGCCTATTCAGCTGATGTGAGAGCTACCCGACCGGAAAGGTCTATTTCGGAGATGATCGACAGGGCCATACTAGTAGCATTTACCCCCTTCAGACTTCTGTTGATGTCTTGACGGTGAGAGTCATTTCTTGTGAGAGAAGACATAAGGAGGACTCTAAGGTGACGGCTTTAAAAGCCGAGGTTGTGAGTTTGAGGAAGGATGTAGACTATTTGAAGGCTACGGACTTCACTTCACTGATGCGGGATGCAGATGATGAGGATGCTCCTGTGACCTTGGGGATTCCTCCGGCTACCACCGGAGAAGTGCAGGGAGATGGCACAGAACATGCAAAGTCGGATGCAGAGACCGACAAGGATTTGATATTAGTACATGCTGAGGAGACACAGGAGATTAGAGACGAGGGCTTATTCAAAGACTTGCCAGATATTATAGAGATGGTTGTGCAGTCGGTGATCCAGACATTGCCGACTGTGACATCCACAGCAGGTCCCAATGGATCTAGCATTGCTATTCCGTCTGAGCTACTCCGCACGCGATACCAATGTCTCGCTACACGACCTCCGAGACCCCACGAGAGAGAGCGCATACAGGACCTTTCTTTACCTCCCTCTCTATCTTATTCTATTTTTACTTCTGGATACTTTTAGTTGCATTTGAGGACAAATACTTTTTAATTGTGGTGGGGTGAGGCCCACACCTTTTATGTTGATAGTTGTGTTTTCTGTATATATTTGGGTTGTTCTGATTTAAAATTGTGTTTTATCTATTTTTATGGATGATTGAGCTTATGGCTCCTTTTGTTTTAAATTGCAAAATAAATTTTGACCCATCCAAAAATATTTGCCACCTCACGCGTGTAAAATGTGGCTGTTCTTTTACAAAATTTAAGTCTCGATTTCGATCTATACCAATGACTTGAATAGTACTTACAATAGAACGAACATGAATGTACGGCTACGATGAAGCCAAATGAAGTTGCATAGAAAATATGTGAACACTTTGCATTTCGTTGTGATTAGCCATTTATCAAATCGATTCTCTTGTGATGATCATTGCACACTAGCGAAAGTGTGGAGTCTTGTTTGACTGTAGTGTCAATGCCTAGTGTGATGAGCTTACTTTGAACCATGTATGATAGATCCTAGAATTTGCCCCATTGGTCCGGTCAACTAAGTGATGTTACCTCTTGATATGATCTTAGGCAACTTCTAAGAGTGTGAGCCAATTTGACATATATCTCTTTTGTGACCTACTTTGTGAGTGTGTGAGTCGCTTTTGAACACCTTTTGAGGGTTACCTTTCTTTGGAAGAAACTTGATGAAATCATAACCTTTCTTTATCTACTACCTATAATCCTCATAAAGTTGTGGTTAGTTGAATAGCGAACTTAGGCCAAAAGCCTAAGTTGGGGGTGTGGTGAAAAGATAAGGGCAAGTCAAGAAGTGCAAGGAAAGTCTCCTCTTACCCATGATTTTGAAGAAAAATGGAACCCTTCCATATAAAAAAAAGAGAAAGAAAAAGAAAAAGAATGAAAAAGAAAGGTGTGGAATAAAGTACAAAAGAGATGGGGTTCCCAAACAATCCATGGAGAGTGAATAATAGGATGACTTATGAGCACTAAAGAGAATGATAAAGGAAAAGGAAATGAAGTGTTGTGTGCACCACATTTCATGAGGATGAAAGTCACTGAGACTAAATGACTATAACTTTGCACTCAGCCTCATTACAAGCCTTGGAAAAACCTTTTTGATCTTGAGTGAGCCGAAACTAATGTTGATTGGAAAATACGGGTAAACCTATGGGTGAAAGCATGTATTGTGTTCTTCCTTATGAGATTTAGCGTTGCATTTGATTCCAAAGCTTTAAACTATGAACCATTGTGTGAATATGGAATCATTTTTTCTTCGAGGGCCTTCGAACACTTTAGTTGAGCCTGAACTTGCATTTGAGGCAAGTATTGTGAGCATGAGATTCTTTGATATTGGTGAGTCACTACTTGAGTCTTTGAGTGCACAATTGATCTTTGCACAAGTAAACTGAGTCTTGTTGTGTGCATTCATGATTGTGTCTTGTGTAGCACTGTTCACCTTTTTTGAACGCTGAACTTGAGTTTGCATGAAGACAAGCAAAATTTTAAGTTGGGGGTGTTGATGTGTCCACAAATTGAACTTATTTAGGGCTATATTTTAATAGAAATTGTGTCCTCAAATGCATGTTTTATCTCGATATCTGATGAAAGCCGTTAAGTTTTAGGTATTTGAAGTTTGAGACAAAACATGGACACTACTTAGTAAAAAGGAGCAAAAAGAAGCCGAAAGAATGAAGAAATGAAGATCTGCGAATCGCCGAACCCATTCGGCAAATCGCCAATAGATTGCATATTCGCCTTTTGTTCCAGTGTGCTGAGCCCTGAATGAAATGAGAAGATCGGCGATGAAAAAGAGCAATTGGCGTATCACCGGACGACTCCACAAAGAATTGCTACATCGCCCAATTATCCAGGACACAAAGACGCTGAAGGCAACTGATGAAAGGCGACAAAGTAGACCAAAGGGCGGATAGCCGAATGCATCGGTGATTCTCATAAACATCGTCGAAAGATCAGTCGAAGCACATTTTCTAAAAACTATAAATACTAGTTTAGTTTTTATTCTTAGTAGCGAGTTTTACCTTGTTTTACCTAGTTTTTAGATTATCAAGTTTTAGATAGAGTTTTGGAGATATTCTCTTTAAGTTTTGGAGAGGGTTTTGAAGAACTAGAGCTTTTAAGGGTTTCATTTTCAAGAAATTGGACTTGGGTCTCTTGGATTCTTCACTTTTGGCTTGTTTTATGACTTAATCTTGCATACCCATTGATGGAAACTGATATGGTATATGTCTTTATCTCTTTTACATGCATAGCTAAAACCCCAATTCTTAGGGTGTGATTTTGTGAATATAGGTTAGATTAGTTATTGGGTCTTGATTGCTGATAGTTTATTTCTAGTTTAAATGAGATTTTGTTTAGTGGTTATGGATGAACTTAATGAGTTGTAGTTGCAAATATAATCTCATATATGTGTTTTGGCTTGCTCGAGCGAGAGGTCGTAAAACTAAGACCATTAAATTGATGACCAGTGCGAGTGGATCGATATGAGATTCAGCTCGAGAGAGTGAACCCTAGTCCCATGTCCACACACTCAACTCGAGAGAGTGAGTGGGTTAAGGCGGAGGCTGTTCTTCATGCAGCAAGTGGGTGTCCGAGAGGAACGCATTTAAAACGGGGTAAGTTGCTCAAGAGAGAGCTTATCCCCCTTAAAGTCTAGCCTAGTCATAATTACTCTACGAGTTCTCTATCAAAAGCATGTACCCAATGATTTAGTATATCCCGTATTCCATTCACATCCCAAGAATCTCCCTTTCATTTCTTAGATCTCTTTGTTAATTTTGTTGTTTTTACTTACTTGTGACAAAACCCCCTCTTGATATTTGACGCTTGTGTCACCCTTTGTAAATTTGTTATATTCTCAGTCGCCAAAGTCTTTAGCTACAGTTAGCTTGAGCAATTTGGTACTTAACCACTAATTTTCACGCCCACTCCCATGGGACTCGACCCCAACCCTTGGTTGGGTTACTAAATTATTGTACGATTGTAGACACTTGCATCGGAAGTTGTGTCATGATTACGCAAACATCAAAATGGGGGACACAACTTTCAATGCTTTAGAAGGGTGTCTCGAACTCAAGTTCAGCCATTCAAAAAGGGTGTCTCAAACAGTGTTACACAAGACTCGATTATGAATGTACACAACAAGACTCAATTTACTTTTGCAAAGATCAATTGTGCACTCAAAGATTCAAGTAGTGACTCACCAATATCAAAGAATCTCATGCTCACAATACTTGCCTCAAATGCAAGTTCAGGCTCAACTAGAGTGTTCGAATGCCCTCGGAGAAAGAATAATTCCATATTCACATAATGGTTCACTAATTAAAGCTTCGGAATCAAATGCAACGCTCACTCTCACAAGGAAGAACACAATGCATTCTTTCACCCATAGGTTTGCTCGTATTTTCCAATCAACATTTGTTTCAGCTCACTCAAGATCAAAATGGTCTTTTTCAAGGCTTATAATGGGGTTGAGTGCAAAGGCATGGTCATTTAGGCTCAATGACTTTCATCCTCATGAAATGTGGTGCTCACAACACTTCCTTTCCTTTTCCTTCATCATTATCTTTAGTGCTCATAAGTTATCCTATTATTCACTTTCCACTGACTGTTTAGGAACCCATTTCTTTTGTACTTTATTCCACAACTTTCTTTTTCATTCTTTTTCTTTTCTTTCTTTTTTTTTTATATGGAAGGGTTTCGTTTTTCTTCAAAACCATGGGTAAGAGGAGACTTTCCTTGCACTTCTTGACTTGCCCTTATCTTTTCACCACACCCCCAACTTAGGCTTTTTACCTAAGTTAGCTATTCAACTAACCACAACTTCATGAGGATTATAGGTAGTGGATAAAGAAAGGTTATGATTTCATCAAGTTTCTTCCAAAGAAAGGTAAGGCTCAAGGGGTGTTCAAAAGAAAATCACACGCCCACAGGGTAGGTCACGAAAGAGGTATATGTCAAATTGGCTCACACTCTTAGAAGTTGCCTAAGATCATATCAAGAGATAGCATCACTTAGTTGACCGGACCAACGAGGCAAATTCTAGGATCGATCAACATTGGTTCAAAGTAAGCTCATCATACTAGGCATTGACACTACAGTCAAACAAGACTCCACACTTTTGCTAGTGTACAATGATCATCACAAAAGAATCGATTTGATAAATGGCTAATCACAACGAGATGCAAAGAGTTCACATATTGTCTATGCAACTTCATTTGGCCTCATTGTAGCCGTACATTCATATTCGTTTGATTATAAGCATTATTCAAGTCATCAGTATTGATCGGAACCAATACTTAAATTTTACAAAAGAACAGCCACATTCTACACACGAGAGGTGGCAAAAAATTTTGAACTGGTCAAAAATTATTTTGTAATTTACAACAAAAGGATCCATAAGCTCAATCATCCACAAAAATAGATAAAACATAATTTTAAAGCAGAGCAACCCAAATATATACACAAAACACAACTATCAACAAAAAAGGTGTGGGACTCACCCCACCATAATTAAAAAGTATTTGTCCTCAAATGCAACAAAAAGTATCCAAAAGTAAAAATATAATAAGATAGAGAGAGAGGTAAAGAAAGGTCTTGTCTATGCAGTTTCTCTCTCTTTGTCGGGGTCTCGGTGGCTAGTGTAGCAGTCTGTACATGGGCATCAGTGCCTGGAGTTGCCTCTGGCGGAATAGTAATGCCAAATCCACTAAGAGCTGTTGTTGACGTCTCAGTCGGCAATATATAGATCACCGACTGCACTACCGTCTCTATAAGATCTCGCAAGTCTCTGAATATGCCCTTATCTCTGCTCTCTTGTGTCTCCTCAGCATGTACTAATATCAACTCCTCATCGTTCTCTACATCCGAGTTTACATGTTCTGTGCCATCCCCCTGCACTTCTTCGCTGGTAGCTGGAGGAATCCCCGAGGTCTCAGGAGCATCCTCGTCATCTGCATCCCGCATCAGTGAAGTGAAGTTCGTCACCTTCAAATAGTCTACATCCTTCCTTAAACTCGCAACCTCAGCTTTTAAAGCCGTCACCTCAAAGGCCTCCCCCTGTCTGCTGTCACAAGCAATGACTCTCACCGTCAAGGCATCAACAGAAGTCTGAATGGGGGTAAATGCTGCTAGTATGGCCCTGTCGATCATCTCTGGAATAGACCTCTCCAGTCGGGTAGCTCTCACATCAGCTGAATAGGCCAACTGCCCCATCTTCAGGATCATGGCTTGTGTGATCCTAGCAGGCTGGGAGGATGAGGAAGCACTGGGAGCCTGTGAGGAAGAGGAAGAAGGAGAGGGTATACCTGAGGGCTCAGAGGCCAGAGTAGGCGAAGGTGCCTCGCTGGTAATAAGTCAACATTGACCTCTGGAGAAGTATATGTTGGAGTTGATCTCCTCCTGTCAACCTCATCTCGTGTGAACTCAGCCTCTATACGCTAGATATCGATGGATGAAGATAGGATGACCTCAACATCCCTCATAGTGTCACGAGGTACACCAGCTCGCCGGCACAACTCAGTGACCAGAACTTGAAATGGCATAGATGTCAGCTTCTGTTTGGCTCTCATGGCCATCTCCTGTGAAATCAGTAGTCTCAGATCAATCTGCCTCCTGGCCATGATAGAACCAAGGTAGGTCGCCTTAGGATGGCACAAAATAGACTCCTTTTGGGATGGCCTTATGGAATTGCTGATGAAGCCAAACCAGAACCTGGAGGCGATGTTCATGTCCCTCTTCTTAATGGGAGCTCCTGCATCTGTCCACCTCGAGGTGGTGTCAGAAATCATCGGAGCCAACCAACCTTAAAATCATCCAGGGACTGAACAATCGGCAACCCCTCATAAGGAAGTACAAAGTGCAGCGGTCTACCCAATAGAGCATTAATATGCTCACTGTGACACTCCACTTCCTTGCCTCTGACCATGACCGACTTCACTAGTTGAAACTCACTTGCCTTCTTCTTGTTCTTAGGCACTAACTCCCCATAATATGTGTAAAACTCCCTAACCCAGGAAGGAAGGTAAGGGCCTCGGGGCCGTGTGAACTACTCGAACTCATGATAGCGGAGGGTGTCCAAAACATCTGGGTATTTGCCTTCCAGACCCTCCCTAGATAGCAACTTCTCCTCTATGATAGTCTGGACTCCTTCACCTTTTAGTCTGTTGAGAAATCTAGGTGGGAGAGCAATAGGCAGTGTAGGATTTACTGAGGGTGCCTAGGCTGGCACTGAGTTTGTAGTCGGAGGAGTGGCAGCTAAAGGAATACTGTGGCTGTGGACTGAGATCTTGCCCGGAGCACATCCCTTCGGTTAATCAGAGGTTGTTCACCTCTGGTTCAGAGAAATCTGGCTCAATAGCTACTCTTTTTCTAGCTATATGTTTCTTCCTCTTTTCTTTGTCTCTCGATTGGAGGTCATCCCCTTTCCTCTTTGGAAGGTTTGATCCTCTTTCATTTATTGTAATGCCCTTTGCCTTTTTTTGGGGTGGTTTGGTTAGATTGGTACGTACCATATCTGCAAAAGATCAAGAGTAGTTAAGAAAACAAAATCAAACTCTAGCATAACAAATCTTGTTACAGATAAACTCGTCGATCCAGTCAGCGAGTCGCCGAACCGCTTTGGCGAGCTATGTCTGGCTCGCCTATGAGGTTGGCTAAATAATTAAGGCAAGTTGGCGTTAGGAGAGTTGTTTCAACGAATCTCCGACTACTTTCAGAGAGCAAGGGTTTGTCCATCGAAAGTTACAGTGCATAAGGGTCTCAGGGGTTTAAATAAAGAGTGATAAAGAGTAATTTCGGTGAGTCGCTGAGTGCCTTCGGCAAACCCAGGCATCTCGCTGAAAGTTACAGACTCAAACCACAAACTTGACACAAAATTAAATGTGAGATGAAGAAAATAGGCAAACCATCGAGTGATTCGGTGAGCTCGACTCAGCGTCGAATGACCCAACGTACCCATTTTCAACCCATCTTCTCGAATTCAACTCCGCAACCTCCAAAATTGAAATCAAAGCATGCACTCATCAAATTCAAACAAGACCTATACTACCCATCACCTCGGGATAATTAGATTTCTCCCGAATTTGCCGAATTTGGCCATTTGACGATATTTGCTCTTAAGAGTGGTGTCACCCACTCTATCATTGAGCAAATTTTTGACATTTAGCACAAATGTGGGCTACTTAGACTTCACCCAATCAATCTAACAACACGCAATCACGACCTAACTCATTTAAAAGCACAAAGATTACGGGCATTTGACAATCAAACCATTCGGGCAAGATTTTTCAAATTAAAATAGGTAATTAAGGATTCTAATCCTACCGGATAGGCCCAGCACACATCACTAAGAGACAATTATTGCAAATGAGTAAACAATTTTTGAATGTGAACCCGGGATTCGAAAACCAACCTTTGATGCCGATTAAATTACAATTAAAAAGCTAGGCGGCAAAGTATTCCAACTCTGAGCACAAATCAACAAACTAAAATGCTAGAAAAACACTAAAATAAAGAAAATACTACCTTAGTGTGAGTTTAGGAGATTCAAGAGCGAGGGAAAGTGAAGAATTCCAAATTTTGAGTCTTTTGGCCATTACAAATCGTTGAGTTCACGCGGATTCGGCAATGTTAGTCGCACTTGCCAATCCACTCGGTGATTCGCCGAGTGGTCACTTGCCCACCGATTGCTAAAATTCTTCAGTTTCTTGGGGGTCAAGACGGCGGTCTACATTGAGGTCTCCGACTTGGTCGGCGACGCGCCGAACTGCTTCGTAAGTTCACTGAGTTTTACAGGCTCTAACTTGAACTTGAATTGAGCTAAATGGTGGGTCAAGTCGGGCTCGCCGACCTCTTCGGTGATCCTCCCACTGATCATTTTCTCGCCAATCTGTATTTTTCACCACTTTCCTCATTCAAACTTGCACCACTAACACACCATTATTTATAAAAGCAAACTAAAGCATTTAAAACCTTGTGTTGCCTCCCAAGAAGTGCCATATTTAACGTTGTGGAATGACGCGAGTCCTTACTCACTCCCCATTGGTTGGGTTGGCCCTAGATTTACTAGGTAACCCCAATAGTTCATTTCAGTGAAGAGGAGGCACTGCATAATTCAGGAGTGTCCTGATCAGCTGGATCGATCTAGAGTGAGAGCCAACCATTTGATTCAACACTTCAATACTCTCCTTCATCTCTTCCAATATTTGATCTTGTTCGGTGATCTTTTGGAGAATGATTTGGAGTGTGTTCTCGCACGATTATTTTCCCTGTCTCTAGACTGCTTCCTCTCATGAGGAGGTATATACATCCCTTGTCTCTTGCACTGGTTTTCCACCTCTATTATTTTGGTGGCCAACTCGTTCAGCTGAGTTACCAGTGTGGGTAATGTGAAGTCCCTCTCGACTTCTTGCTTCATCTCAGCCGAGTTGCCACCATTTCCCTCAGTCATGCTCAGGGAACCTACCTACATCAACAAATTCAAAGAAAAACAAAACTAAAAATAAGATTAGTAAACTACGATTATTAAAAGAAAAAAATCATCTTAAATAAAAAACATTCACGTAACACCACTCCCCAGCAGAGGCGCCATTTTGATGTTTGCATAATCAAGACACACCTTCCGATGCAAGTGTCTATAATCGTACAATAGTTTAGTACCCAACCAAGGGTTGGGGTCGAGTCTTAAGGGAGTGGGCGTGAAATTAGTGGTTAAGTACGAAATTGCTAAAGCTAACTGTAGCTAAAGACTTTGGCAACTGAGAATATAACAAATTTAAAAAGGGTGACACAAGCGTCAAATATCAAGAGGGGGTTTTGTCACAAGTAAGTAAAAACAGCAAAATTAACAAAAAGATCTAAGAAATGAAAGGGAGATTCTTGGGATGTGAATGGAATACGGGATATACTAAATCATTGGGTACATGCTTTTGATAGAGAACTCGTAGAGTAATTATGACTAGGCTAGACTTTAAGGGGGATAAGCTCTCTCTTGAGCAACTTACCCCGTTTTAAATACGTTCCTCTCGGACACCCACTTGCTGCATGAAGAACAACCTCCGCCTTAACCCACTCACTCTATCGAGTTGAGTGTGTAGACATGGGACTAGGGTTCACTCTCTTAAGCTGAACCTCATATCGACCCACTCGCACTGGTCATCAATTTAGTGGTCTTAGTTTTACGACCTCTCGCTCGAGCAAGCCAAAACACATATATGAGATTATATTTCCAACTACAACTCATTAAGTTCATCCATAACCACTAAACGAAATCACATTTAAACTACAAATAAACTATCAGCAAGCAAGACCCAACAACTAATCTAACCCATATTCACAAAATCATACCCTAAGAATTGGGGTTTTAGCTATGCATGTAAAAGAGATAAAGACATATACTAATATCAGTTTCCATCAATGAATATGTAAGATTAAGTCTTAAAACAAGCCAAAAGTGAAGAATCCAAGAGACCCAAGTCCAATTTCTTGAAAATGAAACCCTTAAAAGCTCTAGTTCTTCAAAACCCTCTCCAAAACTTAAAGAGAATATCTCCAAAACTCTATCTAAAACTTGATAATCTAAAAACTAGGTAAAATAAGGTAAAACTCGCTACTAAGAATAAAAAGTGAACTAGTATTTATAGTTTACAGAAAATGTGCTCTGAAGGATCTTTCGGCGACGTTAGTGAGAGTCGACGATGCATTCGGCGATCCGCCCTTTGGTCTACTTTGTTGCCTTTCATCAGTTGCCTTCAGCGTCTTTGTGTCCTGGATAATTGGGCGATGTAGCATTGCTTTGCGAAGTCATTCGGTGATACGTCGACTGCTCCTTTTCATCGCCAATTTTCTACTTTCCTTCAAGGCTCAACACACTAGAACAAAAGGCGAATATGCGATTTATTGGTGATTTACCGAATGGGTTCAGCGATTCATAGATCTTCGTTTCTTCATTTCTTCGTTCTTTCAGCTTCTTTTTGCTCCTTTTTGCTAAGTAGTGTCCATGCTTTGCCTCAAACTTCAAATACATGAAACTTAAAGGTTTTCACCAGATATCAGGATAAAACATGCATTTAAGGACACAATTTCTATTAAAATATAGCCCTAAATAAGTCCAATTTGTGGACTTATCAGTGACCCACACCCTACCCAGACTTAGCCTCAGAAATTTGTCTAAGTGTTGACCCATGGCCGGACCCACTGACCATGGTCCTTTTTCGTAGATCAGACCCCCCTTTTTTAGCCCCAGTCACGACTGATGGTTGACTAGCACAGACTGTCAGTCAATCAATGGTCTGTTGGTACTGTCCGTTGGTGACCCCGATAGCAGTTAAGTCAGGTGTCTTTTGGTCTTTTCCTTATGCGTTGGACCACTAAACTACGTAGTTTTGGTTAGTTTTAGCCTAGAAACATAGCTAGAACTTACCTAAGTCAGATCATTCTTCAAAACTTAGAAAAATTAGAGCGTAAGAGAAGAAAGAGGTCAAGAACACTAGTTCAAGAACGCAACAAGGTTCCATCAGTTCCAGCCCCGAAATCAAAAGATTTCTCTATGGAATTCGCACCAGGTATATGGGATTTCACTAGTGGGTTCCTTTAACCCATTGGGTCCCTAGATTTCAGTCAGAATCTTGATTCCCTTAATATTATCTAGACTTAGGGTTTCTTGAATGTTAGAATTGTTGGGTTTTAGCTGTTAGAATAATCCAATCGTATTATTATGAGTCCAGTATCATTACTGCCCATATTTATGCATAAACTCAGAATCCTAGCTGTGTAGTTCTTTTAGTTCATGAATTACACATGCTAGGTCAGTTAATTCAGATATAGATATAAATATGCCTTATTTTTCGAATGCATTATTATCAGTATATTAATGTTGCATTCTTAGTTTGCATGTATGTTTTTGGAGCTATCTAGTATTACAACATTTCAGTAATAAAGTGTTAATTACTTAATCAATTGGGAGAAGCTTAATACCGAGTAGACTAGGGTCAATAACCCTCAAGTCCTAGAACTACGTGCCTCGTAGGATAAGTCCCCTCTATTGGGCATTACATTTTAGTGATCATGCCAGCATGCCTCGATACCTCTGGCAGGGTATATTGGGTCCTTTCGATGGGGCGTATACATCGGACTCCACATTTAGCTTATTCTGGTTTTATGTCGGTTATTAGTAGCTCACTTATAGTTCAATCAGATTCTATTGCATTGACCATGTTATCAGTATAGTTCAGTATTCAATCTCAGCATGTTATAAGCTTAGTCATTGCATTCAGTTTAGCCTTGTTCAGTATTTCCAGTATCCTTATCATGTCCAAATTATATCATTGCTTATTTGCTTGTTCAGTTATGTTATTATTCAGCTTTATTCTATCATGCATGTTCAGTACCTTCTAAGTACTGACGCATACTCTGCACTACATCTTCTTGTGATGTAGTTTCAGGTCCTCAGCAGTCAGATCACGCATAGATTGGTTCTCGATCTTTAGTTTAGCAGTATCTGTAGTGAGTCCTCATTCTTCGAGGACTAGTGACATGATTACCTTTCTTGCTTTTAGTTTTAGTCTCAGTTTTACTAGATCTAGTTGGGGCATGTCCCACTATTTCTAGTCAGTAGAGGCTTTACTTCAGACATAGTTAGTTTTAGCTTTAGTATTAGAGTTTGACTTTTAATTTGTATTGAAACTCTCAATTTTTCATATATTCAGACTTAGTATATAGGTATTCCCTATCATTTCAGATTATCTATATGATTTAGCTGCTGCACCATATTCATTGATTTAATTTACCTTAGTATCCTTATGATATGCCAGCAGGGTTAGCTTGGGGTCTGCGTCCAGGGGGTAGCCTTGGGGCATGACAAATTAGTATCAGATCTCTAGGTTTAAGAGTCCTAGGATGTATGAAAAGCCGCACTAATAAGAGTCCTTTTCATGGGTGTGAAGTGCACCACATCTAATGAGAGAGAGGCTATGAAGTGTCTTAGGAAGAACTTCAGTCTCTTTGTTACTCTTATCGTGCGTTTTGTATGATCAAATTCCACATTCTGACTCGTCTTTTTGCATTTCAGATCATGCCTCCTTGTAGAGCTTATGAAAGGGGTGAGAATGCATGCAATACTAACGCAGCTCCTCCAGTCCCAGATCAGGAAGTATTGAATGCTGAATTTTGAAACGCTATTCAGTTATTGGCTCATAGTGTAACAAACCAGAACAATCAATAGGTTCCAGTTCCGACAAATGCTAGTGTTGGATCAGCTGTAGCTAGAGTTCGTGATTTCTTTAGGATGAATCCGCCTAAGTTCTTAGGATCGCTACTGGTGAGGATCCCTAAAACTTCATTAATGAGGTCAAGAAGATATTTGGAGTGATGGAGGTAACTGGGAATGATTGGGTTGAGTTGGCATTTTACCAGCTTAAGGATGTGGCTCATATATGGTATACTCAGTGGAAAGAGAACAGGGGTACATATGTAGCTCCTATCACTTGGTAGTGCTTTAGTGAGACCTTTCTGGATAGGTTCTTCCCAAGAGAGTTGAGGGAGGCTAAGGCTTAGGAGTTCATGAACTTGAGGCAGGGTAGCATGTCAGTCCAAGAGTATGGACTCAAGTTCACTGAACTCTCTAGGTATGCTCCTCACATGGTTGCTAATTCCAGGGCTTAATTGAACAAGGTTATGTATGGGGTATTCGATCTTGTGAAAATAGAGTGTAGAAATGCTATGTTTCTGTAAGATATGAACATCTCTAGGCTTATGACTCATGCTCAGTAGGTTGAGGGTGATAAGCATAGGGAATAGGCCAAGGAGAATAAGAAGGCTAGGACCAACAACTATGACTATTCTCAACAGAAATCGGGTGGTGGAAATAGCTTGCAATTTCAGCAAAAGTCTTCAACTCCAGCACCTTCATCAGCTAGCGTTCCATCCTCCAAGTTTTGAAATTATCAGAAAGGTAGGGCATCAGGCTCCAAGTCTCAAGGTAGTATTTCAGGCATCAGAACCTACCCAACTTGTCCAAAGTGTGGTAAGAACCATCCGGGTGAGTGTCTTGCAGGAAAGGAAGGATGCTTTGGGTGTGGTCAGTCTGGTCACAGGTTAAAAGATTGTCCTTCTAAGCAGGGTCAAGGAGGTAACAATGGTAGAGCTCAGTCCACAACTTCAGCAGGTCGCCCGACTCAACAGGGTAACTTATCTGGTACAGATAGCAGCCAGTGCCAAAACAGGTTGTATGCCCTTCAGGCTCACCAGGATCAAGAAGATTCCCCTGATGTAGTCACTGGTACGTTACTAGTCTTTGACTTAAATGTTTATGCATTGTTAGATCCAAGGGATACTCTTTCTTTTGTAACTCCTTATATAGCAGTCAAATTCGATGTTAGTCTAGAAACTCTTTCAGAACCTCTCGTAGTCTCTACTCCAGTCGGTGACCCAGTTATAGCTAGATGGGTATACAGAAATTGCCCTATCACAGTCTCCCAAAAAGTCACCTCAACAGATCTTGTAGAGTTAGAAATGGTAGACTTCGATGTCATTCTAGGCATGGATTAGGTACATTCCTATTATGCCTCAGTCGATTGTAGAACTAGGATTGTTTGTTTTCAGTCTCCTGACAAACCAATCTTAGAATGGAAGGGTAGTAGCTAAGCGCCTATGGGTCGATTAATTTCTTACCTTAAGGCCAGAAAGATGATCTCTAAGGGTTAGCTCTATCATTTAGTTTGGGTTAAGGATTCAAGCTCCGAGACCCCAACTTTTGAGTCAGTTCCTGTAGTTAATGAGTTCCCAAAATTGTTTCCAGAAGATTTTCCCGGAGTTCCTCCGGGAAGTAAAATCGACTTTGGAATTGATCTCCTTCCAAATACCCATCCTATCTCTATTCCTCCTAAAAGAATGGCTCTAGCAGAGCTTAAGGAATTGAAAGAGTAGTTGAAAGACCTTCTAGATAAGGGCTTCATCAGACCTAGTATTTTCGCATGGGGTACACCAGTGTTATTTGTGAAGAAGAAAGATGGTTCCCTTATAATGTGCATTGACTATCGGCAGTTGAACAAAGTCACAATCAAGAATAGGTATCCCGTCCCCTGGATTGATGACTTGTTTGACCAACTTCAAGGTGCTAGTCATTTCTCAAAGATAGACGTCAGACTCAGTTATCATTATCTCAAAGTCAGAGATAGTGACATTCTGAAGACAACCTTCAGAACTCGGTATGGTCATTATGAATTCGTAGTTATGTCATTTGGACTAAACAATGCTCTTGCAGCTTTCATGGATTTGATGAACAGGGTGTTCAAGCAGTACTTGGACGTGTTTGTTATCGTCTTTATTGATGATATCCTCATTTACTCTAGGAATGAGGAAGAACATGCGAGTCATTTGAGGGTTGTCCTGCAAACTTTCAAAGATTGCCAGTTATTCACTAAGTTTAGCAAATGTGAGTTTTGGTTGCAATCTGTTGCTTTCCTTGGTCATATTGTGTCTAGCGAAGGAATCCGATTGGATTCTCAGAAAATAAAAGCAGTGAAACAAAGGCCCAGACCTACCTCTCCTACAGATAGCAGAAGTTTCTTGGGTTTGGTTGGTTATTATAGAAGGTTTGTGGAAGGATTTTCATCCATAGCCTCTCCATTGACTAAGTTGACTTAGAAAAAGGTCAAATTCCAGTGGTCAGTTGATTGTGAGAAAAACTTTGCAAAACTGAAAACAAGGTTGACTATAGCTCCCGTTTTGACTCTACTAGAGGGTTCAGATGGTTATGTTATCTATTGTGATGCATCCAGAGTCGGCCTAGGTTGTGTTGATGCAGTGAGGTAAAGTTATAGCTTATGCTTCTAGATAGCTCAAGGTGCATGAGAAGAACTATCCAACTCATGACCTCGAGCTTGCAGCAGTGGCGTTTGCACTTAAGATATGGAGACACTACTTGTATGGTGTTCATGTAGATGTGTTCACAGACCATAAGAGCTTTCAGTGTGTGTTCACCCAGAAAGAGTTGAATCTTCACCAGAGGAAATGGCTCGAATTCCTCAAGGATTATGATATGAGTGTGCATTACCATTATGGTAAGGCCAATATAGTAGTAGATGCTCTTAGTAGACTATCTATGGGTAGTGTAGCCCATGTTGAGGAAGAAAGAAAGGAACTAGCAAAAGATGTTCACAAGCTTGCTTGCTTTGGAGTTTGCCTTATGAGCATATCAGATGGTGGTGTAACAGTTTAGAATGGGTCAGAATCTTTTTTGGTAGTGGAGGTCAAGGAAAATCAAGACAGTGATCCGATATTGCTTCAACTTAAGGGCGCAGTCCATCAGCAGAGAGTTGAAGTTTTCTCCCAAGGGAGAGATGGTGTGCTTCGCTATTAGGGTCGATTATGTGTTCCTAAGGTGGGTGAGTTGAAATAGCAGATTCTTGCAGAAGCCCTAATTCTAGATATTCTATTCATCCAGGCGCCACTAAGATGTACCGTGATCAGCGGGAAGTCTTTTTGTGGAATGGTGTGAAAAGGGATATAGCAGATTTTGTGGCTAAGTGCCCCAATTGTCAGCAAGTCAAGGTAGAACATCAGAAACTAGGAGGTATGACTCAAGAGATCGACATTCCTACTTGGAAGTGGGAAGTGATCAACATGGACTTTATCACAGGTTTACCTCATACTCGCAGAAAACACGACTCCATTTAGGTGATAGTTGATAGAGTTAAGTCTGCGCGCTTTTTGGCGATCAAGACTACAGATTCGGTGGAGGACTACGCCAAGCTTTACATTAATGAGATAGTCAGGTTGCATGAGGTACCTTTTTCTATCATCTCGGATAGAGGTTCTCCGTTTACCTCTTATTTCTGGAAGTCATTTCAGAATGGTCTTGGTACTCAGGTTAATCGTAGCACAACATTTCATTCGCAGATAGATGGTTAGGTAGAGAGTACCATTTAGACCTTAGAGGACATGTTGAGAGCTTGTGTGATCGATTTCAAGGGTGGTTGGGATGATCACCTTCCTCTTATAGAGTTCGCCTACAATAATAGTTACCATTCCAGCATTCAGATGGCCTCTTATGAGGCATTATATGGGCATAGATGTAGATCTCCAGTTGGTTGGTTTGAAGTAGGTGTAGTAGACTTGATAGGGCTAGATTCAGTTCATGATGCTATAGAGAAAGTGCAACTCATCAGAGATAGACTTAAGACAGCCCAGAGTCGCCACAAGTCTTATACAGTTGTAAGGAGAAGGGAATTAGAGTTCCAAGTTGATGATTGGGTTTTCTTGAAAGTGTCACATATGAAAGGGGTGATGAGATTTGGCAAGAAAGGAAAGCTCAACCCTAGATATGCCCTTACAAGATTTTGAAAAGAGTTGGTAAGGTGGCTTATGAGTTAGAGCTACGAACAGAACTAGCAGCAGTGCATCCGGTTTTTCACATTTCATTGTTAAAGAAGTGTGTGGGTGATCCAGCATCTATTATACCCTTAGAAAGTGTGGCTGCGAAGGATAGTCTCACTTATGAAGAGGTACCAGTTGAAATCCTTGATCATCAAGTTCAAAGGTTGTGAAACAAAAAAGTCATTTCAGTCAAGGTTTTATGGAGGAGTCAGTTCGTAGAGGGAGCTACTTGGGAAGCAGAAGTAGCCATGAAGGCCAAGTATCCTAACCTTTTTCCTTTTGATTCCACTCCAGCTTGTGGTAATAGTTCCTCTTTAGTTTTTCAATCATTCATGCACAGTTTCAGTCTTAGCATCATGTTCCTCAGGTTGTACTTGCATTTTAAGTGTATTTGCATGTTCTTGAAACTTAGTTTAGTCAGAAAATTAGTTACCAATGTTTAGTGGTGGGGGTTGTAGCTCTCTCCGTCCATTTCAGCTAGTTAGTCTTCATTCGAGGACAAATGTTCCCTAGGGGAAGATAATGTAACACCCCGTATCCAAAATCAGACCTCAATGCAGATTTTCATAAGTTAAAGGTGCAACCCACGGTTGCCACCCACGGACCATAGGGTGACCTACAGCCCGTGCTGGTGGTCCGTGGTTCGCATCTGCAACCCTCCCCAGACTTAGCCGCAGAAATTTGTCTAAGTGTTGACCCACGGACCGTAGGTCAGGTCATGGACAGTGGTCCGTGTCCATGGATCAGACCCCACTTTTTTAGCCCCAGTTACAACTGACGGTTGACCAACATAGATCGTTAGGATCAACGGTCTATCGGTCCCGTCCGTCGGTGACCCTGACAGCAGTTAAGTCACAGGTCTTTTGGTCTTTTCCTTATGCGTTGGACCCCTAAACTACGTAGTTTTGATTAGTTTTAGCCTAGAAACATAACTAGAACTTACCTAAGTCAGATCATTATTCAAAACTTAGAAAAATTAGAGCGTAAGAGGAGAAAGAGGTCAATAACCCTAGTTCAAGAACACAACAAGGTTCCATCAGTTTCAGCCTCAAAATCAAAAGATTTCTCCATGGAATTCGTCACCAGGTATGTGGGATTTCACTAGTGGGTTCCTTTCACCCATTAGGTCCCTAGATTTCAGCCAGAATCTTGATTCCCTTAATATTATCTAGACTTAGGGTTTCTTGAATGTTAGAATTATTGGTTAAATAGTATTATCATGAATTCAGTATCGTTACTGCCTAGATTTATGCATAAAATCAGAACCCTAGCTATGTAGTTTTTTTAGTTCATGAATTCACATGCTAGGTCAGTTAATTCAGCTATAGATATAAACATGCCTCAGTTTTCGAATGCATTATTATCAGTATATTAATGTTGCATTCTCAATTTGCATGTCAGTATTTTGAGCTATCCAGTATTACAACATTTCAGTCATAAAGTGTTAATTACTTAATCAATTGGGAGAAGCTTAATACAGAGTGGACTAGGGTCAGTCACCCTCAAGTCCCAGAACTACATTCCTCGTAGGATAAGTCCCTTCTGTTAG
This sequence comes from Solanum pinnatisectum, assembly GCA_035578085.1. Taxonomy (NCBI): domain Eukaryota; kingdom Viridiplantae; phylum Streptophyta; class Magnoliopsida; order Solanales; family Solanaceae; genus Solanum; species Solanum pinnatisectum. Next base: position 10,672,524 of record CM069076.1, on the reverse strand, counting down.
GCATTACATTTTAGTGATCACGCCAACATGCCTCTATACCTCTAGCAGGGTATATTAGGTCCTCTCGATGGGGCGTATACATCGCACTCCACATTTAGCTTATGTGGTTTTATGTCGGTTATTAGTAGCTCTCTTACAGTTCAATCAGATTCTATTGCATTAACCATGTTATCAGTATAGTTCAGTATTCAGTCTTAGTAAGTTATAAACTTAGTCATTGCATTCAGTTTAACCTTGTTCAGTATCTCCAATATCCTTATCATGTTCAGATTATATCATTGCTTATTTGCTTGTTCAGTTATATTATTATTCAGTTTTATTCTATCCTGCATTCTCAGTACCTTTCAAGTACTGACGCATACTCTGCGCTACATCTTCTCGCAATGTAGGTTCAGGTCCTCAGCAGTCAGATCATGCATAGATCGATTCCCGATCTTCAGTTCAGCAGTATCAGTTGTGAGTCCTCATTCTTCGAGGATTAGTGACATGATTATCTTTCTTGCTTTTAGTTTTAGTTTCAATTTTACTAGATCTAGCTGGGGCATGTCCCTGCATTTCTAGTCAGTAGAGGCTTTATTTCAGACATAGTTAGTTTTAGCTTTAGTCTTATTATTTTACTTTTCATTTGTATTCAAACTCTCAGTTTTTCATATATTCAGACTTAGTATATGGGTATTCCCCATCATTTCTGATTATCTATATGATTTAGCTTCCACATAGTATTCATTGCTTTAGTTTATCTTAGTATGCTTATGATATGCTAGCATGGTTAGCTTGGGGTCACTCGTGATCCTAGGTTCCGTGTCTGTGTCCAGGGGGTAGCCTCAGGGCGTGACATTTCTAGTCAGTTGTCTTGAGACGTTGTGGGTCTTGTCCCAACATCCATCTTGAGTAATAGAGGCTTCATAGATAGATAGAGTTGAGGAGTCTTTTAGTATTCACTTTTCCATGAGATGTTTTTGCAAATTATTATACTTATGTTATTGAGCATTTTACAAACAGTTTGAGTTGAATTTTTTTTCTTTGAGTTTAAATGTTTAAAAGTTCTGTTTTTAAGCCTTTTATCACTTGAGTAAGTCTTCCGCTAAGTAGACAACCAGGTCAAGAGTTTGCTCGGGGACCAACAATGGTTCTCGAGTGCCGGCCACATCTAGGGTGTAGGCTCGGGGTGTGACAATCAATGTGTGTTTCTCATTCACATAATCATCTTTCTAAGATGTGATTTGTACTATAAAACTTCTATTCAGGTCCATATTATTCCATGAATTTCTTTTTTTGTTTTTTACTTTTAGTCATGAATTGTTCAACTACAACTCAAGCATCGATCAATCGTCTTCAATATGATGGAATTTCATTTGTATTTTCCACAACATTTGACATGAATATCTATATTTGGCATGATCATATTAAGTTTTTTTTACTTTGTTAAATATTGTGAAATTTAAATCATTTGATCCTTAACGATTGGTTGGAAAGCTAGAATGGAAGGAATCATTTCATTTATCTTAAATTACAATAATTACATGTATTATGTGCAATTAGATTCAAAGTACGTTGATGAAGTATAACAATAATGAAATTCAAAAATTCGAAAGAAAATAAATATGCATGTTATTTCATTGTTTGTAATGTTTTAATGGTAGAATTTATTTTTGATAATTCAATAATTTTATCATCAAAGATGTTGTTAATTTTCTTAATATTTTCTTACTGTTTTGATATACTTCAAAAATAACTAGAGGGAGCAAGTTTTTGGGAGCATATATATATATTTAGATATATAGCCACTTGTGTCATTTCATGTAATTATCTTATCTGCTTATTTTAAAGTTCTACCTCCTTTGTAGTTCTTCTTTGCTTTCTAATGAAATAAATAGTTGTCAAGAGCTAATGAATTATTGATGAATTTATATGTCCGTTTACTTCACGTTTCTCTTCTATAGATTAGAAGAAAAAACATATGTTGATGCTCATATTAATTAAGTATGTATTTATAGTTGAGATAAGAATTTCTAATTTAAACCTATAAAATTTAAATCTTGAATTTACCGCTGATAAAAAGTAACTAATATAACATAAATATATTGGGTAACTGATTGATGACTATATGAAATTGTGACGGACTATTATAGCATTGTAATAAAGACAATTATCTCCGAGCTCTATTATTTTAACAATACAATGCACGTAATCATAATCAACCTTTATTATTAACCATTTTGTAGAGGAACTTCTCTCATATTGTATTGTAAAATAAACTAACAAATATTTTTAAGTTATTTGATAAATTTATTTATAAAATTTATGTTCTTCAATGTTTTATTAGGTATATTGTGTTGCAAACTAAGATAATAGTTAGGTATTTATTGATTTAATATGATCTAAACACATTCAAATAAGTAAACTCACAATTATAATTTAATTTAATAATGTATATGCATCCCGGGGTACTTACTATACTAGTGTTGTTAATAATGGATACAATGACTCGCTTAAATAATCGTCTAAAAATCGATTATATATTATTTTGAAAAATTGTTTTTCCAATTTATAGAAATTAATACTATATAAAAGGAAATTGAGTGTAACGTTAAGTACTATCTAAAAATCACACAAAAAACTATTTTACTAGGAATTACGTAGATTATATTATTTGGAAATTTGTTTTCCCAACTTATGGAAATTTAATATAAAGGAAATAATGACATAACTACTTAATAGGAAATTGTCCAAAATTATTTCCTTAAAATTAACAAAGTTTGTCGTACTTGGGGTTCTTGGCTATTTTAACTCTTGAAATTATTTTGGTTAACTAACGTAATTTATTAAAAATGGAATTTTAAACATTTTGAGACTTTTGACGTACTAATAAGTAATAAAGAAAAAAAAAAAGGAAAACTTTAGAGATTCTTGTTTTTTTTATTTTTGGAACTTCAGAAGTACTTGGAAATTATATTTTCCAAAAGTACTATTCGTGTTTCCTTAAATTCTATTCTTGAAAAGGCAAGGAGACAATTAACTACTCCTATAAAAGGCCTCATTAACTCATTCATTCAAATACTAGTATTCAGGTTCAGAGGTCTTAATTATTCGTTAGTGAAAAAGTATAGCTATGACTTTCTTCGGAAAAGCAATGTTGGTCGTGTTGATGGTGATGATGGCTGCTTCGGGATCCGCCATGGCTACTGAGTATCAAGTTGGTGATCTTGCAGGGTGGACATTCAACTACAATTACAATGAATGGGCTTTTTTCAAGCAATTTCAAGCTGGTGATACCCTAGGTAAGATATCTTAGTCATCGTCTTGGCTCCCTTAATAGAAATATAGAGATATTGGAATATATGTAGCGCTAAAACTATGTATAACTTTAAATAGCATCGAAGTGAGTTTTAATATAATGTTAAAAGTAAGAAGGTAGTCAAATAAAATAGTCAATGTTACACACACATAAATCAAACTAGTTTCTTATTGAGCTTTGTTTTTTGCAACTACAAAAATACATACATTGTTGAATTGTATAACCAATTTTTTAAACTCCCAACACATTTATTAATTCATGTGTGTAAATTGAGATGCAAAGTCAGTACTTCGATTTTATAAATTTTCAAATCTAAACTTGAGTTCTTACTAAAGTACTTAGAATATCGAGTAATAAATTATTGAGTTATGTCAAACTCTGATCTGTCTTTTTATGCAGTTTTCAACTACGATCCACAATTGCACAATGTGATGCAAGTTGACATCAACGACTACAATTCATGCACAGCTAGTAATCCAATAGCCACATTCAACTCTGGTAGTGATTCAATCACCCTTGACACTCCTGATGGAGACTACTTCTTCATATGTGGTATTCCTGGTCATTGTGCATCTGGACTCAAAATACACATCAAAGTTAGTCCAACTACAGCAACAACAACTCCTCCTCCTCCTCCTACGACAACAAATACTCCATCAACTCTTCCTCCTCCTCCTCCTACGACGATGAATAATCGTTATCCTTATCGTTTTCCTACTTCTTCAACAAATCACTCTTCTGCAAGCACTACTGCTTATTCATTCAACATGTTATTTGCATTGGTTCTTCTACCCATGGTTTAGACATTACACTGCAAGGTTTCACATAGTTTTTTTTGTTTTTCTTAATTAGGTTTATTTTTGTTTGGAATGGATCTTTCTTTTGTCCATTTGATTTGGAAGTTCATTTAGTATTGATTTTGTAAGTGGTTGTTTTACCAATAATATTAGATTATGATCTATAGTTAGTTATACTATTGTTACTACTTTCTCTACTTCATATTAACTGAACTTTTTACGTTTTTTTCATTGTTTAAAATAATTTAATTGTTCAAAGTTCAAGATAGTTGTTTGAAATTTTTTTCATATTTTTCCTTTCATTTGTTGAAGTTTTATATTTTCTAGGAGATAAATTACACTACTTACAAAATTATATTTATGATTTCACAATGAACAATAGTGAAAATTGTGTCCTTGAATATTTTTCTTAATATGTGTGCATTACATAACAAATTCAATTAATATGGACTAGAGGAAATTGTATTTGGTATTTATTTAATGACCTAATTAAGATATTGGCATTACTTCATTAACTCATTGGCTAATGTCAAGTAGGGGTGTTCAAAATCTTGCAGAAATAACAAGAGGATCTTTACTGTTAGATATACTTATGGCAATACCTTGACTGATCTAAATGGAATCATTAATGTTATTGTTGATTACTACACTAAACTATTGGGCACCTCTAATAGTAACAGAGGACATGTTTATAAAAACATCTTGAACACAATTTTTAGCGATAATAAAATATACATATTAATAAAGAGTCCTAAAGTCTTTACTTACATTAGTTAAGTGCCATTAGATTCAATATCGCTAAAGGCTTTAGCGACATATACAAAGAGTGCTAATTACCACTAAAATACATACTTAACGGCAATAAAACTATTGTCATTAATTAATTAGTGCTAAAAATCATTTTTGATCTAGTGTCAAACTCTTAATTTGCACGATTATTAAATTTGTATCACTACTCAGAAAGTAGAGTCACATACAAAGATGAACTACACAATGAAAGCCACAATCTATGATAGCGTAGATGTTACAGTAACTTGGGAGAGTTGGAAAAATAGCCACTTTCAAAACTTATTAGGACATTTAGTCACAAATTTTTAAAAATTAGGTCTATAGACACTAATTATGACATCATCAAATATTCTTTCAAAAGATACAAGACCAACTCCCAAGTCTTTAATATTACACTTTAGTTCCCCACCTCTTCCAACAAATGTTTATTTTTCCCTACCATTTATTTTCAGATTTATAAAATAATCAAAATAAAATTGTTCAAGAAGCCACTAAAAAAAAGGTTCCGTTTTTCACCTACTTTTTCTGGTGCCGGCGACTTCTCTAGCGAAATTTTCCTCCTCACAACTGAAAATCTCCATTCATGCTCATTGCTTCCATTGTTCTCCCTTTTATTTTTAATTTTTGTAATAAAAAAATTTCACCATTTTTACTAGCTTGAAAAGCTTTCAAATTCCCACTCAATACCTCATTAGTAGATAGATTGTCGTCGTTTAGAAGTCCTACAAATACAGTTCTTCGTTCCAGTGCTAGCAGAGCATTGATTACACCCGATTTAGTTTATTGATATTTTTATTTGCAGATTTTCATATCAGTCATCAATCAATCATCGATCAGATATAGATCTACATCGTAATCTAGGATCGATCAATTTTGTCTATAATAATAGCAGCTGAAGTAATTATTGTTGGTGGTGATTATATGAGTGTGTGGGAGGAGACTCCCAAATGTTGGAATTGAAAATCATCTAGTAGGGTGATAGTGGTCATCCCCATTTGTCACAATGATTCATCCACAACATGGTTCAAACTCTCACATTCATAAAAAATGACAAACAGGTGTTCATGTACACGTTGGATGTCGTTGTCGATATATTTAAGCCTATATTGGAAAGCTACAATTGTTTTAATTTCTGATTAACTGGGAGTACCTAGAATAACATAATATGCTCACATGATATATAGGCTAAGAAATAAACAACTAATTCAAAAATATAGGTCATGTAACCCACTACAACACTTAATCAACAACATTAATAAAACTTGAGTAAATATAGGAAACTACTAAACAAAGACCAAAAGACTAGTTCTACTAACTACCCATGTCCCAATTCAGCCGGTCGTTTCGAACCACTCTTTAATAAAAACATTGTATTTCACTCAACTCTTCCACATGACATCATAACACAAACATAGAACAAATGACTTTAAGTTCAGGAAAAAAATATTTGTAGTTACAGAGTTCAAAAATACGTTTATATAGACTCATAATGGTATTTCATCAAAAGATCAATGAAACATCTGGAAACCATGGACCAAAGTTGCAATCGGTATCTTAACTATCTAAACTTTTTTCATTGAAGTGGTAGCAAAATGCCCAACTGCATATCATGAGGAAGAGACTATGATCTCAAGAAATGGGAATCTTTTGGTCCATAACTCAGAAAATCTACTATCTAACACGCCTTCATGGTCTTAGAAAAAGAATCTTATGTTTATATAATCAATGAATTCAGAATTACACGCTATAAGGGCAGTGTCTCGTGTATCACTATAACATGGAGCAAACAATGTTACAAAACAATAAAGGAAAGAAAACATGTCATAACTTCATTTAGGAAGAAATCAAGCAGAACAGATTACCTATAGGTGATGTTTATCGTGATCAACTATTGTTCAGGTTAATTAATTAGCAAGCCGCTCCATAATTTCAAAGTTTCGTGGGAAAGAAAAAGATTCAGAAAAATAAAAGTAGAAAACAAAAAGAAATACCTGGACAAACAAACTTTGGAACTAGGTTTACTATGCATTTCCACAGAAAATGTGTCCTCCTCCTTGATCAGTCAAGCTATGACTACTGCTTTCTTTAAGCAATGCTTCAATCCTTGTGCTAAATCCATATGCAGGATCTTTTTAGATGAGTTGAGATTCCATTACCAAGCTGCTGCAGTTATCAACTTACTAAATAAAACTATGAGCTGGAACCATGTGTATTCCAGCATCTAATTAACATAGCTTTTCTCAAGGAAGCAACATGAAACATCCTCTATGCGCCAGCATAAATGCATGATATAGTTGCACATAATGCCAAAATGATTTTGTTGTGACTCAAGCAATAGTTGTGCTACTTCATTTCCCAACTCAATAGCTCCATGAAGTCTACAAGCACCCATCAGAGCCCCCAAGCCAATAGCATCAGCTTCAAAAGGCATCTTATTTATGAAGTCGTACGCTTTCTATAGTTGCCCAACTGACCCTAATAGATCAACCACACAACCATAATGTTCCATTTTAGCTACAAGTCCGAACTCACGTGACATTGTTTCAAACAATTGAAAACCAAAGTCAACAAGCTTGACACATACACAAGTTGATAGAACTGCCATGAAGGTAATCTCATTTGGTTGCAATAGTCAGGACTCCAATTGGGGACGAAACCAATTGAAATAAAATGCGGGATTAAACAACACAAAAGTAAGATAGATGAGAAATAGCAGATGAGAAGGGAAGAAAGAAAGGCTAATTGAATAAACAATCAACCAAGGAGAAAGAAAAACTTGAATTCGAAGAGAAACAACTCAAATTGAAAACCACAAATGAGCAATCTCAAGTGAACTCAAGGTTAAGAAGTCCTAAATCAACAATGGGAATCCACCCATCACTAATTTAGATTAAACTACACTAAGCTAGACTAACCAAAGGGATTCCACCTTAAACTACACTCTTGAAAGAGTTTGTTTATTTAACATTCAAAGTCCATACAGTCTAAGTCTTCCAAAATGAAAAATACTAGTATCTATACTAATAAAATAACTATGACACTTTCTTTACAATTTTACCCTTAATAAGATAAGGGCCTTGTTTGGTTGTCCCATTTTGTGAATTCTTGAATTTATGAGATGGCCATTTGCATAAATGGCCTTTTTATTCTTTCTCTTCACTTAGATAGACCTTCCACACATTGTATGTCTTTACTTTATGTCTATCGAGCTCCTCTAAAGCTTTCATGTGATCCATGTTATCTCTGTCGTTATCATCCTCCCCTTCTTGAAAAGGATTCATCCTCGAATCCTATCCTTGCAAAATCATGAAAAGGACAATCAACAAACATATCATCATAGCTTGATGGTTAGTACAATGGTTAGCATAAAAAACATTACACCAAGGTGACTCAATCTCAAGGAACAACCATGTATCCTCTATTATCATGATTATTAAACCCATAGATTGGAAAACAAGGAAATTGGTTATTCCTCACATCAAAAGGATAATACCACCCGAAAGATGGCACTACTACAAGCTCAAATACCTCCAAACATTCGTCGGGGTCAAAATGATAATAGGTCCATATAATCAGGTCATACAAATATGGATAAACCTCAATGAAACCCTGACCAACATGCAATGCACATCTAAGACAAATATGAGACTCATCATATGCAAAAAGATGGTAAAGAAAGATGTCATGCACATCGGGGTCATCTAACGTGTTCCTATATGCAATATCACAATTAGGTTCAAGGATCCTAGCACTCATTACATCACAAAATGGAACACACAAAGACAACATGACAAATTTTAGATAAATTTTACCATGTCTTGACAAGTAACTCTGGCCCCCATAAGATGCACAATCAACAAGATCAAACGCAAAGATATAATAAATAAATGGGATTATAAAACTACCCTTCCCCATACACAACGTATGCCTCTTAAGTGGATTGTAAAACCTCAAGAAAAACTTTCCACCATAGGGAAAGGTGACCAACAAATTCCTCCAAATTGTGCTTGTCATCTTCACCAAGCATCAACTAACAAGTACCATAACTCAACTCATTAACGGGGTCAAACGGAAAGGAAATCCATGAACATAGATCAATCATACCTCTTTTTACCCGGTTGGCACCCTTATCTTCCAATATCATACTCCACTCAAAAGTGTGAGCATTTTCATATGCAAACAATTAGTAGAGAAAGGTGTCACATAGATGAACTTCAATCAAGGTGTTCCCATGTTTAGCCTCCACTCTATATACTAAAGAATCACAACTCATATGAAAAATTGGAACACACAAGGAAGAAGTAACAATTAACACATAAGCATCCACTTTCATCTTAACACTACCCTCTCCAATAAATGTGCTATCATCTTCACAAAGGAGATCTCCATCTTTAGAAAGTGTGTCATCACACCTAGTGGATTCTCAAACATTGATAGCCTCCAAGAGTGGATACACTTCCAACATTATAAGGCATTTCACAATACACACTCTCAAGATTCATGTCATCATTAAACAAGATATTATCCTTAAACAAACATTCTACCTCAAGATTCTCATAAGAAAAACCAAAAATGGTGTTAAGGTCTAAGGATTCATTCAAATCATTAATGCCAACACTAAGTGGACACAAATCGATCTTTCTAGAAGAAACAACTTGGTCATCAATAGGATCAACAAGTGTAGCATCACTTTCGTTGCATGACAATGTATCCTCATTCAAACTACAAGTGCCAACACTAGGTGGACACGAATCGACCTTAATAGAAGAGGAAATTCGGTCATCAATAGGATCAACTAATGATTTCTCATTCACAACAAGGATATTATCATCATACAATAAAGTGCTATCAAGAACATCACTAGGTAAAGACTCACTATGGTCACATATAGACAAGTTATCATTTACACTCAATGGGCTACTAGCCACGAAATGATGTTCCAAGTTCAAGGAACTGTAAGAGTTAGCATTGTTACCTTGTAGCTCATAGTAAGAAGTGTCTTCACCTTGGTTATCAACATTGGAGCACATTTGCTCCTTTTGGAAGCTTTCAAGAACCTCATGATTCTTCACATTTTGAGGTGCCTCACTAAGCATTCTTCCAAGGATACCTGCACAAGTTTTCAAATAACTAGAGAAAGAAAAGTTACATGAGTTAGGAGAAGAATGTGACAACCCTCTCACATCACTCCACCCAAACTCTCTTTTTTCCACTCTAGAGTTGTCACTTTTCACACTCTTACTCCTCTCAATCTTTTGTCTCTCAATTTTATGGGAGTTAGGACAAGTGTCAAGGATTCCTTGTGAAGTGTTAGAAGATCCCTTCAAGTTTAACTTACATTTTGGTGCACTAGGAGTGGATGTTTTGACTTCAATGTTCAACTCTTTAGTGCCATCCTTATAAAGAGTATCTTGTTTTGCTTCCAAAGGCAAGTCCTTAGGTTTATCTTCATGATGAATAACTTGCCTCTTTTGTACCAAAGACTTGACCTTTTTAAACATTCGCAAGAAATCATCAAAATCTTCCCTCAATGTGGTCAAGGATTCTCTTAACTCTACTACTTCATAGCTTAGTGTTCCTCCCTCTCTACCTCTAACCTCATCACCATACGAAGAACAAGAAACATTGGAGCTAGGATGAGAAGAATAAGTTATCATATATCAAGAAGTAGGGAATGTACTTCTTCTATGGTCCACGCGACGACTTTGAAATGGCCTCACCCAAACATCTATGTCTTCTTTTTTAGAATAGAAAATAGCACAAGACGAGGAAGAAAATTCAACCTCACAACTTTCATTTCCTTCAAGATTCTGCTTAAAGGATTCATAAGACCTATGAGAGAAAGAATTGTACCTCATATCACCATCATAACCATGGTGCAAAGCATGAGAACCTTCATTATCACAATGGCATACACCATAAGGTCCTTCTACACCTTCAAGATCATCACAAGAGTCATAAGTTCCATTCAACTCAAAATCATCTCTAGAGTAGTAGTTCTCACCACCATGTTGTCCATTATCCCATGGACCATCATATCTCTCATAAGAATCATCATCATACATAAGATCCCCATTACCATATTCATAAGGACCATCACAGCCCTCTCAAAACTCATTTTCACCATGTTGTAGCTCATATTGCTACAGACGTATTGACTAATGTCATCTACACAATATTCGGAAGTTACGGATGACATTCTTCCTTGTAATCACCTTGTGTACCTACAAAACTTAGCAAACAAGGTTAGTGGAAAAATTCCTCACACCTCTTGTATTTGATCTCACACTTACCTTCCTAAAGTGTCTTCCCAAAGTTGATAGAGAACTACATTTGTCTAATCAATTCACTAGATCACTAATTCTTTGTGGTGGAGTGGATTCATGTGACGCTTGAAAGAAGGATGACCCAAAAAAAAGTAAAGGACTTGAATCAAGAAGGTTATCAATGAATTGAGATGAGAAAACTAGAAGAAAGAAGCAACAAAAGATTTGGACTCAAAATAAACCTAACAAAAGTAGAAGAATTACTTGTTGTTACTTAATTTAAAGGATCAAAGAAATGATTTGATGATTAAACTAGTTGAAAAGTAATTAAAGATGTTAATTGATTATTAAATAGTTGAGAAATAGAAGAAAATAGAGTGTGGAAGAAGAAGTGAATTTGGACACTTAGAAAAAATTCTAAGCCTCAAAGAAGTTCATCACTTGTAAGACTTTGATTGGATGATATGATGATTAAAACTAGTTAAAAAGTAATTAAAGATGTTAATTAATTGTTAAATAGTTGAGGAATTGAAGGAAAAACTATAGAAAAAAATCATGAAGTTTGGACACTTAGAAAAAAAATTATTTCCAAAAAACTTCCCATACTTTAGAATATTTTTGGGCTCTTTTTGGGTTCTCTAGGAAAACCTGCAATTTTTGGTCTTTGAAACTGACGCACACGTGCGTCAGGTGCAACTGGGCGTCTCTGGTAGGCTGTCTACTGCGCTGGTTAATGATGCGATGTCGTGTAGCACTAGCGTGGCAGATGGCATCTGACTTGGCTGTTGATGTGTCGGCCCAATGGAATATAATTTATTTATTTATTCAAATTTTGGTTTTTTTTTTCAAAATTCCACTAATGGACAAAAAAAACACCTTTGACCAACTTTGATTTGAAAATGTTGGATCAAATGTACTTAATTTCTTCCTTCTTCTTCTTCTTCTTCTTCAAGAACAACTTGAAGACACCAAGAACCCCCACTAATTCCCAATACCTTCAAAACAACTCGGAATTAGCTAAAAATTTAGAATTATCTTTCCCTTGACCTAGAGAACAAACCCCAATGGTTATTAACCTCCAATTTTTTCTCAATCACGAGACTCACTTTCAAAATTTGAAAAGTTTGAAAAACTCAAAGCCATTTAATGGTAACTTCACTTCTACAATTCCAATTGAACAAAATTTCAAAGCTAGACTTAAAAAAAACTAGAGAACAAGGATTTAGTGTCAAAAACATCAATTTTTTTGGACGATTTTGGACACTTTTTTTTTGCAAACCAAGACTAGATTTGTAGAAACAAATCTAAACTTAGGCTCTGATACCAAATGATAAGGATTCCAATTGGGGATGAAACAAATCGAAATCAAATGCGGAATTACACAACACAAAAGTAAGATAGATGAAAAATAAGAGACGAGAAGGGAAGAAAGAAAGGTTAATTGAATAAACAATCAACCAAGGAGGAAGAAACTTGAATTTGAAAAGAAACAACACAAATTGAAAACCACAAATGAGCAATCTCAAGTGAAATTAAGGTTAATAAATCTTAAATCAACAATGGGAATCCACCCATCACTAATCTAGATTAAGCTACACTAAGCTAGACTAACTTAAAGGGATTCCGCCCTTAAACTACACTCTTGAAAGAGTTTGTTCATTCACATTGAAAATTCATATAGATTACACTATTTATACTAATATACTACTATTTATACTATTAAATTAAAGATGACACTTTATTTACAATTTTACCCTTATTGAGATAAAGGCCTTGTTTGGTTGCCCTCTTTTGTGAATTCTTGTATTTATGAGATGATCATTTGCACAAATGGCCTCTTTCTTCGTTCTCTTCACTTTGATGGACCTTCCACACATTGTATGTCTTTACTTTGTGTCCATCAAACTCTTCTAAAGTTTTCATGTGATTCATGTTATCTGTGTCGTTTTCATGCAACCTCTTTGATCTCATCTTCTCACACATCGTTAATGTTTGCTTCTCCCGACTATTGCAAGCTCAAACTTACTTGCTAACCATCACATCAAATAACTTCAAAGCATATACCAAAATAACCCATCTTCCCATAAAACACAATTAATCCATGAATCATGCTAGTCCATGAATAAACATCTCTATAAGGAAAGCACAAAACATCAAGCAACTCAAACCCATATCTCCATTTTTCCCACAAGCATCAACCATCACATTATACGAGATAACACACGGTTCAGTAATTTCATCAAACACCTTGCATGCACTCCCTTGTCAATAGTCTGATGTAAAGGCATATTTTCCAATTACGGGAGTATCATTTTTAATTTAGATGCATATGTGGAACTCAATTGCAGGTAAACATACTCTTAATAGAAGAAATTGTTATCTGAGATGGAAGTTTGATGTCACTATGGGTCAGTGGCATCAGTTGAACTGCTTTTATTTATTCAAGTAAATATTCATAGACCGGAAGAAAGTAGACAAGATGGAAAAATGGAATATGTTCCTGAATCAAATACCAACACTCATTTTCCTCATACGAAGCTTCAGTGACTCCAAATGATGAAAGTAAACTTAACGTTATATTGATTTAGAAAGAGCCCGACATACTAATTAGCACAAGAAGATGAGGAAAACTTTAAAAGTAATAGAAGTGTCTCTATTGACTTTGCTCAGAGATAATCGTGGAGTCATTTGATTGGTTCCTCTGTTTTTTTAGAATAGTGTGATGGGATGAGTCTTTAGCGATTGAAGTTAAAACTTGTGCCTTACGTTGTAGATGGACAATCATTTGATCCACAAACAAGTGCTCCAAGCTATTATGTTGTTTAATATGCCAATGGTTCTCCTAGTATAAGTCACTCCAAATTAGACCTGATTGTAGCGAGACATGATTGGACCATTGGTACATTGCCCGGTGCACGAACAGAACAAACAGTACTCAAACCCTTCACTAGATTTACATAGTTTTCATGTGTGATGATTGACTCATTTCAGTTGATAGATTGGTCGATGTTTCTATTCTAATTCAATCCTATAATTTAGGTTGTTATTCGTATTGATGTGATTGATTTGGATTTCTTCTTGTATTTTCCATTAGGCAAAATGATTTGATGGACCCTTGTACTTGTATGAGTTTGTATTCTAGACCCTTCTACTTAATGTCTTGCCAACTAAATCCTTAAACTCAATTAAAATAAGTTTTTTTAACCCTCTGACCATTGACCAAACTCATGTGGCATTTATTTTGCTGACTCAATTATACTGTGTGGTATCACACTTGAAAAGGCGAGTGAAAGCAAATTTGCTTTAAAAATAATTATAATTAAGTAATAAAAAGAAAAAAAAAAAGGAAAAAACAAATTAAAGTTCCCACCCCTCCCTTTTCTTCTCCCTTTGCTTCCGGCGTTCTGAGAAAATGATATAGATCTCGGTGTCCCTAGTGACGTCGTTTTCGTTTGCATCTCCGCTTATTCTTTCCATTGAACCTCCGTTAATGATTAGATGTTTTGGTGAGTTTTAGCAGTGTCAATGAAAGTTTCAGATGTTGAACAAGAAGACTGATTTTGCTACAGTGGCTATGGGTCTTCCATAGTGGTTATGTGATTATTTTGCTTAGGTGGAAATTTTATGTAACACCTCGTACTTGAGAAAATAGAAAATGCAGCTTTCCAAAATCTGGTGTCAAAACCAACGGAACCAACCCACAGACCGTAAGTGGGGTCCTGTGGTTCAGTCCCAAACTTAGGGAAATTTCAGAATCTAAAGATAAGACCTACGGTCGTGGTCCATGGTCACTCGATGGACCCACGGATCGTAGGTGGAGTCCGCTGTTGGGGTCCAAATTTTTATGGCCTCTGATCCCACCCATGGTCAACCACTACGGTCCCTGATTGGACCTACGTGCCGTAGGTGAGGGTCAGTAGCCAATTAGAGGGAAATTGTTGTTGGGTCAACTTCAAACAGTCATATTTTTTAGCACAGAATGAATTAGGTGGCCCATGACCTATCAAATGAAATCTAATTGAATCCTCTTTCCAGCGCCACCAAGCTTGCTAAAATCCCATCTCCGAGTAAAAATTTGTGCTCGTTTTAGTGAGGCCCTATCGGGCAGAGCTTGACCGACGACTCCTATCGATAGTTGGTAGGTCAACCGATGGTCCGTCAGTCCTGTAGTAGGTGGAACTCATCAGATTGAAGTCAAGGTCATTTTGGTCATCTCCCCTATGCGTTGGGAACTTAAACTACATTGTTTGATGTCTAACTTACATTGTTTTACTCAGTTTAAGCCTAATACCTTAGTCAAACATACCCAAAACCTTGATTCACCAAAAATCACCCAAACTTAGAGCAAAAAG
This sequence comes from Solanum pinnatisectum, assembly GCA_035578085.1. Lineage (NCBI taxonomy): Eukaryota > Viridiplantae > Streptophyta > Magnoliopsida > Solanales > Solanaceae > Solanum > Solanum pinnatisectum. The sequence continues at coordinate 10,657,022 of CM069076.1, read as the reverse complement.
GAGAAGAAAGAAGTGACAGTTTCCAAAAAACAATCAAAAGGTTTGTTTCAAGTTTCAGCCCCAAAATTAAAGGATTTCTCTGTAGATTTCATCACCATGTATGTGGGATTTCATTAGTGGGTTCTTTTCATCCACTAGGTCTCTAAAATTCAGTCAAATTATTGATTCTCTATATCTTGTTTAGACCGTTTCTAAAACCTTGGATAATTGTTGTGATTTAGATGTTGTAGTATTCGTAATCGAATTATCATGTTTTCTTGGAAAGTTTTCTTAGTTCCTTGCATGAAACTCAGAACCCTAGTTATGTAGATTCTCTTAGTTCATGAATTATACTTGCTAGGTTATTAAACAAATAAACATGCTCCAGTTTTCGAATGTTACATTGTCAGTTCCTAAATGTGGCATTCACAGCTTTGCATTTCCAATTAGGAGTAGGCTTAGCACCGAGTTGGACTATGGTTCAGTGTACCCTCATAGTCCCAGAACTATGTGCCCCCATAGGTATAAGTCCCATCTATTGGGCATCAGATTTAGTGATCACGCTAGTCATGCCTTTATACCCCCGACAAGGTATATTGGATCCTCTTGATGGGGGCGTATACATCGGACTCCACGTTTAGCTCGCGTGGTTTTATGTCGGTTAATAGTAGCTTCCACAGTCAAACTCTAGTGCATTTGACCGGGTTTTGAGTTCTACTTCAGTATTGAGTCTCAGCATGTCATGTTCATGATTAGTACTTGGTCATTGCATTCAGTTAAGTTCTTTTCAGTATATTTCAGCATTTACATCCTGTTCAGATTATATCATTCACTACTAAAAAACGGTGAATACCAACCTAAAAATTATTGACCTCAAATGGAAGTCAATAATTTCCGACCTCCGGAGGTCAGTATTGTTAAAAAGAATAAAAAAAACTTTAGAAAACCGACTACAAGTGGTTGGTTTTCTTGCAAAATAAAATGGGAAAACCAAATTCTGACCTCTAGAGGTCGGAATTTTTCCTAGAAAAAATGAATTACAATAAAAACCGACCTCTTGATGTCGGTATTAAATGAATAAATAAATAACAATATTTTCTTTTTTCTCAATTAAATATAAAAAACAAAATTGAGAAATATTTTGAATTAATTTTATTTAAATTGTCTTCCGGGGGACGGTTTTGCGTAAAATAAAAAATAAAAAAAATTATAATACCGACTTCCGGAAGTCGATAAAATTAAATAGTATGTAATTAAATTAATTTTCATTAAAATATGTATATAGTGACTTCCAAAAAATTGATAAATTAATATTTTTCAATTAACTTTAAATAAATCGTCCTCCGGATGACGGTTTTATATAAATTAAAAAATAAATTAATATAAAATATCGACCTCCCGATGTCAGTATTATTTAATTAACATGATTACTTTTTATTTATCTTAAAATTTAATGTGATATCGACCTCATGAGGTCAGTATTTTTTATTTAATCTAATTACTTTTAATAAAAGCGACATCCGGAGGTCAATTTGTTTAAAATATTCATTTCATCATAATTTTGCTATTGTGCATAATACTAAATTTTCATTTTACACCTACAATTAATTGTTTCAAAAAGTGTAACAATTTTGTATACTTTTATAAATAAAAAGTTAGAATTCGTGGAATAAACAAAAAAATATCAATAATCCATATTTAGAGTATAAAATTACGTTGATATGAATTAGGAGATAATTATACTTATATTTCTAGAGTAATGTACAAATTCTATCAGTCTGTTGTCAAATCATGAACTTAGTATCTCATGTCATGATGTAGAGGTGAAGAGCTAACATATAATCCATTCGAGTATGAAATGCGAGATAATTCTCGTTGAAATGTCATGATAACAATTAATTAAATTTTATATTTATAATTAATTGTTTAATTATTTGTATAACCTTCAATGTATTATCTCGTTTTATGAAATAGACAATAGAACATCATAAATTACTGTACAAAGCAAGTTCTATCAAGATTATTATGTTCGATCTTGAATGGATGTCAAGTGTAGTGATCATATTGTAGGCAATGACATGTAAAGGATATTCATTGGAGTATGAAATACGTTGATTATATATTAGTGGTTCAAATATGACATACATTATCAATGAAAGAAATATTAATGATCAATTCAAGGAGATTTATATATTAAATTTGATATTGATAAACTTATGTTGATCGATAAAATTAAATTTATAAAATTAAACTTCGGTTGATGTGTAGTTAAATTAAATTAATAATAATAATATATATATATATATATATAATTTTAATTAATAAAATCGACCTCAGGAGGTGAGTTTATATTAAAATAAATTAATAACTACCAACCTTAAGAGGTCGGTATATTTAAATTAGTATTTTATTTAAATATTATCGACTTCACGATGTCGGTATTTATTAAATATTTTTAAATATAGATAATTATTTTAAAAGATACCGACATCCCGTGGTCGGTAAATTAACACTTCTTTTAAAAAAAAAGAACGGAAAAGGCTCAAAAATACCCCTAAACTATCGGAAATAGCTCAAAGTTACCCTTAAACTATATTCCGGCTCAAAAATATCCTTCCCGTCAAAGTATTGGGTCACACTTACCCTTCTAGTTAACAGAAGTATGTTATGTGCCACGTGGACGCCACATGAGCGCCAAACATTTCCCACTTCCACATAGACTAATAAGATCCCTAATATCTAATTTCCCCTCAGTTCTCTTAAGATACGATTTCACCCATTTCCCCTAATGTGGTTGGTATTCGTCGTCTGGAAATCAGCTCTGTGAAGCTGAGGAAATTGATTCTAAAACATGATAATGATGAAGGATGCCATTGCCTTGAAATTCATGCCCCGTATATTCAACATTTGGAACTTTGGGGATTGTGCTATTAGGTGAAACACTTTCAGCTGAAAAATGTGGCATCACTTGTCAGCTGGATTTGTTGCTCTTCAGGCTTCTGCAAGTTACTGGCTAGCAGTTGCAATTCAAAGTCCTAAAATTAGTCACATCATGGTTATTGGTGTCTATAGTTCAGTGTCATTAGTTAGTGCATTTTTCGTGTACCTTAGATCTCTATTTGCAACTCTCCTGGGATTAAAAGTTGTGAAACCCTTGCCGCGAAAATGAGGGGAAAATTAGGGGAAATAGTGAAATTGTATCTTAAAGAGAAATGAGGGGAAAATTAGATATTAGGGATCTTATTAGTCTAGGTGGAAGTGGAAATGTTTGGCATTTATGTGGCGTCCATATGGTGTCCACGTGGGACTTAACATACTTTTGTTAACTAGAAGGATAAATTGACCCAATACTTTGACGGAAAGGATAGTTTTAAGCCGAAATATAGTTTAAGGATAAGTCTGAGTTATTTTCGTTAGTTTTGGGTATTTTTGAGCCTTTTCCAAAAAAAGAATAATAATCTCAAAATCCTGAGTATCTCTTTCACTCCTAAACCTCTCTCACTCCTCTCACCCCCGACCCATCCCCGACCCACCCCGGACCGGCGCTGCAGCCTCGATCAGCAGCAGCAGGTCGTGCCACCATCCCTTACCAGCGTGCCGCCTCAATCAGCAGCAGCAGTAGCGCGTGGGTGGCAGAGCAGCTGCAAACTCCGAGCTCTGTTTCCAGTAAGGTTAACTCTATTTTCCCACTGTTTCCAGTTCAAAAAATCAGGAAATTTTTAGTTTCTTATCTCAATTCGTTTCAGTTAAGTCTCAAATTTTGTGGGTCATGCGATGTTTTCTGCATTTTGCTTCGTGTGGTTGTTTTTTGGGGTTTATGTTAAGTCTCAATTCTGCATTCTGCAATTCGTTTCAGTTAAGTCTCAATTCTGCTTCGTGTGTGTATGATTTTCCCTCTCTAACTTCCCCTCGGATTGGAGGAGCTATTTGAACCAACCCTATAAGGCAAGTAAGCAAGTAATAGGGAAAATAACTGAATTTTGTTGAATTCTCCAAGTTGTTGGTTGGTCAGCAGCTTGTTTTTGCCGTCAGTGTGTTTGTTAGGTTCCATCCAAATTTGTACATATTTGCTTTGAATAGTAACATGGGTATTTTCACACTATTGTGTTCAAAAAAGAAGACTACAAGCGTGTGAAAATTCCTTTTTCCGTCTGTTAACTCTTTTTACTGTTGTGTGATCTAGCTTTCTTGGAAATTTCTATGGCAAAACTTGTTCATTAACCTGAGGATAATAAACATTGTTTCTTTTCGTACTAGGCTACTGAGGAAGTTCAACATATAAAAAAGTTGATACAAGACTATATTGCTTCTTTCATCAAAGTAGGAGATAAGGTTTGGTGTTGCTAAATTTCTAAAGTTCAAAGTACAATTGTTTTTTATAATGTGTTTGTGTCCATCTAGTATTGATACTTAGCTTTAATTTTGTGATAATTTGTTGTGTCCATCGAGTGTTTGTTTAGCATAAGCACCAACACTAGTTGATCCTATTGATGACAAAATTGATTTTTTTGCAAGATCGATTTGTGTACATCTAGTGTTGATATTAAACTTTAATTTAAAAATAATATATTTGTTAAGCATAAGTACCAACACTAGTTGATCCTATTGATGACAAAATTGATTTTCTTGCAAGATCGATTTGTGTCCATCTAGTGTTGATACTAAACTTTGATTTAGGAATAATGTGTTTGTTAAGCATAAGTACCAACACTAGTTGATCCTATTGATGACAAAATTGATTTTCTTGCAAGATCGATTTGTGTCCACCTAGTGTTGATATTAAGCTTTAATTTAGGAATAATGTGTTTGTTTGTAATGACCCGTAAGGTCATTTTGAGAACTAGTCCTCTCTCTGTCATAAAAGACTCTTTCCGTAAATTTTAAATGAGAAATTTGAATTAGTCTTTTAACTATAAGTATTTAATTAGTGAGTAATTTTAAATAATTAATTGAGTTGGTGGTTAATGGGCCAAGTCCATAAAATTTTATACCATATACCACTTGACCCATTTATTGAAATAAGTTAAAGAAAGTTTTTTTTTGATAACACTAGCTGATTGCGGCTAAACAAAATTCACCGACGGAAGAAGGGCGAGAATAAATAAGGTAAATAGTCCATCGCCTAATCTTGTATTGTGTATATGGATAGTTTATTATTATTATTATTGTTGCAATGTCGGCTGTTAATGAGAAACAAGAGAAATTAAAAGTTGAATTAACAACAAAAATTGAAATCTGAATATCTATAGTAATATTTTCTTTGGATTGGGAAAAGATGTTAATCACTAATATGAGTATATAATCATTGAATAATGATTAGGGGTGATCAATGGACAAGTTTTAGTGGCAATTGTGAGGTAATCATAATGTGATGATTGGGAGATGATAGTGGGTAATTGAAGTATATCAAAAGAGTATTAAGTTTTTCATACAAGATCCTTAGTGTCCGTCAGGTTAATTCCACCGAGATGTTTTTATTATTTTTTTTACGAATGATTTGTAATTAACTTATATTCTTATTATTGTCCCATTATAATTCAAGTTTTAATAATATTGAGATATGTAATTAAATATTAGGTGTATGGTATCATATGAACACTATTAAATTATGATATTCGGAGAATTTGGAACTTAACTCTAGGCTTGAAATTTGGAAAACATGAGAATTGACATGTTAATTGTCATCAATATTAAGAACTTGATTATAGATTTGAGTGAGTTTTTGGGTCTAGAAAAGACACATACTAATATGGATGTTGTTAGTTTTGAAATCCTATTGTGATTATTTATTTGAATAGATTGTATTGATTTGGAAGTCCAACGAAAGTGGAAGGCTCAAGTCCGAAGTGATTGTTTGACTATTTGAGGCAAGTGGATTTCTAAACCCTTGTTAAGTGCATAGAGTCGTGTATTTCCTAGTGGTATGTATTGGGGAGTAATGGGACTTGGTGATGGGTTGACTTGTCCATGTTGAATAATTCTAACGATGAAAAAGGGGTAATAAAAGGCAATGTGATTAATTGTTGGTGTGTGATATGTTGAAAATGATTTTGAAAGGCTTATTAATTCATTGTTGGTGTTGTATCACAATTTGTGTTGTTGTGAATTGTGCAATGTTATGAAAATGGTCATCTCCTCATTATTGTGAACATGTCATTTGCATTATTTTGATACATGATTGTGACAAGTGTTATGTGAATTGAGAAAGAATAAGAAACTAAAGAGGATGTACCATTCGAGGGACGTGTCGCGCGCCGCGACAGATACTATATATAGAGGGACGAATCGCGCTCCGCGATGGATACTATTATTGAGGGACATGTCATATGCCGTGACGGATGCATGGACAGATATGTCCCCCATGGGTCCCGGACCGAGAGATAGCGAGTGTGTATCATTAGGTCAGACATGCATCACTATACTTGACATTGCATTTCATTGCATTGCACATCTTTATCATTAATGAACTTGATCTTGTGTGTTGTTGATCTTGTGAGTGCCTTTCTGTGGAAGTTGTGATTGATAAATATTGAGTTTGTTGTTGAGGATATGTAATTGTTAGAGTGTTGTTGTTGAGATGTGTGCTATGTAAACTGTGAACTGTTAGGTTGGGCTAGTTTTATGCAGGTTGTAGTTGTGGAGGTTCCGATGGGGTGTATTCTATTCCCTTAGCTTGTGTTTAAAAGTTTACTTGCTGAGTACCGTGTGGTTTAGTACTCACCCCTTGCTTCTACATTTTTGTAGGTTACGATCCCGGATTTTTGTGATACTTTTCATTCTCTTCTTTTCCGTGGCTTCTTGGAGATTTGTGAGGTAACTGTTTGTCATCTCAACCGACATTCTTACTCCTATTTATGATATTGTTTTATTCTAGAAACAATGTCATTTGAGGCTTGTATTTTTCTTTTGAATCAATTGTAATACTTTAGAGGCTTATACACGTGACAACCAGGTTTTGGGGGTTTTTATTAAGTTACTTATATTTTATTTCCGCACTTTATCGTAATGGTTGAGTTTTAGGCTGACTTGTCTTGGTGGGATAAGACGAGTGTCATCACGTCCATTTTTGGGTCGTGACATTGTTAAGCATAAGTACCAACACTAGTTGATCCTATTGATGACAAAATTGATTTTTTTGCAAGATCGATTTGTGTCCATCTAGTGTTGACACTTAGCTTTAAATTTTGAAATAATATATTTGTTAAGCATAAGTACCAACACTAGTTGATCCTACTGATGACAAAATTGATTTTCTTGCATGATCAATTTGTATCCATCTAGTGTTGACACTTAGCTTTAAATTTAGTTTTGAGTTGTTCAGTTGGTAGATTTCGTTGTTGGATTAAGTCAAAACTAAACTAGTTAAAGTTAAAAGGTTGTTAAGTTATTTAAATAAGTTAAAAATAGATAATGTGGTTAAGTTGGTGGATTTAGTTGTTGGAATTAAGTAAAAATTAAACTAGTTGAAGTTAAAAAGTTGTTAAATTATTTAATTAAGTTAAAATAAATAATGTGGTTTAGTTGGTGGATTTAGTTGTTGGAATTAAGTCAGAACTAAACTAGTTAAATTTAAAATGTTGTTAAGTTGTTTAAATAAGTTAAAATAAATAATGTGGTTTACTTGGTGGATTTAGTTGTTGGAATTAAGTCATAACTAAACCAGTTAAAGTTAGAAAGTTGTTAAGTTGTTTAAATAAGTTAAAATAAATAATGTGGTTTAGTTGGTGGATTTAGTTGTTGAATTAAGTCAAAACTAAACTAGTTAAAGTTAAAAGTTGTTTAAATAAGCTAAATAAATAATGTGCTTTAGTTGGTGGATTTAGTTGTTGGAATTAAATCAAAACTAAACTAGTTAAAGTTAAAAAGTTGTTAAGTTATTTAAATAAGTTAACATAAATAATGTGGTTTAGTTGGTGTATTTAGTTGTTGGAATAAAGTCAAAACTAAACAGTCAAAGTTAAAAAATTGTTAAGTTGTTTAAATAAGTTAAAATAAATAATGTGGTTTAGTTGGTGGATTTAGTTGCTGGAATTAAGTCAAAACTAAATTAGTTAAAGTTAAAAAGTTGTTAAGTTGTTTAAATAAGTTAAAATAAATAATGTGATTTAGTTGGTGGATTTAGTTGGTGGATTTAGTTGTTGGATTTAAGTCAAAACTAAACTAGTTAAAGTTAAAAAGTTGTTTAAATAAGTTAAAATAAATAATGTGGTTTAGTTGGTGGATTTGTTGTTAGAATTAAGTCAAAACTAAACTAGTTAAAGTTAAAAAGTTGTTAAGTTGTTTCAATAAGTTAAAATAAACAACGTGGTTTAGTTGGTAGATTTAGTTGTTGGAATTAAGTCAAAACTAAATTAGTTAAAGTTAAAAAGTTGTTAAATTGCTTAATTAAGTTAAAATAAATAATGTAGTTTAGTTGGTGGATTTAGTTGTTAGAATTAAGTCAAAACTAAACTAGTTAAAGTTAAAAAGTTGTTAAGTTGTTTAAATAAGTTAAAATAAATAATGTGGTTTGGTTGGTGGATTTAGTTGTTGGAATTAAGTCAAAACTAAACTAGTTAAAGTTAAAAAGTTGTTAAGTTGTTTAAATAAGTTAAACTAAATAATGTGGTTTAATTGGTGGATTTAGTTGTTGGAATTAAGTCAAAACTAAACTAGTTAAAGTTAAAAAGTTGTTAAGTTGTTTAAGTAAGTTCAAATAAATAATGCGGTTTAGTTGGTGGATTTAGTTGTTGGAATTAAGTCAAAAATAAATTAGTTAAAGTTAAAAGGTTGTGAAGTTGTTTAAATAAGTTAAAATAAATAATGTGGTTTAGTTGGTGGATTTAGTTGTTGAAATTGAGTCAAAACTAAATTAGTTAAAGTTAAAAAGTTGTTAAGTTGTTTAAATAGGTTAAAATAAATAATGTGATTTAGTTGGTGGATTTAGTTGTTGGAATTAAGTCAAAACTAAACTAATTAAAGTGAAATAGTTGTTAAGTTGTTTGAATAAGTTCAAATAAATAAGTCAAAACTAGTTAGACTTAGAAAGTTGTTAAGTTGTTTAAATAAGTTCAAATGTTATTTAGTTGTTGGAATTAAAATTATCATTATTGTTTGTGTAGATGGATCCTGATCGTAGTTGGATGTATAATAGAAACAATCCTGGTCGAGCGGGTATGATTCCAGAATCTGCAAAAGGTGTCACTAGTTTTATAAATTATGCAAAGACACTTGATGATTTTTTAACTTCAAGATTGATTAGATGTCTGTGTGTTAATTGTGAAAATGTGAGATATCATACAACATAGATTGTTGCTATGCATCTTATGATGAATGGATTCAAACCAGGGTATACAGTTTGAACTAGTCATGGTGAGGTTGAAACTGACACTATGTTTAATAATTTTGTTGTCGGTGAAAGTAGTAGATCTACAGAGCATAATTATTCTCAAGGTTCTAGAATGTCAGATATGGTTGATGATGCTTTTGGGATACATTCTGATTTTGAATTTGGGGAAAATGTAGAAGGAGCTCCCAATGAAGAAGCAAACATCTTTTATGAACAATTGTGTGATTGTAGTAGTCCTTTGTTCAATGGGATTCAACACTCTAAATTGTCTGTTGCAATGAGATTGTTAAGTATCAAAACTGACAATAATATTTCTCAGGGAGCAATGGACTCTATGATAGATCTTATGAAGAAATTAGTTGATCCCAATGTAGAGATTCCTCCATGTCCGGCCAGCAGTGATGGATCTGATCAAGAGGGTGATGAGAATGATAAGTCTGATAAGGAGAGTGAGGGTGATGAGAATGATAAGTCTAATAAGGAGAATGAGGTTGATGAGGAGTAGTTGTATCTATTTTACATTTTAGACTTCTATATTTTTGGAATTGTTTGATCGTATTTTAGTTTATATTGAAATTGGATGAAGTTTAGTTTGAAGTAATTTAATGTATATGTTGAAAATGTTGTGTTGGCAGCTCTTTGGGTTGTTTTGGTATAAATATGCAGGTGGGCAACTAAAATTGGAGCAATTTGCTGCCAGTTTTGTAGCAAAAAACCGACCTTCGAAGGTCAGAATTTCAAAAATAAAAAATAAAAATACCGACCTCTAGAGGTCAGAATCTAAAAAAAAAAAAAATACCGACCTCTAGAGGTCAGAATCTAAAAAAAAATAAAATACCGACCTCTGGAGGTCAGAATCTCAAACATAAAAAATAAAAATACCGGCCTCTAGAGGTCAGAATCTCAAAAATAAATAAAATAAAAGATACCGACCTCCTGAGGTCGGAATATAAAAAATACACAAAATAAAAAATAAACAATACCGATCTCTAGAGGTCAGAATTTAAAAATTAAGAAAACATAAAATTAAAATATACCGACTTGGTCGGAAATATTAAAAATTAACAAATACCGACCTCCGAACGTCGGTATTTTAAAATATGAGAAATAAATATTTTGACTTCAGGACAACAGAAATAATAAAAATAAAAAATAAACAAATATATAAAAGTGACCGCAGGAAGTCGGAAAATAAAATAATGAATTTTTCGATTTAAAATGAAAACTGACCTCGAGAGGTCAGTAAATACCAATCTCCAGAGGTCGGTATTGTATAGCAACCAAGCTTTTTCTGACCTAAGCTCGAAAGTCGGTATTTGGTCGGTATTTCAGGGAATACCGACCTTCGAAAGTCGATATTTGTAGGTTGATATTCATTGTGTTTTAAGTAGTGATTGCCCAGTTATGCTTTGTTCAAATATTATCTATATCCTGCATGCTCAGTACATTCCAAGTACTGACGTATACCCTGCGCTACATCCTTTCATAATGTAGGTTCAGGTACTCAGTATTCAGATTATGCATAGATGGGTTCTCGATTCGTATTCAGCAGCTTCAGTGGTAAGTCCTCATACTTCGAGGATAATAGACATGTTTTTCATATTCAGTTCTTTCATTTCAGTTTCAGTTTTGCTAGGGTTAGCAACTCTAGTCAGTTAGAGACTTTTTCAGACATAGCATTAGAATCAGTTTTAGTTGTGAGTGATTGTTCAGTATCACTAAACTCTTAGTAAGTTCTAATGTATTCATATTAGTTGGGTATTCCCCACTTTTAGTTCTCTCATGTTTTAGCTTCTGCATAGTATCTCTTTATTCAATTGTTTTAGTATGCTTATGATATGTCCGCTTCAGGGTTAGCTTGGGGTCAATCGTGATCCTAGGTCCCATGTTTACGTCAAGGGGGTAGCCTCGGACGTGACAAACTTGGTATCAGAGCATTAGGTTCAAGATTCCTAAGATGTCTAAAAGCTGCACTAAGTAAGTCTCTTTCATGGGTGTGAAGTGCACCACATTTTATTAGAGGGAGGCTACGAAGTGTTTTAAGAAAAACTTTACTCTTTTTGCTATTCTTATCGTACGTGGGTATGGTCTCCTTTCTAATATGTCGTTATGCACTTCAGATCATGCCTCTTCGTAGAGCTTACGCACGAAATGTGAGTGCACGCAATGCTAACGCAGTTTCTCCAGTCCCAGACCATGAGGTTACGAATGCAGAATTTTGAAGTGAGATCCAGCTCTTGGCTCAGAGTGTAGCTAATTAAAACAATCAACAGGCTCCAGTTCCTACAAATGCTAAAAGTGGATCAACTGCAGCTAGGGTTCAAGATTTTATTTAGATGAATCTGCCTGAGTTTCTAGGGTCGCAAGTTGGTGAGGACCCACAAAACTTCATTGATGAGGTCAAAAAGATTCTTGGGGTGATGCAAGTGACTAGTAATGATAGGGCGGAGTTGGCATCCTACCAGCTTAAGGATGTGGCTCACATATGGTTCACTCAGTGGAAAGAAAACAGGGGTGCAAATGCAGCTCTTGTGACTTGGGAGTGATTTACCGGAGCTTTTTTGGACAGGTTCTTCCCAAGGGAGTTGAGAGAAGTTAAGGCATAAGAGTTTATGAACTTGAAACATGGTTCAATGTCGGTCCAAGAGTATGGACTAAAGTTCACTCAACTATCCAGGTATGCTCCCTACACGGTTGCCGATCCAAGGGCACAAATGAGTAAGTTTCTGTTTGGGTTATCCGATATAGTGATGACCGAGTGCAGGAATGTTATGCTTCTAGGGGATATGGACATCTCCAGACACATGACTCAGGCACAACAGGTTAAGGGGGACAAACTTAGGGAATTGGCTAAGGACAACAAAAAGGCTAGAATAGGTAACTATGAGTACTCTCAGCAAAAGTCGAGCGGTGGGAATAGCTCATAGTTTCAGCAGAAATCTACATTCCTAGCACCTTCATCAGCTAGTGCTCCATCCCCAAGGTTTCGATGGGATCATAAAGGTAGGGCACTAGGCTCTAAGTCTGAAGGGAGTACTTCAGGAAACAGGACTTTCCCAACTAGCCCAAAAGTGTAGTAAGAGCCATCCGGGTGAGTGTCTTGTTGACAGAGAGGGGTGTTTTGGGTGTGGTCAGTCTAACCATAGGTTGAAGGATTGCCCTTCTGCCAGGTAGGGTCAAGGAGGTAATAATAATAAGGCTCAGTCTATAGCTCCAGCAGCACCAGCAAGTCGCCCAACTTAGCAGGGTGCTTCATTTGGTATAGGTGGCGATCAGTGCCAGAATGGGTTATATGCTCTCCAAGCTCGCCAGGACTAGGAAGATTCTCCTGATGTGGTCACGGGTATGTTACGAGTCTTTCATTTTGATGTTTATGCATTGTTAAATCTAGGGGCTATACTGTCTTTTGCAACTCGCTATATAGAAGTAAACTTCGGTGTCAGTCCAAAAACTCTTTCTGAACCCTTCTCAATCTCTAATCTAGTTGGTGACCTAGTTATAACTAGAGAGGTATACAAAAATTACCCTGTCACACTCTCTCAGAAAGTCATCTCAGCAAATCTTGTAGGGTTAGAAATGGTAGACTTTGATATCATTCTAGGCATAGATTGGTTACATTCATGTTATGCCTCAATCAATTGTAGAAATAGGATTGTTCGGTTTTAGTTTCCAAATGATCCAGTCTTAGAATGGAAAGGTAGTAGCTCAGTGCCTATGGGTCGATTTATCTAATACCTTAAGGCCAGGAAGACGATCTCTAATGGGTACATCTATCATCTTGTTTGGGTTAAGGATTCATGCTACGAAACCCCAACTCTTGAATCAGTCCCAATAGTAAATGAGTTTCCAGAAATATTTCCAGAAGATCTTCCCGGAGTTCCTCCTGGAAGGGAAATCGACTTCGGAATTGATCTCCTTCCAAATACCCAACCTATTTTGATTCCTCCTTACAGAATGGCTCTAGCTGAGGTTAAGAAATTGAAAGAACAGTTGAAAGACCTTTTAGATAAGGGCTTCATCAGACCTAGCATCTCTCCAAAGGGTGCTCCAGTGTTGTTCGTGAAAAAAAAGACGGTTCTCTCAGAATGTGCATTGATAGTTGAACAAAGTCACCATCAAGAATAAGTATCCTATCCCTAGCATTGATGACTTGTTTGACCAACTTCCGAGTGCTAGTTGCTTTTCAAAGATAGACCTCATATCCAACTATCATCAACTCAGAGTCAGAGATAGTGACATTCCGTAGACATCCTTCAAAACTCGATATGGTCATTATGAATTTGTAGTTATGTTTTCGGACTAACAAATGCTTCTGCAGCTTTTATGGACCAAATGAACAAGGTGTTCAAACAATATTTGGATTTGTTCGTTATTGTCTTTCTTCATGATATCCTCATATATTCTCGGAATGAGGAGGAGCATACGACTCATCTAAGAGTTGTTCTGCAAACTCTCAAGGATCACCAGTTATTTGCTAAGTTCAGCAAATGTGAATTCTGCTTACAATCGGTCGCTTTCCTTGGTCATGTGGTATCTAGCGAGGGAATTCGAGTGGATTCTCATAAAATAGAGACAGTGAAGCAATGGCCCAGACCCACCTCTCCAACAAATATCAGAAGTTTCTTAGGTTTGGCTAGTTATAACAGGAGATATATTGAAGGATTTTCATCCATAGCTTCCCCATTGACCAAGTTGACTCAGAAAAAGGTCAAGTTTCAATGGTCAGATGAATGTGAGAAAGCTTCTTACAACTGAAGACTAGGTTGACTACAGCACCGGTATTGACCCTACTAGATGGTTCAGACGGCTATGTAATTTATTATGATGAATCCAGGGTCAGCCTAGGTTGTGTGTTGATGCAGCGAGTAAGGTTATAGCTTATACTTCTAGACTGCTTAAGGTCTTTGAGAAGAACTACATGACTCATGAACTTGAGCTTGCAGCAATAATATTCGCCCTAAATATTTGGAGACATTACTTGTATGGTGTTCATGTTGATGTGTTCACAGACCATAAGAGCCTCGAGTATGTGCTCACCTAAAAAGAATTGAATCTTTGTCAGAGAAGGTGGTTTGAATTCCTCAAAGGCTATGACATGAATGTGCTTTACCATCCTGGTAAGGCCAATGTAATGGTTGATGCCTTCATCAGACTGTCTGTGGGTAGTGTAGCACATGTTGAGGAAGAAAAGAAATAGTTAGCCAAAGAGGTTCACCAACTTGCTTGGTTAGGAGTTTGCCTTACAGATACATCAGATAGTGGTGTGATAGTTCAGAATGGATCAGAATCTTCATTGGTAGCAGAGGTTAAGGAAAAACAAGATAGTGATCCTATTTAGTCCAGTTGAAGGGTACAGTTCATCAACATAAAATTGAGGTTTTCTCCTAAGGGGGAGATGGTGTGCTTCGTTATCAGGGTCACTTATGTATTCCTAAAGTGGGTGAGTTGAGGTAGTAGATCCTTATAAAAGCCCATAAATCCAGGTATTCTATTCATCCAGGATGCCACTAAGATGTACCATGATGTACGGGAAGTCTTTTGGTGGAACGGTATGAAGAGGGACATAGCAGACTTTGTGGTTAAGTGTCCTAATTGTCAATAGGTTAAGGTAGAACATCAGAAACTAGGAGGTATGACTCAAGAGATTAACATTCCTACATGGAAATGGGAAGTGGGAAGTGGTAAACATGGACTTTATTATGGGTTTACCTCGTACTTGCAGACAGCATGACTCCATTTGGATGATAGTAGACAGAGTTACTAAGTCCGCTCACTTCTTGGTTGTCAAGACTACAGATTCAGCAGAGGATTATGCTAAACTCTACATTAAAGAGATAGTCAGGTTGCATGGGGTTCCCTTGTCTATCATCTCAGATAGAGGTCCTCAGTTTACCTCTTATTGGAAATTATTTAAAAAAGGTCTTAGTACTCAGGTAAATCTCAGCACAACATTTCATCCACAGATGGATGATCAGGCAGAGCATACCATTCAGACCTTAGAGGACATGTTGAGAGTTTGTGTGATCGGTTTCAAAGGTAATTGGGATGATCACCTACCGCTCATAGAATTCTCCTATAATAATAAGTACCATTCTAGTATTCAGATGGCCCCTTATGAGGCACTATATGGGCGTAGATGCAGGTCCCCGATTGGTTGGTTTGAAGTAGGTGAAATAGCATTGATTGGGCCAAATTCGGTTCATAAAGCTATGGAAAAATTTCAGCTCATTAGATATAGACGTAAGACAGCTCAGAGTCGTTAGAAGTCCTATGCAGATGTAAGGAGAACGGACTTAGAGTTTGAAATCGATGATTGGGTTTTCTTGAAAGTGTCACCTATGAAGGAGGTGATGAGGTTTAGCAAGAAAGGAAAGCTCAGTCTTAGATATGTAGGTCATTACAAAATCCTGAAAAGGATTGGTAATATGGCTTATGAGTTAGAGTTGCTAGCAGAACTAGCAGTGGTTTATCCGGTCTTTCATATTTCCTTGTTGAAGAAGTGTGTGGGTGATCTGGCATCCATAGTACTATTAGAGAGTGTGGCTGTGAAGGATAGTCTCACTTATGAAGAGGTGCCAATTGAGATTCTTGACCGTCAGGTTCGTAGGTTGAGAAATAAGGAGGTCGCGTCAGTGAAGGTTTTGTGGCAAAGTCAGTCCGTAGAGGGAGCTACTTGGGAAGCAAAAGTAGCCATGAAGCCAAGTATCCTCATCTCTTTCCTTCTGATTCCATTTAAGCATCATGTAATAGTTCCTCTCCAGTCTTTCAGTTTACTCTTACGTGAATTCAGATTCAGTATCTTGTTCCTCCAGTTGTTCTTGTATTTCAGTTTATGTGCATGATCTTGGAACTTAATTCAGTTAGATATCAGTTTCTAGTACTTAATGGTAGGATTACAACTCTTTCCCTCCATACTTAACTAGTTTAGACTTCATTCGAGGACAAATGTTCCCAAGGGAGAGATATTGCAACACCTCGGACTTGAGAAAATAGAAAATGCAGCTTTCTAAAATCTGGTGTCAAAACCAACGAAAACCACCCACGAACTATAGGTAGAACCACGGACTGTAGGTGGGTTCCCGTGGTTCAATCCCAGACTTAGGGAAATTTCAGAATCTAAAGATGAGACATATGGTTCTGATCCACGGTCCATCGATGGACCCACGGACCTTAGGTGGAGTCCGTCGTGAGGGTCCAAATTTTTATGGTCTCTGATCCCACCCACGGTCAGCTAGTACAGTTCATGATTGGACCTACAGACCGTAGGTGAGGGTCAGCAACCAATTAGAGGAAAATTGTTGTTGGGTCAACTTCAAATGGTCACATTTTTTAACACATAATGAATTAGGTGGCCCATGACATATCAAATGAAAGCTAATTGAATTCTCTTTCCAACACCGCCAAGTTTCCTAAAATCTCATCTCCGAGTAAAAGATATGCTCATTTTAGTGAGGCCCTGTCAGGAAGAGCTTGACCAACGACTCCTACTGACAGTTGGTAGGTCAACCGACGGCCCGTCAATCCTATAGTAGGTGACACTCGTCAGATTTAAGTCAGGGTCGTTTTGGTCCTTTCCCATATGTGTTGGGCACTTAAACTACATCATTTGATGCCTAAACTACATCATTTTACTCAATTTAAGCCTAATAACTTAGTCAGACATACCTAGAACCTTTGTTCACCAAAAATCACCCAAACTTAGAGAAAAAAGGAGAAGAAAGAAGTGACAGTTTCCGAAGAACAATCAGAAGGTTTGCTTCAAGTTTCAGCCCCAAAATCAAAGGATTTCTCCGTAGATTTCATCACCAGGCATGTGAGATTTCACTAGTGGGTTCCTTTCATCCATTAGGTCCCTAGAATTCAGTCAGATTTTTGATTCTCTATATCTTGTTTAGACCTAGGGTTTCTAAAACCTTGGATAATTGTTGTGATTTAGCTGTTATAGTATTCGTAATCGAATTATTATGTTTTCTTTGAAAGTTTTCTTAGTTCCTTGCATGAAACTCAGAACCCTAGTTGTGTAAATTCTCTTACTTCATGGATTACACTTGCTAGGTCAGTTAAACAGATAAACATGCTTCTGTTTTCAAATATTACATTGTCAGTTCCTAAATGTTACATTCTCAGATTTGCGTGTTGGAATATTGAGCTATCCAGTATTGCAATTATGTTGTGTTATACACATTTCCAGTTGGGAGTAGGCTTAGCACCGAGTTGGACTAGGGTTCAGTGTACCCTCATAGTCCCAGAACTATGTGCCCTCGTAGGTGTAAGTCACATTTATTGGGCATCAGATTTAGTGATTACACTAGTCATGCCTTTATACCCCTGACAACGTATATTGGGTACAAGTACTGACACATATTCTACACTACATCCTTTCATGATGTAGGTTCAGATACTCAGTATTTAGATCACGCATAGATCGGTTGTTGATCCGTATTCAACAACTTCAGTGGTGAATCCGCATACTTTGAGGACAATAGACGTGTTTTTCATATTTTGTTCTTTCATTTCAGTTTCAGTTTTGCTAAGGTTAGCTGGGGGCATGTCCCAGCAACTCTAGTCAGTCAGAGGCTTTTTCAGACATAGTATTAGAATCATCTTTAGTTGTGAGTGATTGTTCAGTATCACTAAACTCTTAGTAAGTTTTAATGTATTCATATTAGTTGGGTATTCCCCACTTTCAGTTCTCTCATGTTTTAGCTTCCGCATAGTATCTCTTTATTCAGTTGTTTTAGTATGCTTATGATATGCCAACTTCAGGGTTAGCTTGGGGTCACTCATGATCCTAGGTCCTGTGTTTACATCAAGGGGGTAGCCTCGGGGCGTGACATTTTACTCCAGTGGCTTGCTCCACCCATTCTCTCGATGGATTTATTTTTTCTATGTTGAGATCAGGGTTTGATTGCGCGTGATTTTCTTCTTCGAGCATAAAAAATCTGCCATAAGATCCAACATTAAGAAAACATTGTCCGTTGATATTAGTTTTGAGATCTGGGTTTGACTTGTGGCTTTCTGAGATTTTTTTTGTTATTTTATATAGCACCATAATAACTAAGAGTGTTCAACTAAGGTTATAGAAGTGGAATCTGTCGAATTTGTCCAGCATAAGCATGTTAGGCTGAAACTATCAATGAAAAAATTCTTGGTTTTTATGCTCTATTTACTCTGTTGTAGACACTAAAAAAAATTTAGCTTGCCCAATTTATCTTTTCAATTGAAATTCAAGGAAGAAGGGAAGTGATTCTATGAGATAATAGCTATGTCTCACTAGATCATTTGAGAGATTAATTTTGGGTTTCCATCTTCTCTCTGCGTTTGGAAGTTGTGGGTTGTGGGAGGTGGAGGAAAAGTGAGAGAAATAATTATTTTGTTTTATTTTTTAAATAGAAAACTTATTATTTTTATCTTTTATTTGAGTGACATTTTTAGTTAATAATTTAAAAATAGTAATGAAATAATTATGACATGGCATTAACATATGTGATGTGGATATGACATGTCATTTATGTTAGAGAGAGTGAGCTACACACATGGTTGGAGGGGTTCAAAAGTCTCATTTTAATTGAGTTTAAGAGTTTAGTAGGCAAATGATTAATTAGAAGGGTCTAGAATACAAACTCATACAATTATAAGGGTCCATTGAACCATTTTGCCTTTCCATTATAGTTGATAATTTCAGCGGAGTTTCTTGGAACTTTAGAAACAAAATATTAACAAATTATCCAAAGGGAACCAAACTTTCTACATAACAATAACTGCCTCAGATAAGAACTTGCAGTACTTTTGTGGAAGTATATACCTACACATAATCAACTCTATTAGTTATCATAAGTGTTGGATGAGAACAGATATTTAATTTTGAAGAATGACAGTTGCAAAGAACAAGTTCCACAAGCATGATCTCAGTAGACCAAATCCAACTGGAAATAGGAAACAAATAAAGTTGAGGCGGTGAATAAAAATAAAACTGCTAGGAATTCAAGTCGCACAAGGAAAGGGTTGTCCGAGTCATACAAGGAGACGAAATCACTAAAAATTTGTCACGTTGGAGTCAACGAAGGAAAAACCTTTTTGTCTATAAAAGGAGAAGGGCTTGCTCAAAGAAAGACGCACACTTACAAAGAGAGAAAGAAGAAAACACGATCAGGAGCTGTGAGAGTTTTTATATTCATCTTAAAGTGCTGCATAGATTAGGCTGAGAGAGTTAAATTCATCTGAAGTTGAAATTAATTGTTTTAGTTACAATTGAGTTATGAGTGTAGGTTGGTTTACAAGTTGGTGCAACTTGTAGACTTTAGAAGACTTAAACCTTGGGAGGTTTGTGTCTTGGGGTTAGGACTTAGAGTTTATAATTCCTTGGATTACATAGGTTTTGTAATCTTTTTGTAGTTTGAAGTTGTTCAATAAAAGTACAATTGAAAATTCTTGTGTTATCAATTTGCATATAGATCGACACCAAACTACGAAACAATTAAGGAACATATAGTTCATACGTGTTTCTTAGTTGAATTACGGAGGTTATAATTACAACAATAAGAGTTATATTAAACGCACTGCTGAGTCATTCACTTTTGGTTTTGGACGGGGAATTAGTGAAACAAATTTTCTTGCTAGATCAGTCGCAGTGCAGGAATTTATTCATACAGTCGCAGCTCATACCTTATTTATCTCAAAATCAACTCTCTACTTCATCACTTCCAGTTCTAAAATAGAGGAAATCTACATATGAAAAAGTAATTAACAAGCATTGAACAAGTTCATCATGATCTGGAATTTCCAACTTTAAGAAAATGGAATATTAGATGAAAATTATTAATAACACATCAATTGAACACAAATTGATTCTCTCTTTGACTATTCTAATTTCTGATATTTCTATATAATATTATAACTTTTTCTTTTTCAATAAACAAAGATATTTTTTTGTGACATCTTTGTCTAACAAGGTATCTAACAAAATGCATGTGATTTTACAAGTGGAGGGACTTAGCTTGACATATCTTATATAGACTGACATGGCTTGTACAAATTATGTGCAAAAGACTTTTAATTACATGGTGTGATATTATCCGTTTGAGAAAAATTTGCATAGTTTCTCCCTAAATGTCTCTGATCATTAAGAGTATCACTACTCTTATCTCTTTTTGTCGTCAACTTCTAGTGAGACAACGAAGTATTATGTCGCGGCTCATACCTTACTTATCTCCAAATTAACTCTCAGCTTTATCACTTTCAGTTCCAAAATTGTAAAAAATCTGAATCTTAAAAAGTAACTAACAAACATTGAACAAGTTCATGATCTGCTAATTTTCTTGCTTTAAGAATATGACCTATTAAATTAAAATTATTAATAACACATTAATTGAATACAAATTTATTCTCTCTTCATTTATCCTAATTTATGATATTTCTACGTAATATCATAACTTTTACTATTTTTAATAAATATTTAAGTTGAACTTGATATTTTCATTGGAACAAAATCTCATTTTTTTGTTAAAATTTGAATTTGCCAATAAACACAAGGTAGAATGCTTCTATGTGTATCATGAGGAGGAGAGAAGAAGTGGGGAAACAAAGTAAAGTGATTTTTCATAGTGCACAGAAAACAAAGTAAGTAGTGGGGAATAAATGTGCATAGTAAATTGGAAAATTTACTGTGCTTAATTTTTTCTATATATACCTCATCACAATTATTGAATAGAGATCAAAATAAAGATTCTTTTTATTTCTTCTCTAACAACTTAATTAGTTTTGAACATTTTAGTGCATAAATGGGTTACATAAAATTTGTATTTTTTTATGATATTTCCCTTCCTCTACATATCAACTTGTTTTTTGCTTATCCTTATCTCATTTGTGTCCCAAAGATCAAGCTCTTGCTCTTCTACAATTCAAGCACATGTTTACTATAAATGCTTATTCGAAAACACTATCATGGAACATGAGCATAGATTGCTGCTCATGGGATGAAATTCATTGTGACGAGATGACAAGAAAAGCCATTAAGTTTAACCTCGCTAACAGCGGACTTCAAGGAAAATTTCACTCGAACAGTAGCCTCTTTCAACTCTCCAATCTCAAAAGGCTTAATTTGTCTTTTAATAATTTTTCTGGATCATACATTTTACCTAAATTTGGTGAGTTTTCTAGTTTGAGGCATCTTGATTTGTCGTATTCAAGTTTTACAGGTCTAATCCCAGCAAAAATCTCACCTTTCTAAATTACACTTTCTTCGTATCTAGAGTTATATTCATAGGGTCTTAGATTCAAACCTCACAATTTTGAACTACTCTTTAAGAACTTGACCCAACTAAGAGAGCTCAACTTTGAGTCTATGAATGTCTCTTCCACCATTCCTCTGAATTTCTCGTCTTATTTACTCTACACTTTGTGAATACACAATTATATGGGATACTGCCCGAAAGAGTTTTCCACCTTTCTAACTTAGAATCTCTTGATTTATCATCCAACTCCCAGCTCAGTGTTAGGTTTCCCACAACCAAATGGAATAGCACTGCCTCACTCCAAGCATTAGATATCTATAGAGTGAATGCTACTGGTAGGATACCTGAATCATTTGGTCATCTAACTTCACTGCGTACATTAGATTTATTTTCTTGTAATCTCTCAGGGTCTAATCCTAAACCTCTATGGAATCTCACCAACTTAGAGGAATTGAACCTTGGTTATAACCATCTTGAAGGAACCAATTTCTAAATTCTTTAGATTTGGAAAGCTCGGGTTCTTATCACTTACAAATAACAACTTTGATGGTCAACTTGAGTTCTTATCCTTTAACAGATGGACGCAATTTGAATGGCTAGATTTTTCAGTCAATTCCCTAACTAGTCAAATTCCTTCTAATGTAAGCGGAATGCAAAACCTACAATCACTCTACTTGTCATCAAACCACTTGAATGGGACTATAACATCATGGATGTTCTCTCTCGCAACACTAGAATGGTTAGACTTGAGCGATAACCATTTCAGTGGAAAGATTCAGGAGTTTAAGTCTAAAACATTGATTGAAGTTGTTCTAAAACAAAATCAGCTGGAAGGTTCTATTCCAAAGTCACTCCTAGACCAGCAGTTCCTGCGATTTCTTCTCCTTTCACGAAATAATCTCAGTGGACAGATCGCTTCAACGATCTGCAATCTGAAAACACTACAAGTGCTAGATTTGGGCAGCAACAATTTGGGGTGAGCCTTTTCGAGAATTTTGAAGCTATGAAAATAAATGGTGAGAACAGTGGAACCCGAGAGTATGTAGCTGATATAGGTTCTCATTATTACACAAATTCCTTGATAGTGACAACAAAGGGGATGGATGTTGAACTTCCTCGAGTTTTGACTACAAACATAATTATCGATCTCTTAAGGAATAGATCTAAAGGTCATATCCCAAGCATTATTGGGTATCTCGTTGGGCTTCATATGTTGAACTTATCTCATAATCGCTTGGAGGGTCACACACCAGCAGCACTGCACCAATTATCTGTAATTGAATCATTGGATCTTTCACCCAGCAAAATCAGCGGAGAAATTCCACAACAACTTGCATCCCTCACATCACTTGAAGTCTTAAATATCTCTCACAATCATCTTGTTGGATGCATCCCCAAAGGAAAACAATTTGATACGTTTGAGAACAGTTCATACCAAGGGAATGACGGGGTAGCACAAACGATGACTCTAGTTGAGCTAGATCAAGAAGGAGGAGATTCATCAATGATCAGTTGGCAGGCTGTTCTCATGGGTTACGGTTGTGGACTGTTTATTGGACTGTCCATAATATACATAGTGTTGTCAACTCAATATCCAGCATGGTTTTCGAGGATGGATGTAATATTGGAACACAAAATCATTACAAGAATGAAAAGGCACAAGAAAAGATATTAGTGAGTCACCTCCAGGTATTTAATTTGATCTTTATCAATGAATTTTCTGCCTTTAAAGCTCTTTAACTTTAAATACTTCTCTTTTGAAAATTGCAGGATTCAAGTCTAATATGTTGTTGGTGATGCAAACACAAGATTGTACTTTCCTAGTTTTTGATGTATTTGAATAAAAGAATTAGTTTTCGTTTATCAATAGTTTGTTACATATTCAGCGTAATTATTATTTAGCTAATTGGATTCGACTTTTAAAGTTCAGTTAATGGATTTATGAAGTTATAAGATGTAATAATAGTCTATCAGTTTTAAAGATATAGGATATAATATGAGTATATCAACCTAACATTGTGGATGTCATAACATGCTCAGGGAAGAAAACATTGAGTAAGATTAGCATAAGATCTTGTGCCAATTTGGAGCACTAGTTCAATGCTTGCTACTTCTCGTACTGAATCCACAATCGCAGCTAGCGATACCTGAATGGTCAGTCCTGCTGTTGTAGTAGTAAATCGGAGATGAATTCTGTTTACTAATTTCATATTTACTTTGTAGTAGTAAATCGAACTTATTCAAACAGTTGTTGAATGAACTCTCTCTAAATTAGTAAGGTTTGCAATTACTACTACTATGGAGAAGTACAACAAAGGCGGTTATAATTACGTAGAAAGTTCAATACTCTGTTTTCATCATGTCTTATGGGAGAGTCATATCATTCACTTCTCTTCAATGTGGAAGGACATACAACCCAAAGTCGCATCGTGTCTTGTGATGAGGAGATTTTATTCATCGCAAATTTAAAATCGGTACTTTGTGTTTGTGTTATGATGTCACGAGACAGAGTTGGAGAAAATTAGAAACTAAGGGGTTTCCTAAGAACCATTGCATCAAAGGCATTTATAGTTATGTAGAAATTAAGTTCACTTTTGGAGAATAATAAAGAGATAAGTGTCAAAAACACACCTAAACTATTCCATTTTTTTTAGTTTCATACCTAAATTATTGAGAGTGTGAGTTTCATACATAAACTATCACTTATTAGTCTGAGAAACACACTTCTATCTTTTATAACACTCTCATCATGGTGTGTAATACACTCTCTTTTATTAAAAAAAAATTTATCACATCATACTCCACATAGACAAAACGTTTCACCTTGACAAAAATTAAATAAATATTAGTATTAGTTAGAATTAAAGATTAAAAAATTATTATCTCAAAAAAATAATATTTTTCATAAAATAAAATGTAAAATATTTTTCTTATCCCACTCCATTACTTCCTCTCACCGTACCCCCCCGCCCCCCCACCAAATACTAATTTAGATATTATTTTATTTTTAAGAAAAAAAATAATTCTACCCACTTTACCTAACCTTCTGCTTTCAATTTTTTTTTCTCGTTTTGTGTTAGATAGATACATATCAAAAATATTTTTTACTTGTCGCCGAAAGACTTTTTTTAAAATAAAATTTCTATTTATGTTATTCGGTACACAAGTAGAAAAAAATTCCTTAAAATATATGTATATGTTTAACACAAAACTAAAAAATGTAAAAAAATAAAATAAATTAGGAGCGGAGGGTTAAATAGGATGGGGTAGAATTTTTATTTTATAAATAATAAAATAATATCAAAAAAAAAAATTGGGAGAATGGGTGGGTGGTTTGGAGGTGACGGGAGAGGGTGAAGTATGAATTTTTAAAAAATATTTTATAAAAGAATTTTTTTTTTAAAAAAAAAGGAGGGGGAATTGTACGGGGGTACGGGGAGGAAGTGGTGGAGTGGGGTAAGAAAAATAATTTAATTTTTTTAAAAAAAATATATCTATTTTTTTTTTGGATAGTAATACTTTAATCTTTAATTAATATTAATAGTTTATTATTTAAGTTTTGTCAAGGTGGAACATTTTATCCATATGGATGCCATGTGTCAACGTTTTTTCAAATAAAAGAGAGAGTGCATCACACACATCACTGAGGTGTGTTTTACAAACTAATAAGTGATAGTTTAGGTATGAAACTTACACTCTCAATAGTTTAGGTATGAAACTCAAAAAAAAAGGAGATAGTTTAGGTGTGTTTTTGACATTTATCTTAATAATAAACTAACATTCAGGGACGATGAAGTATTTACTAACTAAACTAAGCACAAGAAGATGATGAAAACTTTAAAAGCAATAGAGGTACATGTTTCGGATGATGAACACAACTGTATGCAGACGTACATTTTAATCAGAATGAACTCTCATCCTTTTGATAAAACAGTATCATCCATAAATAGTTCCTAAAATGTCTGTCAAAACCAATTCATTTGCAAACACCGAAGGAACTACCAAAATTTTAACATTTTCAAAAGCTTCTTCTTTGCCACTATCTATGTAAGGAGATGATGTATACATTGAAGTTGTTTTCCTCAAGGTCCATACACCATTATTACTGGAAAAAAATTGCATACCAAATTTGTCAGTGAACCAATGGGGCATTTCATTTGAAATTACAACAGGAGTATCATTTTGAATTCCAATGCATATGCAGAACTCAATTGCCAGTGACCATATTCTTAATAGCTATCGTGACTAGGAGAATTTTTGTCGAAGATGAAAGTTTATTGTCAGTACGGGGCAGTGGTATCAGCTCTTATTGGTTCCGAAGAAAGTAGACAGAATTTGTTTCAACATTCAAATACCAACACTCATTTTCAGTCATATGACTCCAAATGATGAAAGTGAACTTAAATTTACATTGATTCAAAAAGAGCCTGACAGATTTTTCGAGAGCCGGATTAGATGTAATCTTGCATAGAATCAAATAGTATACCAAAGTAGTAGTTAATTTTTCCCATCTCTTCTACCTTTGGTGGATAAAGGTATCTGTAACAAACCTGAATTCCTCACTATATTAAGAAGAGAACTAAAACATAATTACAACTTTAGAATTGTGATTGCAATATTCAAACTACGGAAATACAATGGAAATATTGAAATAATAAGACTCCAGAAGAAGAGGAGAGGACAAACATTTTCTTCAATATGTATAAACTCTTCTTTCCAACTCATTTTCCCTTTCAACCAACTGTTAATTGGGCCTGGATCTGAAAAAAAACACTCCAATATTTTACCTGGCCCAATCTCATTCACCATTTCTAACTCTTAGACCCTTACAGAGTTAGCTTGGTTCACAACAATACACCCGCCTCCAAAAAGAACCTTGTCCTCAAGGTTCAAGTCAGGATATACATCATCCGGCAATGTGGAGTATAATAAACTTTGCTAGAGCAGGCAAAACCGTGTAGGAATAATATCATAATTTGGTTGGCAGCTTGGAGTAGTCTAGACATGGTTGCATAATTCTTGATTAGCTTTGGAACATGACATGTATGTTTAGTAATGTGAGATATGTCCAAAAGAGTAATGCACCTATATATCTCACTCAAACTTATGGAAGCACTAGTAGCAGCAACATAGGGAACCTTCGTCATATTTTCCAACAACAACCAACACATATGGCTAACAAGAGTTTCAATTCCCTTCTTTCTCCATTCTTCTTTGCTATCAATTCCTTTACGAACAATTGAAATATTTACCTTGAAGTAGCTTACCTTTCCCCAAATCTCTCCATTGAAACTGATATCAACCAATTACAATCACGCTTTCTCTGATTTATACTTTTCGACATTATCAAATGGAGTTCGGGTATAACCTCATGCCCAACAACCACACACTTGTTCAAGAGGATAAACAAAACTAATCCAGTACCCAAACCATGATGTAATCTATGGCGTGCAACCCACTCTATCATCTCAAGGACCCCATAAAGTGTGTAACCTGCATAAGGGTGTTCAACCTGAAACTTCATCTTATATCCACTCCTTAATACTATTACTTTCCACTCCAGTAACATGGTAGCAAGGACAAGTATATAGTGAGGATGTAAAATTGATGTGTGCTTGAAGTTGGCTGACAAAACCTCATTTTTCACATCATAATTATATTGATGTAAGACTAGTGTATATGCAATTGACATACATGTGAACAAAATGCGCAAGTAGGAATTTACACACCATGGTTGTCTAGGATCCCACACTCTATTCATAGAGTTTAAATACACAATTAAGAAAAACCTTCCAATACATCCAGCAACAGCAGTTCTTTCACGTTGTATACCGTATAACTTGTCAGAGCCCTAAAATCTAAACTTATTCCTGGATTCCAGACACAAGGATCCACTATAGTTGTGGGTATTATTACTGTAAGAAATTTAGTAGCAGGTTCAAATGGAAATTGACTCAAAATTTGTTGACCATTGAACTCCCTGGTTAATTTTCCATTTTTACTGTTAGGAAGTATTTTAACAGAATGTATTAAACTTGTCAAGATATTGAGATATAGATCTTCATTATCCACAGGTTCCATGAGAAAATCAGCAAGATACCAGTCTTCGAAGGACTCCAAATCAGTTTTCCATTTAGGAGAGCCACTAGCAAGAGAGTTAACATCTACATACCTCGTTGACATATCTCGTTCGAGATGTTCAACTTCTTGACCATCAAAAGGAACTAGAAGTGATACTCAATGTGCAATTGACCTTATCTCCCCGAGTTTAATGTTTAGGGAACTTTCATCGAGCACCTGGATAGTCACTTCAGGTAGTAAATTGTCATTTCCACAGATGCTTGTGTCAGACACCTTAGCAACTACAAGTGCAGAACAATGTTCATCATGTACATTAGCATTAGGATCATGGAAGTTGGGGCTCGCTGTTGTACATGAAATTTTAGCGAACACTAGATCCTTGGTCACGACAGAAGGTTCCTGTACCAAAGCAATTGTTGATTTGGATCTCCCATTTTGAGCAATTACTATTTTATCAGAAACCGCTAGACTAGTGATACCTCCATTAGTGAAATCCCAGGCATCTACAATGTGATACTTCATTTGCAATTTATCAAACATGTGGTCCTCTTTCCAGGTTTGAATTTCACAGGCAGAGTTAAACACAAATGACGTCAGAGTAGTTGTCCGCTCTACCGGATATACTTTGGTTTGGTGGCTAAAACATTGAGTAAATTTCTTCTTGAAATGCACCCAATCGAAAAATTGCTTGTTTCGAAACAACCAATCGAACCATGTTAGAGCTTCACCCTCAAGGTAGAAGGAAGGAAGTGTTGGAAACGTGATCAGATGTGGGTTAGTAGTTAGGTTGTTGCATTTGTTTAGGAGTCATTAAGTTGTTTCCTAGTCTTTAGGTTATACTAGTAGTGGGGTCAGTTTTTATATTCAGAATTATTAGAAGAGTAAACGTGTTTTTTATTTATAACGTTTTCTTTTAAAGGACTCTTGTAACTAAGTATTCAGCGGTATCAATATAGAGAAAATTTCCACACTTGCGAGTCTTTTTCTTTTCATCTTTGTTGCAGTTAATTTTCTATCATTTGGTATTCGAGCCAGAAAGTTTTTCTTTTCTGAAGTACTATTGCAACAACAAAAGATGTCTTTTGAAAATTTTGTCTAGGCCGCTATTCCGTGCTTCGATGGTCATTACGACCATTGGAGCATGTTGATGGAGAAATTCTTTAGGTCCAAAGAGTTCTGGCCAATTATCAGTATTGGAGTGCAAGAGCCAGCAACTGGTACTGCCTCATCGGAAACACAAAAGGCAGAGTTGGATAGTCTAATATTGAAGGGTCTTAAAGCAAAGAATTACCTTTTTTTGGCTATTGATCGCTCAATACTGGAAACCATTCTTTGCTAGGATACTTCCAAACAAATATGGGATTCCATGAATAAGAAATATCAAGGAACAGTGAAGGCAAAATGAATGAAGCTTCAAGCACTCCGTGGTGAGTTCAAGACTTTACGTACGCAAAGTGGTGAGTCGGTAACAAATTATTTCTCTAGGATGTTGACTATCGTAAACAAAATGCAAATTCATGGTGAAAGACTAGAGGATATTACCATTATTGAGAAAATACTTCACTTAATGACAACAAGGTTCAATTATATTTTTTGCTCCATTGAAGAATCCAAAGATATCGATACTCTTTCTCTTGATGAGCTGCAGGGTTCTTTGTTGGTTCATGAACAGAAAATAAACCAGCAGGACAAGGATGAAGTAGCATTGAAAGCATTAATGTCTTCAAAAGGTACAAATCAGGAGAATGACAAATGGAAGGGAAATAATTGGCGCCAGAAGAAGGAGAAGAGAAGCACTGTAGATTCCCAGGAAAAAGAAAAAAGGAGTGACAAGTCTCAAATTGAATGATATCGATGCCATTGATTTGGACACTATCAATCTGAGTGTCATACCAATTTAAATAGGAAGAGTGGTGGTAGATCTAACTTTGCAGAAACGAAGGAAGATGGAAACAAAGGGAGAAAAAGAGGAGATTTCACTTTTGATGGCATACACTGCTAAAAGGAAAACTTCAAATAATGTATGGTATCTCGATACAGGATGTAGTAATCACATGTCTGGGCAAAAAGAAGCATTCTCAGAGCTAGATGAAACTTTTCGAGATACTGTGAGGTTTGGAGATAATTCAATGGTCTCTGCCATGGGAAAATGGAAGGTACAAGTCAACTTCATTCATACCATCAATGATGTGTTTTATGTTCCTATGTTGAAGACAAATCTACCAAGTGATGGGCAACTTCAAGAAAAAGGATATGAACTTAATATCAAAGGTGTAGTTTGTAAGATACGTGTAACATCCGACAATTTGAAATAGCTATGAAGAAGCTTGAAATTGGAAGTAGCCATTTTTTGGGAAAAAAAATACAGAATCTGGAAAATTTGGCTAAGTGTGGAAATTAGTGATTTTTGGCCAACTTTGAGCAGTCGTAACTCCTAGATCAGGATGAGTTAGGAGTAGTTCCAGTTATGGTTGCGAAGCTTGTGGAATGATCTTTTCAACGCCACTGAGATTGCTTGATTTCGAGTTCGTATGAGCGAGTTATGGCCATTGAAAGTTGGGCAGTTGGCAGGGAATCCGTCCGGAAATTTTAAGGGCATTTTGGTCTTTTCCCTAGCCATTTCTTTTGAGGTTATATTGTGTGTTAGGCTGATTCTGGATCATTTTATCCTATTTTAAAAGAGAAAGAGTTAGGGTTCTTGAGAGTGAAGAAGAGAAGAAGAAGAGAAGAAGAGGAGAAGAAGAGGAGAAAGGAGATCAACAAGTTTCCGTCGTGGATTTTCGTCGGGGGTGATCCCTATCAAGGTATGTGAGTTCTTTGTGTGGTTTGATCCTTTCCCCCACACACCAAGATCGTTTTTTTTATGATTTGAGAAAAGATTGGATTTGTGTTGAAGTTGTTGAAGTTGTTAGTTGTTGTTGATGTTGTTAGTTGTGTTGTTGAAGTTATTGTTGGTTGTGGGACATGATTGGGTTGTGTATTTGAGTTGTAATTTATTGTATGTTGAGAGATTGATGATCCTTAGTGTTTGGGGTTAAATCCATTGAAGTAAGGGTGGTTTAGAGTTGAAGAAAAGAGGAGAAAAGTCGAGTTTTTTTAGGGAAGGCACCGCAGAATGCAGTGGCCAGTGATCCCCTTTGAGTCGGGTGCTGCAGAGTGGCCAGCAGTCCCATTTGAAGTTGAGGGCTGGCGCCCCGCGCCTCTTAGAGCGCCAAGGACGCCAATCCTTCCTGTTACCTTAATTCACCATTTTATTTTATTTTTGTTCCTAGGTATTATACCTATGTTTCCTAGTTGTTTCCAACACTCCAAGGTACTTCTAAAAGTCAAGAACTCATCCGTAACATGTGAGCAAACACCTTGAATCCAAAATTCCAATTCAAGGAGAGTTAGTTAGAAGTCAAGTGAAGTTAGAAATTAAGAGTTAAGCTTAAAAGTTAAGCAAGTCAAGCTAGTTGTAAAGTTGTTCAAGAGTCTTTATTGAACGTTTTAACTTTACTTTTAGACTCAAGTGTCAAGTCAAGCAAAGAGCTTAGAGTTTCAAGCTAAGTAAAGAGTCTCAAGTTTCAAGTTGAGTTTATTTTCTCAAAGTTATTAGGGAACTATGTATTCCCAAAGAAGTTTTAAAGAAATGTCTTTACATTTAAACAAGGTTGAAAGAAATTTCAAAAGAGCCTTGAATAGTTTTTTGAGTAATTATCTCATGTCGTAGGAAGAAATGTGTTTTAAAAACATAAGAGCCAAGACATTTTTGGGAGTAGTATCGAGCACCGGGTGGGAGCGTTCAAAGAACCCGGCCCCATAGAACCATGTTAGCCATCATGGGTAGAAAAGGATCATACTCTTTAGATGAATCCTTTTCATATTAGACTAGTGGATCCATTAGGCAGTTCAGGTCTTATACCTTTGGCCGGGTATAGGATGCTCTGGCAGCGTGAGGTTGATCGCTGTATCATCACTTTAGCTCTTATGTGATGGTTGTCGGTTAGAGAAACTCCCGGCAGATTATTGTATTTTTATACGGAAATTATTGTATTTTATATACAACAGATCAATTGTATTTCTATATACATCTCATGATTATTGTATCCTTGTATACACACAGAGTTTATAGCATGTTTTAAACAGTCTTTCTTTATATCACACTTGTTTTAAATTGCCTTATATTGAAAGAAGTCAGTCAGGTTGAGTTGAGTTGAACTAGGTAAACTTTTCAGTTTCTTCCAAATTTCCTTCTAGCCTATGTTGCTTAGTTTTCCAGCTCGCATACTTGTACCTTCCATGTACTGATGCCAGTTGGCCTGCATCGTCTTATGATGCAGAATCTGGTACCGGATCGATCCTGCACGTCGTTGATCCAGCTGAGCACTCCAGAGTCAGTGGTGAGCCTCCTTGCATTCCGGAGGACTCAATTATTTTGTGTTCTTAGTTTTTATTTTATTAGGATGTTGCGGGGTCTGTCCCAACATCCATCTCAGTATTTAGAGGCTTCATAGACAGTCAGTCAGTTAGTTTGGAGTCTCTCATGCATGTATATATTTAAATATCCTATTTTGAGACTCGAGATGCCTTGTTGGAAAATTACTTTCAGTTGAGTTGTTTTATAACCTTTCATTGCATTGAGTTATCCTGTTGAGTTAAGTTTTCGCTGAGTTAAGAAAGCCAGGCCAAGGGTTCGCTTGGGGGCCAGCGATGGTCTTCAAGTATCGGTCACGTCCGGGGTGTAGGCTCGGGGCGTGACAATACGAGATTCTCATTTGGAGTTAATCGCACAAATTAACATGTCATCAAATCGCTTATTCCCTTTATGTTTTCACAACTTCACAAAATCTTGTCTCCCTGCAAAAGTTAAAGAGGATTCGTGGAAGTGGCATTTTAGCTATGGGTATTTAAATTATGGAAGCTTGAAGTTTCTAAAACAAAAACAATTGGTGTTGGGTCTTCCAGAGCTTGAATCTCCCAATGAAGTATGTGAAGAGTGTGCTGTTAGCAAGCAACACCATGAACCATTTCCAAAACACAATTCTTGGAGGGCAAAGAAGGTGTTGGAGTTAGTGCACTCAGATATCTGTGGTCCAATAAGTTCTACATCTAATGGAGGAAAACACTATTTCAATTAGCTTCATTGATGATTATAGAAGAAATACTTAGGTCTTTTTCTTAAGAGAAAAATCTGAAACATTTTATATTTTTAAGAAGTTTAGAGTGCTTGTTGAAAATGAAGTAGGTTGTCAAATTAAGTGTTTGCGGACTGATCAAGGTGGTGAATATAACTCACTAGAATTTGTAAAATTTGTGAGAAACATGGAATTAAAAGGCACATTACCGTAGCCTACACACCTCAACATAATGGTCTATGTGAAAGGAAAAATTGCACAATTCTTGATATGGTGCGTAGTCTTTTGAAAAGAAGTCACTTACCAAGAGACTTTTAGGCAGAAGCAGTTTGTTGGAGAGTTCATATATTGAATAGATGTCCTACCATATCTATTCAAAGTATGACACCTCATGAAGCTTGGAGTAGGTGTAAACCAAATGTTGAGTACTTTCGGGTTTTTGGGTGTATGCACACATTCCAAATGTTGTGAGGAAGAAGTTGGACGATAAAGGTCAAAAATGTATTTTTCTTGGTACTGATGACAAATCCAAAGCTTATCGCTTGTTCAATCCTATTACTAAGAAAATTATTATTAGCCGAGATGTTATATTTGATGAAGAAGCAATCTGGAATTGGAGCGAAAACAACTCGTTTCAATATATTCCATTTTTTGTTGAAGAAAAAGAAGAATCAGAACAACCTTCGGAGATCAGTCCACAAGCAAGTCCAATTGTATAGGATGATGAAGGTGTTGAACATGAATCAGATGATTTTCAATTCAATAATGAACGTCCACAACGTAATCGAGGTGCACCAATATGGTTGGAAAATTATGAGGTATATGGGACTAGAAAAGCTAGAAATACAGTAATTCATTTTTCTTTATTTTTAGATTGTGATCCTATATCTTTTTCTGATGCCGTTAAAGACCTGAAATGGCAGCAAGCCATGGATGAGAAGATTAGATCAATAGAAAAAAATGATACTTGGGAGTTGACAAATCTTCCAGAAAATCAGAAAACCATTGGTGTCAAATGGGTTTACAAAACAAAGTTGAAGGAAAACGGAGAGGTCGACAAATTCAAAGCTCACTTCGTAGCAAAAGTCTACAAGCAAGAATATGGTGTTGACTATGTAGAAGTGTTTGCTCCCGTTTCTCGTTTAGATACCATCAGATTGGTGATTGTTTTTGCTGCTCAAAATGCTTGGAAAATCTTTCAGTTGGAAGTGAAATCTACCTTCCTACATGGTGAACTTCAAGAAAAGGTATTTATCGAACAAACTCCTAGCTATGTGAAATTTGGTGGTGAGAATAAAGTGCCTAGATTGAAAAAGGCTCTATATGGACTAAAACAAGCTCCAAGAGCTTGGTATAGTCACATAGATACTTATATTTCAAAGGAGGGATTTTGAAAGTGTCCATATGAACATACTCTTTATATAAAATGGAAAGGTGCAGGGGTCTTAATGGTGTGTTTATATGTGGATGAGTTACTTTATACCGGAAGCGATGTGTCTATAATTGAGAACTTTAAGAAGTCCATGATGGTTGAGTTTGACATGTCCGATTAGGGTATGATGCATTATTTTCTTGGTTTAGAAGTGAATCAATTTGTTGATGGTATTTTTGTTTCTCAAAAGAAACGTGTGCAAGATATTCTGGATAGATTTCAGATGAAAAATAGCAACACTGTGAGCACACCAGTGGAGAAGGGTCTGAAGCTCGTCAAAGAACCTGAAGGGAGAAAAGTGGACAGCACTTTATACAAGCAAATCGTTGGAAGCCTGATGTACTTGATGGCAACAAGGCCTAATGTTATGCACGTTGTAAGTCTCATTAGTAGATTCATGGAGAGTCCAAAAGAAATGCATCTACAAGCTGCCAAGAGGATCCTGTGGTACTTGAATGGTACCAGTGACCTTGGAATTCTTTATCAGATGAGAGCAGCTGGAGATCTATTTGGTTACATTGATAGTGACTATGCTGGAGATCTTGAAGACAGGAAAAGCACATCAGGATATGTTTTTATGTTGGGCATTGAAGTTATTTCTTGGTCTTCAAAGAAGCAATCTGTAGTTACTTTGTTGACTATCGAGACAGAGTATGTAGCTACAACATCATGTGCTTGTCAAGCAGTTTGGCTGAGGAATATTCTTGAAGAACTTCATTTTAAGCAGGAAAGACCAACGCCAATTTATTGTGGCAATACTTTGGCGATTAATCATTCAAAGTTGAACATGGATGAAGTAAGCATGTAGATGTGAAGTATCACTTCTTGCGTGATCTAACTAAGGATGCAAAGATTAGTCTTATTTATTGTAGAAGTGAAGAGTAGGTTGCACACATGTTCACAAAGCCCCTAAAACCAGTGTCCTTTCTAAAGCTATGCGATCAACTTGGTGTTTGCAAATTAAACTGAAAGATGTTTCAGTTTAAGGGAAGGAATGTTGGCAACGTGATCATATGTGGGTTAGTAGTTAGGTTGTTGCATTTGTTTAGGAGTCATTAAGTTGTTTCCTAGTCTTTAGGTTATAGGAGTAGTGGAGTCAGTTTTTAAATTCAGAATTATTAGGAGAGTAAACGCGTTTTTTATTTATAACATTTTCTATTTAAGGACTCTTGTAGCTGAGTATTCAGCAGTATCAATATACAGAAAATTTCCACACTTGCGAGTCTTTTTCTTTTCATCTTTGCTACAGTTAATTTTCTATCAAGAAGAGGTAGCCAATACTCCTCGGCGAAGGAAGGCAAAGTACCACTCCGCTCGATAAAGGCAGCCATCTAGATTACCGATACCACTGAATCGATCCAATATCACCACTTCCATTAGAGTACGAAAATGAAAGCACCAGTGTATCAAACCCGAATTCCTTACTATATTAAGAAGAGAACTAAAACGTAATTATAACTTTAAAATTGTGATTGCAATACTCAAACTATGAAAATACAATGGAAATATTGAAATAACATGTAACTAAAGATAGAAATAAGAATGGAGATGAGAAACTTGGACTCTAGAAGAAGAGGAGAGGACAAACATTTTCTTCAATATACATAAACCCTACTTTCCAACTCATTTTCCCTTTTAACCAATTGTTAATTGGGTCTGGATTCCAAATAAAACACCCCAATATTTTACCTAGACCAATCTTATTCACCACTTCTAACTCATAGGCCCTTATAGAGTTAGCTTAGTTCACAACATTATCTGATACTCATGGCTAGTGACACTTGTGGCCGGTGAAAGATGGCTAGAGTTCGCCCTTGCACTTTTACAGTTTAAGCATTCACTTGTCGTGGCAAACTATTGTCACACCCCTTTTTGCGCACGGCTGAAGGATGTTCTAATTTAAGTGACGGTATTGATTAGGAGATTATTTCATTTGTTCAGAGTCGCCACTTGGAATTGAGTTATGATGTTCCAAGTCACCCTTTTGTTTAATCCCTAATCAAAATGAAATGACTCTTTGTATGGTCTGCAAACTAGAGATTCGGGTAAGAAATTCTGTTGACCGAGGGAAAGGTATTAGGCATCCCTCGAGTCCCGTGGTTCTAGCACGGTCGCTTTCATTGACTTATATATATTTTAACTATTTTTTGGATATATTTTATATGCTACAGTTCCGCTCATATTTTTATTGTTGGACTTTTATTTGGTATCGACCTAGATACGTAACCGCATTCTTGGTCTTGACGTTTAGAGACAAAACTGTCTTTTTTGCATCACACTTATTAACTTTATCTAAAAGTGTTCTTTTAAGTTAATGAAATATAATTATATTTTTGGACAAGGTGTGTCACCACATCCTTGAGTTTATTTTAATGTCTCAAGAAAAAGATGTGTAACCACATTCTTAATCGAAAGAAATGTTTTTAACGGGTCATATATCCGTCCTAATGCTTACCTATTGCTATAAAGCTTAAGCGTATTATTACTGACTAAATTATTTTATACTATTTATATTCATGAATACTATTTAAATAATAAAAGTCTAAAATCTTAAACAAATAAAAAAATTTATTTTCATATTCAAATTTGATATAGATGCATTTACGTTTTAAGTATACTTGCAAGTTATAACAAAAGACATTAAAATAAAATAAAAATTTTGTAACTCTTCATCTCTTAATTTTCTTAAAATAAACATTTTTAATATTAGATGACTAAACAAACTATTAGAATAGTTCTTTTAGACATTTAGTTGATTTTGATTGGACACAAGAGGTACTTAATTGATAACAACATATGGTACAAAATGAAAAATAATGTACAATGGACTAAATAGGAAATATTTCAATATTATTGTGTCAAAATTAAACACACCTAAATTTCGAGCAAACTTCATAACATTGGAACTAAGTATTATATAATCATAAAAATCAAAATATACAATAAAATTAAATGGTACCTTTTGCGAAAATTCAATTCACAAAAAGGAAACACTCCAAATAAGGAACCACGACAGTGAACCTCGACCTCATTTTTATTTGTGAGTGAAAGAAATATAAAGTGGGGGGTGTTTTTGGTTGCTGATTTTTCTTTTTGTACGTGTGTGTGTTTTTGAGAAAGAAAAGGTTTTGTTGTGTGTTGTGGGTTTTTTTTTGTTCCTTCTGTGCGTATGTTTTGTGTGCAGATGGGGTTTTCTTTTTTTTTCTTGCTGCGTGTGTGTGTGTGTTGTGTTTCTGATTTTTGGTAGTGTGTGTAGTGTGAGGGGAGAAGTGGGGGTTAAGGTGAGTGAAGTGGGTAGAGGTTTAGGGGGTAATGGGTAGTTTAGGCTATTTTTTATTTTCTAAATTAAATATATATAAAAAATTAAATTAATTAGTTTGAACTAAAAAGTTAAATAGCCAATCTAAAAATATAATTAAGAAACATTGGATTATTTAGTAAAATCTAAATTGAAAGAATACATTTTTTTTTTTGTAAGTTTTCATTTCTTTTTTAAACAAGTGAAAATAAAACTTACCTTAAAAAGTGATTCTATTTTTGTTGTTTTCAAATCTTTTAAAATAAACTTAATAAAATAAGATAAAAGTCAATATTTAATTTAGATTTATAAAATATTTAAGCTCTAAAAATGGTGTTATACTTAAGTTCGGTAAAACATTACGTGCCTACAGTTTGCCCCTTTTTGACTGAAAACATGGAGAGTTTTCAGACAAAGAAGTAGATAACGTGATAAATTTTGACCGAGCTTGTATTTGAAGGAAAAATATGTGCGACCGAGTCCTGGTTTTGGACATCCTACATATCCCGCGTTATAAGGGGATCAGGTTACATGTAGTTCAAGGAGATCAGGTGATGAGTTGGAAGTTAAGTGAGGTTCCATCAAGGCTCCAGGTCGCGGCTCTTATCTTTACATAAAAAAAAATGAAAGCTAATAGTTAGAAGGAAAATAAAAGTACAAGCTACTATCTATGCAACTTCTCTTGAGTCTTCACTTGAGTCTTGAGTTTGAGATATCACCCTGATTTTGGTAAGTATCTTGATCTTGAATGGATTCAATGCTTAACTTGTCACTTAGAGTTAGCTTTGCACTCTTCAAAATGACAATTTGAAAATATTCTTGAATGTCTGCTTGTTTAGTTGATCGGTAGCTAAATAGACGTAGGTGTCAGGAGGTCAAGTTGCTACATGCAATTAAGAAGCTGATTCTAGCTATCATGGGGATTGATCATTCTGAAAAAAGTTGAAACTTTGTTCTTGGATTTCAAATCCATGTTCCGCTTTAAGAAACCTAAAAACCATCACAAACAAAGAAATAACAAAAAAATTGCCCCAGTTTTCACTGGAAAAATTTTGTGAGTTATTAGCAAATGTGAATAAAAAAAATAAACTTAGACTAGGAAGTGCTTATCCTAGGAGAAAATAAAAATTAACTGTCTCAGACTAGGAAGTGTTTATCCTAGGAGAAAACAAAACTAACTTCACAAACTAGGAAGTGTTTATCCTAGGTGAAAAATAAAAATTAATGTCTCAAACTAGGAAGTATTTATCCTAGGAGAAAATAAAAAATAATGATCTCAGACTAGATAGTGTTTATCCTAGGAGAAAATAAAAATAACGGTCTCAGACTAGAAAGTGTTTATCCTAGGAGAAAATAAAAAATAACAGTCTCAGACTAGGAAGTGTTTATCCTAGGAGAAAATAAAAAATAACGTCTCAGACTAGGAAGTGTTTATCCTAGGAGAAAATAAAAAATAACCTCAGACTAGGAAGTGTTTATACTAGGAGAAAAATAAAAAATAACATCTCAGACTAGGAAGTGTTTATCCTAGGAGAAAATAAAAAATAACAATCTCAAACTAGGAAATGTTTATCCTAGGAGAAAATAACTAAATCCCATTATGTAGGAGGGTCCTGCTAATCCCATTGTCTAGGAGGGTCCTGCTAATCTCATTATGTAGGAGGGTCCTACTAATCTAATTCTCATTGTCCAGGAGGGTCCTGCTACACTAATTCCCATTGTCTAGAAGGGTCTTGCTACACTAATTCTCATTGTCCAGAAGAGTCCTGCTAGACTAATTCCCATTGTCCATGAGGATCCTACTAAAGTTAATCACATTATGTATGAGGGTCCTACTAATCTCATTATGTAGGAGGGTTCTGCTAAACTAAATCTCATTATGTAGGAGAGTCCTGTTAAGATAAATCCCATTATGTAGAAGGGTCCCGCTAAGCTAAATTTCATTATGTAGGAGGGTCCTGCTAAGCTATATCTCATTATGTAGGAAGGTCCTGCTAATCTAAATTTCATTATGTAGGAGGGTCCTGCTAATCTAAATCACATTATGTAGGAGGGTCTTGCTAATCTACGTCTCATTATGTAGGAGGGTCCTGCTAAACTAAATCACATTATGTATGAGGGTCCTACTAATCTAAATCCCATTATGTTAGAGGATCCTGCTAATCTAAATCTCATTATGTAGGAGGGTCCTACTAATCTCATTATGTAGGAGGGTCCTGCTAATCTCATTATGTAGGAGGGTCCTGCTAATCTAAATTTCATTATGCAAGAGGGTCCTGTTAATCCCATTATGGAGGAGGGTCTTGTTAATCTCATTATAAGGAAGGTCTTGCTAATCCCATTATGTAGGAGGGTCCATTCTTAATAGTATCATCAAATAGAATCACCACAACATTTATTATTATTTTTTTGCCCAGTTTGCACCAGAAAAATATTATTTACGCTATTAGCATGAATGAGAAATACTTGTACCAAAGAAAAAAGGCAAGACACAATGCAATTAGGGAGTTTGTTCCTTAGAAATGAAAGATAATAGGGTGTTTGTTCCCTAAGGTTAAAATGCAACTAGGGTGTTTGTTCCCTAGAAATGAGAATGATTTTTTTTTTCAAAAAAAAATAAAAATATTTCCCAATTTTTGAAACTAAGGAACTTTGACACTCTTTTTTAATTTATCATCATTTTTTAAAAAAGAAGTAATCCAATTTCATTCTTTTAAGGATATAAAATTTTATTTTGTGAGTCCGAGCCCATTGTAGGACTGCCTACATATCTTGTATAGCAAGAACCAAGTCAAATGTAGTTCATATAAAATCAAAAATTATTTTTCTTTTTCTTGATTTTTCCTACAAAAGACATCTTTTGAGAAATGAATTTGTTCATGGTTGACAATGTTTTGACTTTAGTTGGTACCAACAATTAGTATGATGCATATGAATCACTTTCAACTACTTTCAGACAAATTTGAGGTTAACTTTGAGTAATCCCTATAGTTTCAAATGGTATCTCGAACATACTTAAATATTTACAAGATGAGTTCATCTTGCCTAAATTAAGGGCTGGAATTATTCATATCCTCATGTTTCAAGTGTCCTCACAACAAATAAAGTCCTACTTCACACAATAGAAGTGTTCTGATCCTATGATGTTTTAGAGGTCACTCACAATCAGAAAGATGTTCAGTACATGAAATTGAGATACCATATGTTTGGCCCTTATGTAAGTATCCACTAATGTGAGAACACAAAAATATGAGATCAAATAGGACTTGTCATTGGCTTGTAATGTAGGCTTAGAAAAAGGTAGGATATTCATTTGGGATAAAGTAATTATTTCCTCCTTAGAATTTGCACAATGCTCTCAATATTTTTTCATTTCGCATTTGACCTTTGTTTTCTCGAAAGTTTTTCCTCCTTTATTTTCTTCTTCTTTTTTTCCATTTTCTCTCGTTTTCGTTGGAGGTTTTTTTTCATTTTTTCATTCTAACTTTTCTTTGTCATTTTTTTTTTTTAACTTTTGCATATATGGCCTTTTCACTTTGTTACCCAACTTAGGTCTTGACGTTGTGTAGTTAATTGATAGTGCGCTCAAGGAGGTGAGATCAAGGACTAGTGCATTTATGCACTCAAAAAAATATACGCTAAGATGTGGTTATTCAAATAAAAAGGTTTTATGCTCGAAATGGAGTTCTATGGATAACATGTCATTCAGTAGGCTTGAAAGGCACAATCGGATAAAAGAAGCCTATAATCCTTTCCCAAGTTAAATGTTGCTCAAAATTTCGCTTCAACCAACATTCAAGCCAAGTTCTAGATCAACAAAGTCATGTCATTGAATTTTATATCTAAATCTCACCACACAATGCACACGAAACATGAGTTCGACTTTGTTTTAGCCTTAACTTTAAGCAAAACAGTTTCTCAAGTATTACATAAATATATTGAGAAATACCAATAGAAGTCTATAGGTCACAACAAAGTTGGTCTGTCTTGCCAAATAGTTTAACACTTTATTTTTTCTTATGCACACTCTTAGGTATGTTATACCAATCAAGTCAAGAATTATTTTTTAAAAAGAAAAAAAAAACTTTTTCAAGAAACAATTTTTTTTATCTCTCTTTTTTTAGATTTTAAAATAAGGAAGAGAAACATTTTTATTTGAAATTTGAATAATAATTAACAAAAAATACTTTTTTTGCCCCAATTTTCGTGATGAGGACTTTCTAGATTTTTCCTTGGTTAGACCGAACCTCAAAATAAGACTGTCTACGTATCTTGTCAAAGCAAGAATAAGATCAAACGTAGTTCAGGACATTATAAACATAACATTATTTTTAATAAAAAATACTTTTTAAATTTTTTTTTTAATAAGGATCACCGAACCCGATTAGGGTTGCCTACTTATCTCATCAAGTTGAGAATCAAAGTAGTCTGCTCGTGATTGACAAGAAAAAATACTTTAAGATATTGACTTGACTTGACAAATGCATTATTTTTTAAAGAATTATGAAAGCAAAATCTTTTGATTTTTTTTAATAAAATGTTCAAAAGTAACTAAAAACAAAAAAAAAAGTATCATTTTTTTTTTCCAATTTTGGTTAAGCAGTGAACAATCTTTTTATTTCGTTTTTAAGAAATGTATAATAATTTGTAAAGGTAGAATATTCTTTGTGCTTTCTCCCTATATTTATTAAAATCAAAGATAACTCTTTTACTCATTTCACTAATCACCCTAAAATTGACAAGTTTTCAACAATCCTTTAAATAAATGCATTTTCATACATCACATATATATAAATTATACGCGTAATCAAATAAAAGGGGGATACATGTCCTAGACGGACCCAATCCTATGTTGAGTCACTAAATCAATTGCAAATAATAATGCAAATAAGCAGAGCTTATTAGAAGCACCTATGTTTGTGTTTTGGTTTCACTAGGTTTAACACTAAAGGAAATAGGAGTCTAGATTGGCTTATTCGAGTGGACAACTCGATCTAGAAAGGGGCAACTTATCGATAGTAGCGTTGTTTCGACTTTATTGTTGGTCCAATCCTGCCTAACTTATGTGACTAAATATCATTCCCTGAGTGTCAAGACACTCCAACTTTATATCAAAAGAAAGTAGGATGTATAATTGCATTCCTGTAAACGTGTGTTAAGTGTATTCAAAGACTCAGAAGATGTGCGCGAGAGAAGACAATATAATATAGTTCAACAATATAAAAGCAACAAATGAGCATCAAGTAGCACATTAGGCCATCATACACAATATATCCAAAATATAAAATGATAAAATCAAGTAAAAGTCAATATAACAAAGCTCGAATTCTGGTTATATCTCCAGCGGAGTCGCCAAAGATGCCACACCACTTTTTGCGCACGATGGATAGGGTTTTGCCATTTTAAGTGATGGTATTGATTAGGAGATTATTTCATTTGTTCAGAGTTGCCACTTGGAATTGAGTTATGGCGTTCCAAGTCACCTTTTTGTTTAATCCCTAATCAAAATGAAATGACTCTTTATATGGTCTGCAGACTAGAGATTCGGGTAA
The DNA here is from genome assembly GCA_035578085.1 of Solanum pinnatisectum. Taxonomy (NCBI): domain Eukaryota; kingdom Viridiplantae; phylum Streptophyta; class Magnoliopsida; order Solanales; family Solanaceae; genus Solanum; species Solanum pinnatisectum. The sequence continues at coordinate 10,614,002 of CM069076.1, read as the reverse complement.
GGAATTCTGTTGACCGAGGGGAAGGTATTAGGAATTCCTCGAGTCCCGTGGTTCTAGCACGATCATTTTTATTGACTTAAACTTATTTTAACTATTTTTTGGATATATTTTATATGCTACAGTTTTGCTCATATTTTTATTATTGGACTTTTATTTGGTCTCAACCTAGATACGTAATCGTATTCTTGGTCTTGACGTTTAGAGACATAATTGTCTTCTTTGCATCACACTTATTAACTTTATCTAAAAGTGTTATTTTAAGTTAATGAAGTATAATTATATTTTTGGACAAGGTGCGTCACCTCATTCTTGAGTTTATTTTAATGTCTCAAGAAAAAAATGTGTAATCATATTCTTAATCGAAAGAAATATTTTTAACGGGTCATATATCCGTCCTAATGCTTACCTATTGCTAGAAAGCTTAAGCGTATTTATTTTATACTATTTATATTCATGAATACTATTTAAATAATAAAAGTCTAAAATCTTAAACAAATAAAAAAATTTATTTTCATATTCAAATTTGATATAGATGCATTTACGTTTTAAGTATACTTGCAAGTTATAACAAAAGACATTAAAATAAAATAAAAATTTGTAACTCTTCATCTCTTAATTTTCTTAAAATAAACATTTTTAATATTAGATGACTAAACAAACTCTTAGAATAATTCTTTTAGACATTTAGTTGATTTTGATTGGACACAAGAGGTACTTAATTGATAACAACATATGGTACAAAATGAAAAATAGTGTACAATGGAATAAATAGGAAATATTTCAATATTATTGTGTCAAAATTAAGCACACCTAAATTTTGAGCAAACTTCATAGCATTGGAATCAAGTATTGTATAATCATAAAAATCAAAATATACAATAAAATTAAACGGTACCTCTTGCGAAAATTCAATTCACGAAAAGGAAACACTCCAAATAAGGAACCACGAATTTAAAACCACGAAAGTGAACCTCGACCTCACTTTTATTTGTGAGTGAAAGAAATATAAAGTGGGGGGTGTTTTTGGTTGCTGATTGTTATTTTTGTACGTGTGTGTGTTTTTGAGAAAGTAAAGGTTTTGCTGTGTGTTGTGGATTTTTTTTTTTTGTTCCTTCTGTGCGTATGTTTTGTGTGCAGATGCGGTTTTCTTTTTTTTCTTGTTGCGTGTGTATGTTGTGTTTCTGATTTTTGGTAGTGTGTGTAGTGTGAGGGGAGAAGTGGGGGTTAAGGTGATTGAAGTGGGTAGAGGTTTAGGGGGTAATGGATAGTTTAGGCTATTTTTTATTTTCTAAATTAAATATATAAAAAAAATTAAATTAATTAGTTTGAACTAAAAAGTTAAATAGCCAATCTAAAAATATAATTAAGAAACATTGGCTTATTTAGTAAAATCTAAATTAAAAGAATACATATTTTTTTGTAAGTTTTCATTTCTTTTTTAAACAAGTGAAAATTAAACTTGCCTTGAAAAGTGATTCTATTTTGTTGTTTTCAAATCTTTTAAAATAAACTTAATAAAATAAGATAAAAGTCAAAATATTTATTTTATATTTATAAAATATTAAAGCTCTAAAAATAGTGTTAAACTTAAGTTTGGTAAAACATTATGTGTCTACAACTATAGACTGTATCCACTTTGTTTTTTTTGTGATTGTAGTCTGAATCCATTCAGTAGGATTTTGTCATGTGAAAGATTTTCCAAATCTTATAAATGTTGAATCCCCTTAATTTGTTATATATTTATTTCTTGATATTTTAAATCTATCACAAGACAAGTAGTTCTAGTTCCTATGCTTTTAATTTTTGACAGCTAATTAATCTCCTGTATATGTTGGATGTGATTAAGAGTGGCACGAGAAACACCACATAGTATTGTAGTTCAAAGGCCGATTCAGAATTTCAAGGTTCCAGATAACATTATTTTTAATGTAATGTAACCACTAGTTATGAAGATTGAATTAGGGCATACATTGATTAGTTCATTTTCAATTTATAAAAAAAAAATTGATTCATAAATAAATACACGTCAATGGACCAAAATAAATTTGGCATGATTCTTTGCACTTCTCTCAACCCAAAGTTGAGTGACTATCTGAGATATTAACTCTTGATATTTAGCTATCTTTTCCGAAGGAATAAAAAAGAGCAAAAATATAATATCTAGATAAATAAGCCTAGTGTTTAAATGTCATATCACTCCCACTATCGTATGTAAATTCGCCTCGGTATAGTTACTTGGAAAAATATGGCAAAAAGATTCGACCAATATAACGTCTCCATAGTCGTCATGTAAGTTTACTTTCATTTATAGAGGGTTGACTTGACTAGAATATGTCTAAACCAAATAAAAAGTTGATGTAGTGTCAGGCACTCTTACCTCTCACACTTGTGGCTAGTTGATCTTTTGGCACTCAAGGATTGGTGAGTCCTCGTGTTTCGAGGACCGAGACACTTTTATTGTTCTGTATTTTAGTTTTTAGACACGACTAAAAACTAGTGAATTCCGACCTAAAAATTACTGACTTCAAATGGAAGTCAGTAATTTCCAACTTCCAGAGATCGGTATTGTTAAAAAGAATACAAAATAAAAAAACTTCAGAAAACCGATTACAAGGAGTCGATTTTTATGCAAGAAAAAACGGGAAAACCAAATACCGACCTCTGGAGGTTGAAATTTTTCTCGAAAAGAATGAATTACAATAAAAATCGACCAATATAACGTCTCCATAGTCGTCATGTAAGTTTACTTTCATTTATAGAGGGTTGACTTGACTAGAATATGTCTAAACCAAATAAAAAGTTGATGTAGTGTCAGGCACTCTTACCTCTCACACTTGTGGCTAGTTGATCTTTTGGCACTCAAGGATTGGTGAGTCCTCGTGTTTCGAGGACCGAGACACTTTTATTGTTCTGTATTTTAGTTTTTAGACACGACTAAAAACTAGTGAATTCCGACCTAAAAATTACTGACTTCAAATGGAAGTCAGTAATTTCCAACTTCCAGAGATCGGTATTGTTAAAAAGAATACAAAATAAAAAAACTTCAGAAAACCGATTACAAGGAGTCGATTTTTATGCAAGAAAAAACGGGAAAACCAAATACCGACCTCTGGAGGTTGAAATTTTTCTCGAAAAGAATGAATTACAATAAAAATCGACCTCCTGATGTCAGTATTGAATAAAATAAATAACAATATTTTATTTTTTTCTCAATTAAATATAAAAAAATAAAATTGAGAAATATTTTGAATAAATTTTATTTAAATCGTCTTTCAGAGGACGATTTTGTGAAAAATAAAAAACAAAAAAAATTGTACTACCAACTTCTGAAAGTCGGTAAAATTAAATAGTATGCAATTAAATTAATTTTCATTAAAATATTTATATAGTGACTTCCAGAAGTCAATAACTTTATTTTTATTTATTATTTTTATTATAACTGACTTAAAGTTATCGGTAATACATAGCAAATTATGAGTGAAATATTTTCAATTAACGTTAAAATTTAAAATGGAGAAAATTGATGATGGTTTATATAAATTAAAAAATAAATTAAAATAAAATATCGACTTTCTGATGTCAGTATTATAAAGAGAAAATGGTCTAAAACCCCCAACCTATACGCGAAATTCCAACTACACACTCCAACTTTACGGGTGTCCTATTGCCTCCCTGAACTTCATATTTCTCTATTTTCTACACACTTAAAAGGTCACACCCAGATTTGTGGTAAGTGGTGGGCTGCACGCGCGATGCCACGTAAATATATTGTTTTTTTTATTAAAATATTATTATTCTACTTTTTTATTCTATTTCTCTTTTATATTTGTTTTCTTTTCTATTTCAGGCCATTCTTCTTTTCTTTTTCCTTTTCTTTTCTTTGACTACAAATTTTCTGCCATTAAAGTGGAAATTCTAAGTTCCATTTCTAAAACCTCAAAAATTTTAGTTTCTTAATCTTTGTTTGAATTATTTTCAGACAAGTTCTCAATTTTCTTATACAAGCTAATCTTGAATTTCGAGAAAATTCAAAATTCAAATTAGAGACCTAAATAAGAAATTAGAGCAGATTACAAACCCTAAATTCAAAATTTGAAGTAGAAATGAACATTAACAAGTAAACCCTACTTAATATTGAGAGGAAATTGTGAATTTTTTATAAAAGGAACAAGGGTTAATGGGAGGGAAGAAGAAATAATGGTTTATTTAAAGGTGGGGAAGATGGAAGGAGGAATTTTTCATCAAAATTAACCTTCTAAAGCGCCTAGAGGAGGTGAGAACACCTCCCATGACAGGTCAGCACTTAGGTGTGTACAAAATAGAGAAATATAAAGTTCAGGTGGGTAATAGGACACTCGTAAAGTTGGAGTGTATAGTTGGAATTTCGGGTATAGGTTGGGGGGCAGGGGGGTTAGACCATTTTCTCTTTAATTTAACAGGATTACCTTTTATTTATCTTAAAATTTAATGTGATACCGACCTCATGAGGTCAGTATTTTTTTTATTTAATCTAATTACTTTTAATAAAAGCGACATTCAGAGGTCGTATTTTTTTAAAAAAAATATTACTATTAATCATAATTTTGCTATTGTGCATAATACTAAATTTTCATTTTATGCCTACAATTAATTCTTTTAAAAGTGTAACAACTTTGTATACTTTTATAAAAAAAAAAAAAAAGAAGTTAGAATCGTGGAATAGACAAAAAGCATCAATAATCCATATTTAGAATATGAAACTACGTTGATATTAATTAGGAGATAATTATATATTTGTAGAGTAATGTGCAAATTCTATTCATCTGTCATCAAATCATGAACTTAGTATCTCATGTAATGATGTAGGGGTGAAGAGCTAACATATAATCCATCCGAGTATGAAATGAGAGATGATTCTCATAGAAATGTCATAACAAATTAAATTTTATATTTATAATTAACTGTTTAATTATTTGTACGTATAACCTCGTCTTATCTCGTTTTATGAAATAGACAATTAAACATCGTAAAGTACTGTACAAAGCAAGTACTATCAAGATTTTTACGTTTGATCTTGAATGGATGTCAAGTGTAGTGATCATATCGTAGGCAATGAAAGGTAAAGGATAATTTATCAGAGTATGAAATACATTAATTATATATTCGTCGAGTAGTTTAACAAATCAAGTCTTATATATTAATGGTTCAGATACGAAATACATTATCAATTAAAGAAATACCGATGAACAATTCAAGGAGATTTATATATTAAATTTGGGCATAATACATAAACATGACCTTTAACTTAGCTTCAGCAGACAACTATACCCTCCAATTTTGAGTGTACACAAGTAGACACTCGAACTTGTATAAAATTGAACAACTAGACAAACGTGTCCTACATGGCATAATACACATAGGACGTCATGTAGGACACAAATTTGTCATGTAGGGTGCCATGTAAGACGAATGTGTCTATTTGTTCAATTTTATACAAGTTTAAGTACCTACTTATGCTTTGAAGTTGAAGGTCATAAATGCACCAAAGTGATTTAAAGATGCGTGTTTAAATTTGATATTGATATACTTCTATTGTTCGATAAAATTAAATTTACATAATTAGGAGGACATATATATATATATATATATGTGTGTGTGTGTGTGTGTGTATGTAATTTTGATTAATAAAATTGACCTCAAGAGATTAGTTTATATTAAAATAAATTAATAAATATCATTCTCAAGAGGTCGATATATTTAAAATATTATTTTATTTAAATAATATCGACTTTACAATGTCGATATTTATTAAATATTTTTAAATATAAATAATTATTTTAAAAAATACTCACATCCCGTAATCAGTAAATTAACCCTTCTTAAAAAAAAAAAAAAAAAAAGATGATTATTATTTTCCCTTTTCTCTCAAAACCCTAAGTCACCTCTCTCACCCCTAAACCTCTCTAACCTGTCACGCCACCCATCCCCGTCCCCACGCTAGTCCCCACGCCGCCTCAGCAACAGCAGCAGGTAGCCGGCGCCGCCTCAGCAGCAGCAGGTCGCGCGCCGCACCAGCAGACATCCGCAACTACAGCAGACGGCGGCAGAAGCAATAAAGAATGGTTTAAAGACGGCAGCAGCAGCAGTACCCAGACCCAGATTTATTTTCACCAAAAATAAGAGGTAAATTATCCAAATCTATATCATCAGCTTCAAAATCATCACTAGACTTTGGTTTAAAATGTTCATTATCCCTAAAGTTATCATTTTTAACTTGAAATTCAACAAAAGATTTCTTTGAAACCGAATAATTGAAGCTGCTTACTTTGTAACTCGAAAATGGCCGATTTGGAGAAAAGAGATCATTTCCTTTGAGGTTTAAGTGAACTAGGATTACCAACTTTACCAAGTATAGCTACACAAAGATTTAAAAATAGAAAAATACTATATTTTCTTTTCCAAAAGAATGGAGAATTTGCAAAAGCATAGTATAGAGCCATTTATGTATGATCAATTTTAGGTACTTACTGATCCTATAATTGTCTGAGTCATTCTTGAATGTTATAATGACTGAAATCTCTCTATAATGACCACTGAACAAATTTTTAAATTGTTTCTTTTCATGCTAGGCAACTAGGGATGGCAATTTCAGCCCATATTAATGAAATAAGTCAATTTTATTCATATTTAATTACTTGGATCACTCATATTTTAATTGAGTAAATATGCTCTTAAGGTATTTTAAGAGCTCCTACAAATATGGTCAAAATGGATAAAATATGGGTATCCATATAGACCCATAATAGGTCACTCACATCTCACTTCTACTCAAAATTCTAAATTGTGCTAATAAAATAAAAATTCTAATATTAATTTTAAATTTTCAAAAATATTAATTTATTTTTCAAAAATATTGGAGTGTGGGTAGGGCTGAGAAGGGAGGGGGGGGAGGGGTAGAGGTGATTTTTTTTTTTTGAAAAACATAATTTTTTTTTGAAAAATAAAAAAAAAATTAGGGGTAGGTTGGGTGGAAGGTGGGGAGGGGGTGGGTCCAAGGGATTGCCAATTTTTTTAAAAAAAAAAATTAAAATTTTTATTTTTCCGAAAAAAAAGTTTTTTTCAAATTGTTTTTGGGGTGGGGGTAGGGGTTGCCAATTTTTTTTTTGTCAAAAAAAGAAAGTATTTTAATTTTTTTTTTTTGGGTGGGGGGAGGTGATGATGGGGGTACATGGGTGGGGTGGTAGGGGTAGGATGGGATGGTAGGGATTGAGGTATTAACAAGTAACAACTTAGCTTTGATTTAAAAATTTTTGGCTCTAAGAGATTAAAGTGGCAACCATTTTACCCAAACCATATTTGACCAAATTCATATTTACCCAAACCATATTTGACCAAATTCATATTTACCCATATTTTATATAGGTGGATTGTGATCCAATCCATTTTAATTCGATCCATCTAAATCCAATCCAAATCACCCATTTGCCACCCCTATAGGCACCTGAGGAAGCTCAACATCTAAAATAATTGTTACAAGACTATCTGCTTCTTTCATCAAAGTGGGAGATAAGGTTTGGTGTTTTTTGAATTTCTAAAGTTCAAGTACAATTGTTTTTTATAATGTGTTTGTGTCCATCTAGTATTGATACTTAGCTTTAATTTTGTGATAATTTGTTTGTGTCCATTGAGTGTTGACATTTACTTTTAAATTAGGTGATAATGTGTTTGTTTAGCATAAGTACCAACACCAGTTGATTCTATTGATGACAAAATTGATTTTCTTGCAAGATCGATTTGTGTCCATCTAGTGTTGATATTAAGCTTTAATTTAGAAATAATGTGTTTTTTTTTGTAACTAAACACATTTTATTACCAAAGTGACAAAGTATGGCTCAAAAAAGAAAAATAACACCAGACCTTACTCCAACTCCTCGGACAGGCCTAGTAAATCACTATGCATAATCTCCCTATCTCCTAACCACATTTTGCTAAACTAGATAGTAGTTCAGCTGATTCAAGTACCTAGCTAGCTTTCCATGCATGCTTGCTCAAACATAAACCCCTTGAATGATCTTTCTCACAATAATATCCCTGCAGTGACGTGTATTTTGAAAAATTCTATGATTCCTTTCCAGCCACAACTGATAGACAGAGGCAGCAAGTGTCATTCTGAAAACAGTAGCAGCATTACCCTTGCCTTTATACATAGTTTCATACCACTGTATTTCTCCAGCCCAGCTCATAGCTTGTCGATGGATTCTTTGCCAATGCAATACTCTTCTCCACACATAGGAAGCTACAGAACACTCAAAAAATAAGTGTTCTATATTTTCCGATTCGATTTCACAAAGAGGACATAGAGGGCAGACCTGCATTCCCCATTTTAGCATCTTATCTTTAGTACAGTCTACCATGAATAGTAACATGTAAGATGAATAACCACTTTGGTAAGCCTGGATTGTTGCACATTAGTCTCTTGATTACTTCCAAGGCACACTCGGATGAACACCTATCAACTTTTGGTACATCACTTTGACTGAGAATGTGTGTAGCTGTAGCAACTCAGTTTCAGTCATACCTACCTCCTCAATGTATGTTTGCGCCTTCAATATCTTTTGAACTATCCAACATGCTTGCTTTGGCCTTGCACCCCTCAGTGATCCACTTTTGCCATAGTATATATGAACCCGTTGTATCCATAACACATCTTTTTTCCTACATAGGTTCCAAAGAAGTTTACAAAGTGCTGTTTTATTCCAGATTGCCATGTTCGACAAGTTTAAGCCCCATGCAGCCTTTGGTAAACACAATTTCTCCCAAGCAATGACTGCCTTTTTGGATATGTCTACTCCACCGGTCCATAAGAAATTCCGACATACAGTTTCTATCAACTTAATGATTTTCTTGGGCAACAAAAAAAACTGCGACCAATATGTCTGAATTGAGAATAATACTAATTTTAAGAGTTGTAGCCGACCAGCATAAGAGAGAAACTTTGATGTCCATGAGGTCACTTTGCCAAGCATTTTGTCCAGTAGGGGTTGACATTGTACAATAGATAACCTTTTGGTGCTAAGAGGAACACGTAAGTATCTAATAGGTATTTCTCCTTTAGGCATCCCAAGAAGTGCGACAATTTGTTCTTGCACAACCTGAGTGACTCCTCCAAAATAAATGGAGAATTTCTCCATATTGGCATGGAGTCCAGACGCTTGAGAAAACTAATTAAGACACTGGAATAGCATGCTAACTGATTGAATTTCTCCGTTGCTAAATAAATGCAGGTCATCTGCGAAACTAAGTTGAATAATTTTTAATTTTGCACATCGAGGATGGTATTTAAACTTGTTTTCCTGTTGCAGGGTTGCACATCGAGGATGACATAGGATCACCTTGTCGCAATCCTTTCTTTGCTTCAAAAGGGGGAGGGCAGGCACACCATTAATCACTATAGAGTATGTGACTGTACTGATGCAAGTCATTATCCATCTAAAAAACAAATGAAGGAACTCCAAGCTGTCAAGGAATTGTTTAAGATATACCCATTCAAGCGAATCATATGCCTTTTGAAGGTCGACCTTCACCATACACCTTGGAGAGATACCCTTTCTTGAATATCCTTTAACCAATTCATGACTTAAGATTATGTTGTCAGATATAATTCTTCCAGGAACAAATGCAGATTGGCTACCATGTATCAGATCATTGAGGACTTCACTTAGTTGCTTCGTAATGATTTTTGAGATTATCTTGTATAAGACATTGCAACATGAAATCGGCCTATACTCCTTGATGGAAGTCGGATGTCTTACCTTGGGTATCAGAGTTATTGAAGTACAATTTACTGTTTTGTACATATTATTAGTTTTAAAGAAGTCCATAACAACCCTTACTACACTTTCACCTATGATGTCCCAAGATTTTTTGTAAAAGAGTGCATTGTAACCATCACTTCCGGGGATTTACCATCATATATATTTGCTATAGCTGCCAGTACCTCCTCTCTAGTTACAGGTGCCACCAATAGTATTTGTTGTTGTCTATTAAGCACTTTCCCTTGCTGCATAATATCCTCTCTGATGCTCGGAAGTTGGTTAGCTGCTGATCCTAGGAGTTGCTTATAGAAACCAATCACTTCAGCCTGAACATCTTTTTTCTTTATGCAATAGTGTACCATCTTCTGTTGTTAAACATCTAATATGATTTTGTGCTATTCTATTTCTCAAGCAAGCATGAAGATGTGTTGGAGTCCCCAAGTTTTAGCCAATCAATTCTAGCTTTTTGTTTCACACCTCTCCTCAACTCTATGCCATTTTTCAAGTTCTAGTTTGAGTGATTTCTCTTCTTCACATAACCTTTGATGATCATTACTGTGTTCCATTTTTCTCTGTAGTATCTTCAGTTTACCCCTCAGTTCTGCGATTTTATTATTAATCCCTAAGAACTCCTTGGTATTAAGTTGCTTCAGCTTCATCTTCAGGGCATTCAATTTCATCCATACCAAGGGCAAGGTGCTAGCAGTGATACCTCTACTCCATTCATGTTGAACTAGGATTTTAAACATAGAATGTTGTTTCAAGCAGTTGAAGAACTTAAAGGGCTTGGCACCCTTGTGTTGCCTATCATCCAGTGATACACTAAGAGGAGAATGGTCTGAGAATTCAGGTTCCATTACGATCACCTCAAGACAAGACCACATTTGCACCCAAGCAGCATTCACCAAACCCCTATCTATCCGGTTATAGACATGATTATTTGTCCAAGTAAAATCTCTACCCGCGCCTTTAGCTCCATCATGCATGCTGATTGAATCTGCAAAGTCACCTATTTCATTAGCCTGTACAGGAGAGCCTACCACTGTCTTCAATATGTAAGATAACATTAAAATCCCCCATTATTAACCAGGGGGTGGTAATCGTAATTGCTATGTCTTGCAGGTCACACCACAATTCTTTCCTATCTTGAATGGTATGCAGCCCGTAAACTACTGTAAAATAAAAATGATTATTAGAACTATAGATAGTCACCAACCCATGAATATACTGCTCTGTTGTATGAACTCCTGAGAAATTACAAACTGTAGGATTCCATAATAACCATACTCTTCCCTTGTCAGTTTGATAATTGAACATCGTTTTCCAACCAGGCACAACCTTTTGAACTATCTTTTGAGCTGTTTTCCTCAATATTTTGTGTTCCAGTATAGCTATCATGTCAACTTTATTTACTTGTAAAAACTTTATTAGCTCTTTGTGCTTATAGACTTTATTGAAACCCCTGACGTTCCATGTAACCACTTTCATATAGATAGAGTAGGAAGGTTGGATGAAGTTGTAGCGCTTTCCAGTTTGCCCAATCTCAGCTACATTGGCAATTGTTGTCAGCTCCTTGTTGATTATTGTAACCAAAGGACTAAAACCATTAGTCATTCCTACAACATTATCCTTCCACATCTTAGATTGCTTGCCAGATAAGGTGTTTTTTTGCTATCTGCCATCATGCTTCTTGACTTCCTACTACATTATCTGCCTGTTGCGTTTGTTTCATTTCAACTGGATTCTTGCAGATATGTCCTATTTTCAAGCATTTAGGACATAGCTAGGTTTCCAATCATATTCAACCTCTTGATCGAATAACTTCCCCTCGGGGTCCTGAACTTTTATCATATTTGGTAAGGCTCTAGTAACATCCATCTCCACAAGGATTCAAGCATACGATATTCTTTCTATACTCGTAGTGCATTCGTCTGCATATATTGGGCATCCCAATACGCTACCAATTCGACTCAGTGTCATGGTACCCCAACAATTCATCGATAGAATAGGTAATCGTACCCACAGTGGAATCATACGAAGAACTTCCTCCCCAAAGTTGAAATCAGCATTCCAAGCACAGATTATTACTGGTTTGCTATTAATGGTGTATGGGCCTGAGCATATGACAGTATCCTTATCTTCAATACTATTGAATAAAACCACAAAGTACCCATCGTTGTGGTAATAAATCGTAGGCTTAGAAGAAAAATTCCAATTCGCTGCTATGAATCGGTCAACATGGGAAAATTAGCAAACTAGTCATAATCATTAACATAATTATTAAAAGCGTCTATACTTTAAAATAATTATTAAAAATGGCAATATGTCAATATTTTAGAATAATAAATTAAATCCTAATATAATTTGTCACGACCTAGGGGTACCCCTAGATGTAACACGGCGTACTTGACCCCGAAGGGGTCGCATACAAGCCCTTAGCATAATCATATACATAAAGCCATAAGAATGAAGCAGAAAATTTAAAACTTTTACAATCGAAGTCCAACTTCTTTTTCATAAACAAAAATAGGAATCTAGACTCGTCTCAATCACCATCTAGTACAATAGAGAGTACAAATACGGTCAAAAGCCCTTTACATCAATATAGTCTCAAAAGTAGAAAGTACAATAGAAACTAGAAATGAGTAATGTCTTGTCCTCGAACTTGAGGACTCACCAAGCCTAGGGAATAGTCAACCCAAGCTTCTCTTGAAAGAAGAAGTACGTCTCAACGATCGGAACCTACACTCATAGTAAATGTAGAAGAAATGGGTTCGCACATAAAGTAGTATGGAAGCATGCATAAAATCCTTGAAATATGATAAAAAGGACATTTTAGTTGAAAAGTATGCATTTGTCAAGTTTGGAAATCAACATACACTTTCAATGTAGAAGATAAGTCATAATCACATTTATACTCATAACATAGTGAAATCATTACCTTAGCAACCCCTAAGGAACACTTGTGCAATGTATGGTTGGCATCCCATAATACCAACCCCACTAAGTACTCCTTTGAAGCTACCTTAGTCATACATATCATCTTTAGACCTCATCATAACCAATAGTCATAAATAAGGAAATAGTCATGTACATTACTTGAACATAAGGAAAGTCATTCATGGCAATTATCCATTCAACATACGTGCATACATTCATGTCTTATCATCAGTGGCGGATCTATGCATGGGTGTGGGGGTGCCACGCCACCCCCGAACTTCGATGGAAACTCTATATATACATATATATATATATATATATATATATATAATATTTATATAAATATAAAGCGTGGCACCCAGTAAACAAAATTGGCTTGTGGTGCCACAGTAGGAGGGCAACTTTATATAGATGGCTAATGTTGCGGGTTTGAATTCCATTTGTACCTATTTTTTTTTTAGAAATTTGCTGCAGACATTTTTTAAGAAAAAATAAAGGCTCCAACCACCTCTTTTTAAGGAAAAAAGCTGGCACATTAATCGATAAGTCTATTTGGCACCCATGGACTCTAAATCCTGGATCCGCCACTGCTTATCATAACATAAAGAAACCATACCTTAGCATCCTACTAAGTCTACTTGTGCAATGTAAAAGTGAAGTCCCATACCCCACTCCTACTAAGTAAAACTCACCAAGAAGTCATATTATAGTTCATGTCTTATTCGTTATCTTATCATATAGGGAAGAATAGCCATAACCGACATAGACCATGTGAGCGACATGGAATTTGATGTCATGTAACCCCACACCGAAAGAAGGTGTCCTACTTGCCTAAGGTAGAGCTAACATGTTTAGCTTTTAGGTGGATCCACTAGCTAAAGATGGGCACATAGTTATGGAATAGGGAGGTTGCTTCTAGAAACCCGACCTATTGTATTGGCGGAGGAGCTTCACTACTAAAAAAACAATGAATACCGACCTAAAAATTACCGACCTCAAATGGAGGTCGGTAATTTCCGACCTCCGGAGGTCGGTATTCTTAAAAAGAATAAGAAATTAAAAAAACTTTAGGAAACCGACTACAAGTAGTCGGTTTTTATGCAAAATAAAGCGGGAAAACAAAATTCCGACCTCTGGAGGTCGGAATTTTTCCTTGAAAAAATGAATTACAATAAAAACCGACCTCTTGATGTCGGTATTAATAAAATAAATAAATAACAATATTTTATTTTTTTCTCAATTAATGCATAAATAAATCGTCTTTCGGATGACAGTTTATATAAATTAAATTAATATAAAATACCGACCTCATGCAGTCGGTATTTTTATTTCATCCAAATACTTAGCGACATTAGGAGGTCGGTTAGTTTATTACACAATAGTATATGCAAAATAAAGCAGGAAAATAAAATACCGACATCTGGCAGTTGGAATTTAAAAAATACAAAAATATAATACCGACCTCCGGAGGTCAGAATTTACAAAATACAAAAGATAAAAAATTCCGACCTCAGGAGGTCGGAATTTAAAAGAGGTCAGAATTTCAAAAATACAAAAATAAAAATACCGACCTCCGGAGGTCGAAATTTAAATAATACAAAAATAAAAATACCGACCTCCGGAGGTCGGAATTTAAACAAATACAAAAATAAAATTACCGACCTCCGGAGGTTGGAATTTCAAAAATACAAAAATAAAAATACCGACCTCCGAATGTCGGAATTTAAAAAATACAAAAATAAAAATACCGACCTCTGGAGGTTGGTATTTTTTATAATACAAAAATAAAAATACCGACCTCCGGAGGTCGGAATTTAAAAAATACAAAAAATAAAATTACCGACCTCCGGAGGTCAGAATTTCAAAAATACAAAAATAAAAATACCGACCTCCGGAGATCGGAATCTAAATAATACAAAAATAAAAATACCGACCTCCGGAGGTCGGAATCTAAATAATACAAAAATAAAAATATCGACCTCCGGAGATCGGTATTTTTATGGAACAAAAATAAAAATACCGACCTCCCGAGGTCGGAATTTAAATAATACAAAAATAAAAATACCGACCTCCGGAGGTCGGAATTTCAAAAATACAAAAATAAAAATACCGACCTCCGGAGATTGGAATTTAAAAAATACAAAAATAAAAATACCGACCTCCGGAGGTCGGAATTTAAAAAATACAAAAAATAAAATTACCGACCTCCGGAGGTCAGAATTTCAAAAATACAAAAATAAAAATATCGACCTCCGAAGGTCGGAATCTAAATAATACAAAAATAAAAATACCGACCTCCGGAGATCGGTATTTTTATGGAACAAAAATAAAAATACCGACCTCCGGAGGTCGGAATTTAAAAAATACAAAAATAAAATTACCGACCTCCGGAGGTCGGAATTTAAAAAATACAAAAATAAAAATACCGACCTCCGGAGGTCGGAATCTAAATAATACAAAAATAAAAATACCGACCTCTGGAGGTCGGAATTTAAAAAATACAAAAATAAAATTACCGACCTCCGAAGGTCGGAATTTCAAAAATACAAAAATAAAAATACCGACCTTCGGAGGTCGGAATTTAAAAAATACAAAAATAAAATTACCGACCTCCCGAGGTCAGAATTTTAAAAATACAGAAATCAAAATACCGACCTCTGGAGGTTGGTATTTTTATTTCATCTAATTACTTTTCAATACAATAAAAACCGACCTCTTGATGTCATTATTAAATAAAATAAATAAATAACTATACTTTAGTTTTTTCTCAATTAAATATATTGATTTAATTTTATCGTCTTTCGGAGGATGGTTTTGCGTAAAATAAAAATAAAATATATTATATTACCGAGTTTTGAAAGTTGGTAAAATTAAATAGTATGTAATTAAATTAATTTTCATTAAATAAATCGTCTTAGGATAGCTTTATATATATAAGTTAAAAAATAAATTAATATAAAATACCGACCTCATGAGGTTGGTATTTTTATTTCATCTAATTACTTTTAATAAAAGCTACATTCGGAGGTCGGTTTGTTAAAACTGTTCCTATAAATCATAATTTTACTAGCATAATACTAAATTTTCATTCTACACATACAATTAATTGTTTAAAAGAGTGTAATAATTTTGTATACTTTTATAAATAAAAAGTTAAAATTTGTGGAATAAATAAAAAAATATCTATAATCCATATTTAGAGTATGAAACTACGTTGATATGAATTAAGAGATAATTATACTTATATTTGTAGAGTAATGTACAAATTCTATCAGTCTGTTGTCAAATGATGAACTTAATATATCATGTCATGATGTACAGGTGAATAGCTAATTAACATATAATATAATCTATTTGAGTATGAAATGCAAGATAATATTATTATATACGTTCAATCTTGAATGGATGTCAAGTGTTGTGATAATATCGTAGGCAATGATGACATGTAAATTAAAGGATAATTCATCGGAGTATGAAATACATTGATTAATTATATATACTCACTGAGTAGTTTAACAAATCAAATCTTATATATATATATATATATATATATATATATATATATATATATGTATATTAGTGGCTCAGATATGAAATACATTATCAATTAAAGAAATACCGATGATCAATTCAAGGAGATTTATATATTAAATTTGATATTGATAAACTTTAATTTGTTGATCGATAAAATTAAATTTATATAATTAGGAGGTATATAATTTAAATTTATAAAATTAACTTGATCAATAAAATTAAATTTATTAAATTAAACTTCTGTTGATGTGTAGTTAAATTAAATTTATATATATATATATATATATATATATATATATATATATATATAATTTTAATTTATAAATGTAATTTTAATTAATAAAATCAACCTCAAGAGATGAGTTAATATTAAAATAAATTAATAAATACCGACCTTAAGAGGTCGGTATATTTAAATTATTATTTTATTTAAATAATATCAACATCCCGTGGTCGGTAAATTAAACACTTCTCTTAAAAAAAGAATGATATAGTATCAAAACCCTAAGGCATCTCTCACTCCACTCTCAGTCCTCTCTCTCACCCTAACCCACCCCCATCTTGCCCATCGGGCTTACTTTTCAAAGTGATCTTTCTCGATTTCGGATCGAAAAGGCTTGGTTGAAGGCAAAATTCGGTGTAATTCGGTATTAAATAAATAAATAAAAATATTTTATTTTTTCTCAATTAAATATTAAAAACAAAATTGCGAAATATTTTGAATTAATTTTATTTAAATCGTCTTTCGGAGGATGATTTTGTGTAAAATAAAAAAATAAAAAATTATAATATGGACTTTCGAAAGTCGGTAAAATTAAATAGTATGTAATTATATTAATTTTCATTAAAATATTTATATAGTGACTTCCAAAAAAATTAATAAATTAATATTTTCTTTAAATAAATCGTCATCCGTATGACGATTAATTTCAAAAATACAAAAATAAAAATACCGATCTCCGGAGGTCGGAATTTAAATAATACAAAAATAAAAATACCGACCTCCGGAGGTCATAATTTAAAAAATACAAAAATAAAAATACCGACCTCCAGAGGTCGGAATTTAAATAATACAAAAATAAAAATACCGACCTCCGGAAGTCGGAATTAAAAAAATACAAAAATAAAATTACCGACCTCCGGAGGTCAGAATTTCAAAAATACAAAAATAAAAATACCGACCTCCGGAGGTCGGAATCTAAATAATACAAAAATAAAAATACCGACCTCCGGAGGTCGGTATTTTTATGGAACAAAAATAAAAATACCGACCTCCGAAAGTCGGAATTTAAAAAATACTAGTTTGAATTTGTGATTTTAAGACTAGTTTGAATTTTGAATTTAGGACTAGTTTGAATTATTATTGAAATTTTAGGACTACTAATAGTTTGAATTTGGGATTTTAGTATTATAGTTTGATTTTTGAATTCTAGGAGTACTTTCAATTTGTGATTTTAAGACTAGTTTGAATTTGAAATTTAGAAGTAATGGTTTGAATTATATTTGATATTTTAGGCTAATTAATAGTTTGAATTTCGGAAACTAGCTAGCTAGTTTGAATTTGGAACTAATTAGCTTGAATATATAACTAATTAAGTTTAGAAATTAGATATGAACTTGAATTGAAACTTGAACTTACTAAAACTTGAATATATATATAAAACTAATATTCTTGGATTTGAAGTTTATATTTAACTAAACTTGAATATTATTGATGACAAAATTGATTTTCTTGCAAGATCTATTTGTGTCCATCTAGTGTTGACACTTAGCTTTAATTTAGGAATAATGTGTTTGTTAAGCGTAAGTACCAACACTAGTTGATCCTATTAATGACAAAATTGATTTTTTTGCAAGATCGATTTGTGTCCATCTATTCATGTGGGCGTGTTCTTTCATTTTCTATGTTGATGCTTGTTTTCAAATTTGCTCGTATTTAGGAAATAGGCAGTTGACGAATATCAATGTTGCTGTGTGTTTGTGCTATGTAGTAACTAATAATTATTGAATCTTTTTCTAGTGTTGAAAGAGTTGATTTTGCGGGCTAGGAAACTAAGGAAGCTCAACATCAAAAAAAATTGATACAAGCTTCTTTCATCAAAGTAGAAGATAAGGTTTGGTGTTTCTAAATTTCTAAAGTTCAAGTACAATTTCTTTTTATAATGTGTTTGTGTCCTTCTAGTATTGATACTTAGTTTAAATTTTGTGATAATTTGTTTGTGTCCATCGAATGTTTGTTTAGCATAATTAAGTACCAACACTAGTTGATCTTATTGATGACAAAATTGATTTTCTTGCAAGATCAATTTGTGTCCATCTAGTGTTGACACTTAACTTTAATTTAATGTGTTTGTTAAGCATAAGTACCAACACTAGTTGATCCTATTGATGACAAAATTGATTTTCTTGCAAGATCGATTTGTGTCCATCTAGTGTTGATGCTTAGCTTTAGTTTAGGAATAATGTGTTTGTTAAGTATAATTAAGTACCAACACTAGTTGATCCTATTGATGACAAAATTGATTTTCTTGCAAGATCGATTTGTGTCCATCTAGTGTTGATGCTTAGCTTTAGTTTAGGAATAATGTGTTTGTTAAGCATAATTAAGTACCAACACTAGTTGATCCTATTGATGACAAAATTGATTTTCTTGCAAGATCAATTTGTGTTCATCTAGTGTTGACACTTAATTTTAATTTAATGTGTTTGTTAAGCATAATTAAGTACCAACACTAGTTGATCCTATTGATGACAAAATTGATTTTCTTGCAAGATCGATTTGTGTCCATCTAGTGTTGATGCTTAGCTTTAGTTTAGGAATAATGTGTTTGTTAAGCATAATTAAGTACCAACACTAGTTGATCCTATTGATGACAAAATTGATTTTCTTGCAAGATCAATTTGTGTCCATCTAGTGTTGATGCTTAGCTTTAGTTTAGGAATAATGTGTTTGTTAAGCATAATTAAGTACCAACACTAGTTGATCCTATTGATGACAAAATTGATTTTCTTGCAAGATCGATTTGTGTCCATCTAGTGTTGATGCTTAGCTTTAGTTAGTGAATTTAGTTGTTGGAATTAAGTCAAAACTAATGTACTTAAAGTTAAAAAGTTGTTTTGTTGTTTCAATGAGTTAAAATAAATAATGTCGTTTAGCTGGAGGATTTAGTTGTTGGAATTAAGTCAAAACTAAACTAGTTAAAGTTGTTAAGTTATTTAAATTAGTTATAATAAATAATGTGGTTTAGTTAGTGAATTTAGTTGTTGGAATTAAGTCAAAACTAATGTAGTTAAAGTTAAAAAGTTGTTAAGTTATTTAAACAAGTTAAAATAAATAATGTGGTTTAGTTAGAGAATTTAGTTGTTGGAATTAAGTCAAAACTAATGTAGTTGAAGTTAAAAAGTTGTTAAGTTATTTAAACAAGTTAAAATAAATAATGTCGTTTAGTTGGTGAATTTAGTTGTTGGAATTAAGTCAAAACTAATGTAGTTAAAGTTAAAAAGTTGTTAAGTTATTTAAACAAGTTAAAATAAATAATGTCGTTTAGTTGGTGAATTTAGTTGTTGGAATTAAATCAAAACTAATGTAGTTAAAGTTAAAAAGTTGTTAAGTTGTTTCAAAAAGTTAAAATAAATAAGGTGGTTTAGTTGGTGGATTTAGTTGTTGGAATTAAATCAAAACTAATGTAGTTAAAGTTAAAAAGTTGTTAAGGTGTTTAAATAAGTTAAAATAAATAATGTGGTTTAGTTAGTGAATTTAGTTGTTGGAATTAAGTCAAAACTAATGTAGTTAAAGTTAAAAAGTTGTTAAGGTGTTTAAACAAGTTAAAATAAATAATGTGGTTTAGTTATTGAATTTAGTTGTTGGAATTTAGTCAAAACTAATGTAGTTAATGTTAAAAAGTTGTTAATGTGTTTAAATAAGTTAAAATAAATAATGGGGTTTAGTTAGTGAATTTAGTTGTTGGAATTAAGTCATAACTAATGTAGTTAAAGTTAAAAAGTTGTTAAGTTATTTAAACAAGTTAAAATAAATAATGTCGTTTAGTTGGTGAATTTAGTTTTTGGAATTTAATCAAAACTAATGTAGTTAAAGTTAAAAAGTTGTTAAGGTTTTTAAATAAGTTAAAATAAATAATGTGGTTTAGTTAGTGAATTTAATTGTTGGAATTAAGTCAAAACTAATGTAGTTAAAGTTAAAAAGTTGTTAAAGTGTTTAAACAAGTTAAAATAAATAATGTCGTTTAGTTGGTGGATTTAGTTGTTGGAATTAAATCAAAACTAATGTAGTTAAAGTTAAAAAGTTGTTAAGGTGTTTAAATAAGTTAAAATAAATAATGTGGTTTAGTTAGTGAATTTAATTGTTGGAATTAAGTCAAAACTAATATAGTTAAAGTTAAAAAAATGTTAAGTTATTTAAACAAGTTAAAATATATAATGTGATTTAGTTAGTGAATTTAGTTGTTGGAATTTAATCAAAACTAATGTAGTTAAAGTTAAAAAGTTTTTAAGTTATTTAAACCAGTTAAAATCAATAGTGTCATTTAGTTGGTGGATTTAGTTGTTGGAATTAAATCAAAACTAATGTAGTTAAAGTTAAAAAGTTGTTAAGGTGTTTAAATAAGTTAAAATAAATAATGTGGTTTAGTTAGTGAATTTAGTTGTTGGAATTAAGTCAAAACTAATGTAGTTAAAGTTAAAAAGTTGTTAAGTTATTTAAACAAGTTAAAATAAATAATGTCGTTTAGTTGGTGAATTTAGTTGTTGGAATTATATCAAAACTAATGTAGTTAAAGTTAAAAAGTTGTTTAGTTGTTTAAATAAGTTAAAATAAATAATGTCAAAATTATCACTATTGTTTGTGTAGATGGATCCTGATCGTAGTTGGATGTATAATCGAAACAATCCTGGTCGAGCGGGTATGATTCCAGAATTCGCAGAAGGTATGCAGCGCTTCAAGCCCAACTTACTTTTCTTTTTGAATCAGGAAATATTCTTCCTCCATGTCCTGCTAGCAGTGATGGATCTGATCCAGAGGGTGATGAGAATGATAAGTCTGATAAGGAGAGTGATCAGGGTGATGAGGAGTAGTTGTATCTATTTGACATTTTAGACTTCTATATTTTGGAATTGTTTGATTGTATTTTGAAGTTGGATGAAGTTTATTTTGAAATAGTTTAATGTATATGTTGAAAATATTGTGTTGTTTTGGTTGGATGAAGTTTATATTCTTTGGGTTGTTTTGGTATAAATATGCAGGTGGGCAATTATAATTACAAAGAATTTCTTTGCGCTTTATAGCAAAACCGACCTCCTGAGGTCAGAATTTCAAAAGTAAAAAAATTAAAATACCGACCTCCGGAGGTCGGAATTTCAAAAGTAAAAAAATTAAAATACCGACCTCCGGAGGTCGGAATTTAAAAAATAGAAAAATAAAATTACCGACCTCCGGAGGTCGGAATTTAAAAAATAGAAAAATAAAATTACCGACCTCTGGAGGTCGGAATTTTAAAAATACAAAAATAAAATTACTGACCTCCGGAGGTCGGAATTTTAAAAATACAAAAATAAAATTACCGACCTCCGGAGGTCGGAATTTGAAAAATAAAAGAATAAAAATACCGACCTCCGGATGTCGGAATTTAAAAAATAGAAAAATAAAATTACCGACCTCCGGAGGTCGGAATTTGAAAAATATAAAAATAAAAATACCGACCTCTGGAGGTCGAAATTTAAAAAATACAAAAATAAAATTACCGACCTCCGGAGGTTGGAATTTCAAAAATACAAAAATAAAAATACCGACCTCCGGAGGTCGGAATTTATATATTAAAAATAAAAAAAGTAACAAATACCGACATCCGAAAGTCGGAAAATAAATTAATGAATTTTCCGACTTAAAATAAAAACCGACCTCGAGAGGTCGGTAAATACCGACCTCCGGAGGTCGGTATTGAATAGCGACCAAGCTTTTTCCGACCTAAGCTGGGATGTCGGTTTTAGGTCGGAATTACAGGGAATACCGACCTCCGGAGGTCGGTATTTTTAGGTCGGTATTCACTATTTTTTTAGTAGTGCTTCCATCTCACGAGAATAATCTAGATGACCAAGCCTATTGTATTGACGGGAGGGCCTCTACCTCATTGATCATATCCACTCAGTGCTAAGCATTATTTCCCAAATTATACATAATTAGTGTTGAATTGGATTTACATGTGTGAAGGAATACTTTGCCCTTCATTCAATACAACTCATAAAATAGCTCATGGATTCAATAAAGTGAGAATGTACTTTCAACCTTAGAATCAACATTAACATGTGAGTAAGCCTTTCACATTATTGTTCATAGTGTTTCATGAGAATAGCCTTTCAATCAACACAACAACATTATCATCATCCTAGACAATTCATACATAATCAAGTGTAAGGGTAAGGAAAGAATGACCTTTCAACAATACCTCAATTTACACAATAGTCATAGGATCTTCACTTTCTAAGTGAATCATAAGTTCATACACAACTTTCATCATGTACAAACCCTAGCAACTTACCCCTTCAAGAGTCAAGAATCATGTTCCTCAATTACACCTAGAAATACTACACTAGGCATGAATAAAACAAGATTCAATAACTAAAACATCATAGATACAATTCATAGTATTCATCTTGCATCAATACACCCATCACAGTTCATGAAATTGGGGTCATGGGGTAATTCATGGGTTCATGGGGAATTTTACAATAAAAAACACCATTTAACATCAAATCATCCATAATATAAGACAATTAACATAATGAAATCATTTTTAGGAAGAACCCATGGCTAGATTGAAAACCCTAGTTTTATGAATTTGAAATTAAAGAGTTGAACTTCATGGAGAAAAGTGTTCCATGAATCAAGTCTCCCATAATTTCATTGATGTCTTCCTCACGAAATTGGAGTGAAAAGGATGGATCTTGAACCCCTAGCTTGACCTTGTTGATGTTCTTCAATGGAGTCTAGAGAGAGAAATATCTTGTAGAGGAGAGTTGGTTGAGTTTTGAGTTTGTGAGTTGTGAGGTGTTAAAAAAGTTGGCTAATAAGTTGGATATACTTATATACGTCTAAAATAATGAATTAAAACGACCCCACACTAATATAACACATTTTGGAATTTATGGCTTTGACTAAGCCTTGGACGAATTTTTGGACAGCTTCAGGGGTGACCTACGGACCCCCATCCATGGATTGTGGGTGCCCTATCCGTAGGTGATGCTGTCTTTTGACAGCTTTTTGGGCCTTCACTTGGGTCCTCCTCAAGGACCCTTGGGGTCCTTGGGGTCATGCCTTGACGTGTAGGTCCTAAAACATTGGTACTAGGTTAGGGAAGCTATTTTAGGACTCTAATATTTACGTTTAACTCATTTAGGACACTAGACTACATGTTAGGCTCTAGCTTAGGTCATTAGATTTCCGGGGTGTTACATAATTAATCTTCTTTCCTTTTATTTCTCAAATCAGTCCCACATTGGACCATTATTTATTCCACTATACGATAAAAAAAAATTCATTACCCACTTATCCCTCTTTCTAGGTTTTACCTCAAATCACTCCTTTCTCTTTCTTCCCCTTTTCACCATTTGTTATCTCCTTTCTTTGTTCAAGAAAATCAACTCTTCAAATTTCCTACACTTTGTTTAAGAAATCTCACAATTAATTCAAAAGATTCTTCACCCATTGATAAAGTAAATTCGAAGTCAACAAGTATTTTGTGAAGTTTCTTGTGATTTTGTTTTCATCTTCACCAAGTATTTTGTATTTCGGATTCTGCTTCTTTTAATCAGTATTGTTTGATTTTTTGTGAGTTAGTTTTCATATTCACCAAGTATTTTGTGAGATTTTGCTCTTTTACGCATTTCAGATTTTTCGTCTTTAAGCACTATTGTTCGATTTTTTTGTAATTTTTTTTTTCATATTTGAGATTTAGTAGATTATAGAAATCTACATTGGCATTCATACATCATATATTATTTGATTTTTTATACATTCATATTTAATAATTCCAAATTTTGCTTATAGGGTTACTTATGCACAAGTGAATACGGATTTTTGAATTTTATTTTGGTGAACAAAATATCAGAAAAAAGAACATAATAGACGAAGAAGTAGAAGATGAATAAAGAGAGAGTCAGTGAAGAAGGTTGGAAAAACTAGATTCATATCAGAATTGTATTCATATTAATTTTGTTTATCAATCATTTTTTTACTCAACATTTGTATTTGTATTAAGAACATTGTATTTCTTTTTTAGTTTGTAGTCATTCCAATAGGTATGTCAAATGGCTTTGTATTTCTTAAGCATAGATGTATCCTATTATTTTCATAGTAGAATATTGTATTCTTCCTCAACTAATTGTATTATTTTCATTATGTATGCTATTTTCTTTTTCAAAATCTTGTATCCCTATTTCTTTCATAGTTAATTTGTATTTTGTTTTTTTGAAATATTGTATCCTCCTCAACAGATTGTATTATTTCCATCATGTATGCTATTTTTTTACAAAATCTTGTATCATTTCATAAATCATATTTATATGTAATGATTGGATTATATTGGGATACAATCAATAATATTTTTGTAATACAAATAAAAGAAAAATATATTTGACAATCATGTAATATAATTTTAGTTTTCATTATGAAAGTAATATACCAATTTTAATTTGAATGGTAAAGTAAGCACATAAAATGTAAAAAATATTGGTATACTTCCCTCTCGCAGCCATTCTGCTACTAGCAAATAGTCCGACCCAGCTCTTTTCCTTTTCCTCGCCCACCTGTTGCTTCTTTCCAGAGTCATTTCCCCTCTAATTGCAGGGCCAAGACCTGTTACCAGAGCATCAGTTAACTCTGGCGAGCTAGATGTACCACCAACTAGACTAGATAGACTCCCCTTAGGTGTTAACTTCTCAGATATGGTATCCATCAGAGAGACGAAGATTTGGGTCAATGGAACAATGTTAGGGAAAATAGTGCTCACACTAGCCTTAGTGACCTCCATACTTCTTCCTTTCTGTTTATGGATCTCCTTGCTGGTAGTGGCTATAGCGTTCTACCCCACCACTTGAGTGTTTGCGTCTCTCCGCGACCATCCTCTTGCCATCTCCGGCAAAGGCATAGGATAGTAAACCCTATCGTGTGCCTGGAGAGCAACAGAATTTGGATTTTCTTGCAAGAGTTTGATCAATTTGTGTCCATCTAGTGTTGAACTAGCTAGATTTAATATTGTTTAGTTGTAGAACTAAGTTCAAATAAATAATGTGGTTTATTTGGTGGATTTAGTTGTTAGAATTAATTCTAAACTAGTTAAAGTTAATATTGTTTAGTTGTTGAAATAAGTTCAAATAAATAATGTGGTTTAGTTGGCATAATTAATTCCAAACTAGTTATAGTTAATATTGTTTAGTTGTTGAAATAAATTCAAATAAATGTGATTTAGTTGGTAGAATTAATTAAAAACTAGCTAGAGTTAATATTGTTTAGTTGTTGAATTAAGTTCAAATAAACAATGTGGTTTAGTTGGTGGATTTAGTTGTTGGAATTAATTCTAAACTAGTTAGAGTTAATGTTGTTTAGTTGTTGAAATAAGTTCAAACAAATAATGTGGTTTAGTTGGCGGAATTAATTTCAAGCTAGTTATAGTTAATATTGTTTAATTGTTGAAATAAATTCAAATAAATAATGTGGTTTAGTTGGTGGGTTTAGTTGGTGGAATTAATTCGAAACTAGCTAGAGTTAATATTATTTAGTTGTTGAATTAAGTTCAAATAAATAATGTGGTTTAGTTGGTGGATTTAGTTGTTGAAATTAATTCAAAACTAGTTAGAGTTAATGTTGATTAGTTGTTGAAATAAGTTCAAATAAATAATTTAGTTGGCAGAATTAATTCCAAACTAGTTATAGTTAATATTGTTTAGTTTTTGAACTAAGTTCAAATAAATAAGGTTGTTTAGTTGGTAGATTTAGTTGTTGGAATTAATTCAAAACTAGTTAGAGTTAATGTTGTTTAGTTGTTGAAATAAGTTCAAATAAATAATATGGTTTAGTTGGCGGAATTAATTTCAAACTAGTTATAGTTAATATTGTTTAGTTGTTGAAATAAATTCAAACAAATAATGTGGTTTTGTTGGTGGGTTTAATTCAAAACTAGTTAGAGTTAATTTTATTTAGTTGTCGAAATAAGTTCATATAAATAATGTGGTTTAGTTGGTGAAATTAATTCAAAACTAGTTAGAGTTTATGTTGTTTAGTTGTTGAAATAAGTTCAAATAAATAATGTTGTTTAGTTGGTGGGTTTAGTTGGTAGAGTTAGTTCAAAACTAGTTAGAGTTAATGTTGTTTTGTTGTTGAAATAAGTTCAAATAAAGTTTAACTAACCCCTAGCTAGTTTGATTCATCATTTGAAATAGTGTGGTTTAGTTGGTGAAATTAATTAAAAACTAATTAGAGTTAATGTTGTTTAGTTGTTGGAATTAAAATTATCATTATTGTTTGTGTAGATGGAACCTGATCGTAGTTGGATGTATAATAGAAACAATCCTAATCGAGCGGATATGATTCCAGAATTTGCGGAAGGTGTCACTAGTTTTATAAATCATGCAAAGACACTTGATGATTTTTTAACTTCAACATTGATTAGGTGTCTCTGTGTTAATTGTGAAAATGTGAGATATCATACAACAGAGAATGTTGCTATGCATCTTATGATGAAAGGATTCAAACCAGGGTATACAGTTTGGACTAGTCATGGTGAGGTTGAAAGTGACACCATATTTAATAACTTTGTTGTTGGTGAATGTAGTAGATCTACAGAGCATAATTAAGTCCAGGACAGACTACTTACATAAGAAAAAACCGACAATCTTTGGCGACAGAGTGCAATTGAACCGATTAGAGTTCAATCTACGGCTTAACAGAAAAGGTGTATAAGAAGAAGTCTTGGTATTGTGGTTCATGATCCTCAAGCTTCAATGGTGTGGATAAAGAGACAATGTCTGCAATGGAGGGTAAGATATCTTGTCTCAATGCCGAGCTTGCTGCTGTAGCCGACATAGAGAAGAAGAGAGAAGAGAGAGAGAGGAGGAGATTGCGGCAGCAAAGGAGGTAGAGAACAAGAGGTATGTGGCGCTTCAGGCCCAACTAACTTTTCTTCCTCCATGTCCGGTAGCAGTGATGGATCTGATCAGGAGGGTGATGAAAATGATAAGTCTGATAAGGAAAGTTGATAAGGAGAGTTAGGGTGATGAGGAGTAGTTGTATCTATTTGACATTTTAGACTTCTATATTTTTGGAATTGTTTGATCGTATTTTAGTTTATTTTGAAGTTGGATGAAGTTTATTTTGAAGTAGTTTAATGTATATGTTGAAAAATATTGTGTTGGCAACTCTTTGGGCTGTTTTGGTAGAAATATGCAGGTGGACAACTAAAATTGTAGCAATTTGTTGCAAGTTTTGTAGCAGAAAATCGACCTCGGGAGGTTAGAATCTTAAAAATAAATAAAATAAGAAATAAACGATACTGACCTTTGGAGGTCGAAATATAAAAAATAAACAAAATAAAAAATAAACAATACCAACCTCCAGAGGTCAGAATATCAAAAGTAAAAAAATATAAAATATAAAATACCAACCTCCAATGGTTGGAATTTAAAAATTAAGACAAACTAAAATTAAAATATATCGACTACTAGAGGTCAGAAATATTAAAAATTAAAAATTAACTAATACCAACCTCCGAATGTCGGTATTTCAATTATAAGAAATAAATATTCTGATATCCGAAAGACGGAAATAATAAAAATAAAAATAAACAAATAAATAAATGTGACCTCAGAAAGTCAGAAAATAAATTAATGAATTCTCCGACTTAAAATTAAAATTGATCTCTAATGGTTGGTAAATACCGACCTCCAGAGGTTGGTATTGAAAAGCGACCAACCTTTTTCCAACCTTAGCTGGGAAGTCGGTATTTGATCAGTATTTCAGGAAATATCAACTTCCGGAAGTCTGTATTTGTAGGTCGGTATTCACTATTTTTTTAGTAGTGAGACTTTGTATGTGATGTATGAGTTACGTCTCAATCACTTCTATTGATGTAGTAGATGGCTTATTGAGACTTATGTTAGACTTCCACTGTTGTCAAACTTCTGATATAAAATTGTTTCCTTGAAATCTTTATTTCTATTATCTTGTATGATGTAAGCTAAGTGACTTGTGTAGGGCCTCTCATGGACCTATACGCCATGTTACGACTAGAGTATACTTTGAGTTGTGACAATATGGAACACCCCAATGGTGGTAAGTGTTGGATATGCTATGACACTTTGTTGTTTGCATTGCCTCAACATTGTTTTGAGGCTCTTCATTTCAGTGATTGAAGAGGTTACACAAGAACTGGAGCAAGTCCAATAAGGTGAGAACATTGTGAAGTACTCTAGGAAATATGACATTGATGAATAAAAGAGAGGTCCAGGCACATATATTGATCTATGTCTAAAATGTTTGAATCAGGGGATGGTCTTATACACTTTTTACAATAGAAGTACTCAATTATATATTGTATATAGTCTATTGGTTATTGTCAAGGGCGGATCTATGTGTAACAGTGGGGGTGCCACGACATCCAGTTATTTCGGTTAAAACTTTGTATATATATATGTATATACGTATAAGATATCAATATATATTAACTTTGTCACCCATTAAACAAAGTTGTGAAAGGTGCCACTGGTAGAAGATGTGGTATTGCCATTCTCGCAATGCAGGTTTGAACCTTGCTTTGGACATTAATTTTTTTGCCTTTCTCGAAGAGCTTCTCATATCTTTTTTTTCCTATTAATGTGGGAAGGGTTTTAACATTAATATTTTCTTCCATTGGTTCTTATATATATGCTATTCTTTAATAATTCAAATTGACTCCTTTTTGCTTTAACTAATTCTTAATTTTTTGTATTTTCTCTTTCACTAATTATTAATCTCTTGATGTGAGTATTATGTGTGTATTCTTTATCAATTACTGATAACTGAATTATGAACATCACATAAATATTACTAAGAATATATTTAAATAGTATCTTTTTTAAGTTTTAAAAATGATGAATATTATTATGTTAGAGTTCTTTTAATATAAAGGTTCTTCCGATCTTTATTAACTTTCTTGCTAAGTAAGATAACTGAGTTGAAACTATAATTTTTATTCTTTCTCTACTATATTTCAACAACTTATAAAAGTTCGAATTTTTAATGTGGAAAATCCTTTTTACCGCAAAGTTTTAGAGAATAAGGCATCTAATTCCTTAAAATAAAAAATTGAATTGTTTAGTTATCTCTAACCTCAGAATATCTAAAAGAAAATATTACTAACATGCATGTTTGATCAATTTGTTTATAAAAATCGAAAAAGATAAATAATCCGAATTATAATCTAAAAATGGAGGAACCGACACGTTTATCTTACTTGGACGATGTGGCACCGACGACCTCCAAATCCTAGATCCACCTATGGTTGTCTATTTAAACTTCATATTGGTATTATCTATCTTGATGTAAAACTGAAATGAAAGGATCAATATTTTTTAAAGGAATATAAACTTGAGCTTGTTGCTTTCACACATGTACATGGAAAAATTAATGTTTTATCCATGTTAATACATAGACATTTGTCTATACGTAGTTAAAAATGTGTAAGTTATATTGTTGCCATAAAAAATACCGACCACGAAACTAACTATTTTGGGCCCATGCGTAGCACAAGCATGAAAAATCTAGTGGGGAATTGTTCTAAATTAGACAGTGAAGAGGAAGAGAGAACAAAGATTGAGAGAAAAGTGTATTCTGATTTCTCTATACACAAAGAGTATATTTTTTATTGTGTGATTATATACATGGTGAAAGGTATTTATACACTCACTTGTCCATAGTGAACTTGATTAAAGAATACGAAAATAACTAACTAAACTTAACTAACTCTTAATATGTTAGTTATAACTAACTACTTCCCTAACTAACAATGTGAAGTACTCTTCTGCCCTTGTTATCCTTCAACATTTCTCCTCAAGCTAGGTGGTGTAAAATGTTCAACACACCTATCTTGGAGTTTAAGTACTGATGTTAGACCTTACTAAGTCCTTTGGTGGGTATATCTGTTGGTTGATCAGCAATGGTGATGTATTTTAATTTGTGTTGATGAGATCTTGTACGAATTTTTTTTCCTGGTGAAGTGGCAGTCAGTTTCAATGTGTTTGGTATGCTCATGATATATATATGATTTGCAGTTATTTGAATGGTTGCTTTACTATCACAATAGATGTCAATTGGTAGCTGATACTTGAAGCCAACTTCTTTTAGTAACCCAAGTAGCCAAACAAGTTCAAAGAACTGTTGCTAAGCTTCAGATTCGTGTTTGGTAGAACTTCTAGATAATGTGGTTTGTTTTTTCATTTCCATGAGAATACTTAATTACCTACCTTGATTAGAAATGCAGAATGCAGACCTTCTATTTAGAAGGCAAGCAGTCCAATCTGCATCACAATATGTAGTAATAGTGTTGAACTTCTTACTGGAGAGTAGTATTCCCTATCCTAGATCTTGTTTGATGTACTTCACAACTCAAACTGTTGTTTCTATATGAGATCTCTTAGGTTGTTGGAGAAATTGGCTTAGTGTATGAACACTAAATGATATGTCAGGTCTGATAAATGTTATATATAAACGTTTGTCAATTAACCTCTAGTAGGCAGTCTAATCTACATCTGGATCACTCTTTAGATCCTAATTCTTTCCTATATAAGTATCATACTATCTAGATGTTAGTTTAATGTTGACATAGGTTTGGATGTTGATAATAGCTTCTGAGATAAGTTTCAAAGTGTACTTTCTGTGATTCATGAGTAAGCCTAATTTTGATCTAGCAAATTCAATATCAAAGAAATATTCGAGTTCACCAGGTCTTTCACTCTGAAAGCTTTTCTTAGAGAATCCTTAGTCTCTTGAATCAATTTCAAGTTGTCTCCAGTAATTAGCATATCATCTACATATATCAGTATAATGATCATGCCTTCACTGAATAATCATGTTGATTCTGTTTGAACTTAAGTTTCATTAAAGTTGTATATATAACTTTATTTTCCATTGTCTTGAAGCTTTTTTGATACAAGGATTTTACAAGTCTACACAATTTTAGATCCTGTGACTCTGACTTCTCCTCTTGACTTGTAAAGCCTTGAGGAAGATCCATATAAATTTCATCATATAAATCACCTTGTAGGAAAGCATTGTATATATATCTATTTGATGTATGTTACATTTGTTTACAGAAACTAAAGCCAAGCCAAGATTGTTTTCACTGTCACCATTTTTACCACTGGTGGGAATGTTTCTTGAAAGTCTATTCCTTTTTGTTAATTATAACCTTTGGTTGCTGGCTTCGCTTTAAATCTTTCTATCTCTCTTGATGCCTTGTACTTGACTTTGTATACCCATTTACACCCTATAGGTCTTTTATTAGGAGGTAATTAAGGACATAATATCCCAAGTGCTATTGTCTTCTAAGGCTTTAATCTCCTTTTGCACAGGGGCGTAGACACATGTATTGGACACCCTTCGTCGGGAAAAAATACCGTATATACAAATAAAATGATACACGAAGTGATTAAATAACATATTTTGTACATTCTTGACATAATAGGTTTTTGTAGTCCAGTGGTTTTAGACCTTTTTAATGGGTTTCAAACACCTTGAATGAGTTAGTGGTCGCATGTTTGAATCTCACTAGCAACAATTTTTTCGTGCGATTTTTGGCTCCGCCACTGCTTTTGCATAGTTGTCACCCAACAAGGATCCTTCATAGCTTGAGAGAAACTTAAAGGTTCTGTAACAGACGATATACCAAAATAAATGTTTGGTGTTTGCAGAATAATTCTTGATAGCCAATGTATTTATTCAATGCATATGGAGTATCAATATGTATGTTCATAGATACAAAAGATTTCAGCCATATGGGAGGATGCGTATTTCTTTCTGATCTTCTACCATGTGAGATAGACGGAACTTGTTGGATAGAAGAGCCATCTAATAAAGATTGTGTAATATTTTCTTGAATCAAAGAAGGAGCATCATCAATTGTCGGACTATCCTGAGTTGTTTCCAATTTCTGATTGAAGAGATGTGGGATGTCCAGATCACTTGGGCTTGGTATCTCAGCATTAAAATTAGGTTGAGACCTAACCACTATAGGAGGATCATTAGACATCTACTGGAGATTACTATGGGATAATCATTGACACCCCCCTCCCTCCCCCACCCGCACCCCCTGCCTAACCCCTACCCCCACCCCACCTACAATTTTTATCTAGAAAAAAATTCAATTTTGTTTTCATAACCCCTCCCCCCCTTGCCCCACGTCCACCCTACCCTCCCCCCAACCTCCACCCCACACCCACGCACATGCCATGTCAGCGTCATGTCAATGCCACCTAATAAATATAATAAATGAATTATTTTTCCTACTTTTTATTATTATTATTATTATTATTATTATTATTATTATTATTATTATTATTATTATTATTATTATTATTATATGCCCCATTAGAACTCCATTATCATTAAGAACATCACCATTATCAAACCCATTTCTCATCCGTTGACATTCCGGCAAGAGAAAAGACGGTAAAAAAAAAATTTCAATGAGTAAAAGTCTCTATGACCAGTACCTTTATCATATTCCCCACAATTTCTCTCAAAGTTCATTGCTACACATTTTATTCATGTTGGGGGCTCATGAAGGGATATACCAAAAGTAGTGTATGGGCATGTTATAAATTTTCAACTCAATTTCTTTCTTTTCTTAGTGTTGGTGAAAGTAGCAAACCAAATTAAAACATTGAAAGTAATCCAACTGAAAAAAATTATGACCCAGTTGAGTTTGTTATGCCCCATTTCGAAAATATCTCAATTAGTGGTTAAATTCAAGAATGTGAAATTAGAATTAACGTTTGAGAGAAGAACTAGTGAAGGTATTGGAAATTGAAAATTTTGTGTTTATTTGAAATGGGTTCCTGTAAAAAAATGGGTTTTTAAAATTTTTATTTTATTACTTTGATTTGGAAGTAATAACTAAATTTATTTAAAAGTTCTTTGATTATGGGTAAGAGACGGTTAATATGTAGAATTTTTGAAGAAATTTGTAGAGATTTGTGATGAAAAATAAAAATAAAGCAAAAGTGTGAAGAAGAAGAAGGAGGAGGAGGAGGAGGAGGAGAGGTGTAGGGTGAGTATGAAGAAGAAGAAGTGTGGGGCAGTTGGGGTGGGGTGGGGGATATTATTTTGATTTAATTAGAAAGAGAGAAAGAAAAATAAAAATATGAAATAAAAATAAAAGCAGTCTTATTTACTCTCTTTTCACTCTCTCAAAGAGAGTGAACTACCCTTTCTCAGCCAACTCAGCATTAAGGATTTATTTACTCTCTTTTGAAACAGTTCCGGGGGGTGATAGGACCCCGTGAAGCTTAAGACCATCCCCAACCCAACACCAAATTTTACACCAGATTTGGTGTAAAATTTGGTGTTTTGAGCTCCAACCCACACCAATTTTTACACCAAATTTGGTGTAACACTATTCATCACAATAATTTACTTTTTGAATATTTTAATATTATTTCATTATACAAACTTTTAATTAAACATTATATAAATTGTATGTTTTAATTAAATCTCTTGTATATTTAATAATTTTTTATGTAATATTTTTATAATATTAATTTTAGATATAAAATTTAGCTTTTTTATAAATTAATTTTTTCTATATATGACTTTTTTTTAAAATTAAATTTATGTTAATTCTATTATAAAGTATAATTGGATATAACTACAATTAACCTTGACAAAAATTAAAAATGCAAACATATAAATTTTTAAACAAATAATACAATGTACTTTAAAATAACTGGAAAATAATAAACATTCAACAAAGTAGTAATTGACATGCATCAAAATTGAAATATAAAATACATAGTTTTGCAATTATCGCAGGACCATCACATTTTTGGAGAAAAGAAGTGCTACATGATATATTAACTTCATGTATTATAATGCACAACATGATAATTGAGGATGAGCGTGATCTTAATGCACCAATTCAAGATGCATTAGAAGGTCCAACTCTGACTGTAGAAATGACAATAGATGAAAATTATCAATTTCAACAATTTCTAGCTCGATATAAAAAAAAATAAAGGATAAAGAAGCTCATTTTGAACTACGTAATGCATTAATAGAGCATTTATGGGAGCACCGTAGTGATCTTGAAAGTTGAATATTTATGTAGAATTTAAAATATTTTTTCCAATTACGTAATGTTTATTTAATTGTATTTCATTAATGATTTCACTTTTATTTGTATTATCCATTATTATGTATAATGTATAATATTTGCTAGCAATTTATATTATTTAAAAAATTATGGTACAAAATAATTTTATATTAAACGATTATAAAAGGAAATAATATGAATTACATATGGTGAATGTTTTACAAAGAATTTGTTTTATTAAATAAGAAAATATAAATGAAATAAGAAATAATAATATAATAATGAATAGAGAAAACTATTCCTTTTTGGTGTAAAATTTGGTGCAGTGGATTTGTAACGACCGGGTTCCGTCATATAGAAAAGCCAACAGGGAAAATTTTTGGATCGGAAAATTTTTTCGTAGTAACTTGAAATTTCCCAACCTGGTCCAGATTTGGATGAAATCAGAGTCATTGAGGTGTAGGGAAAACTGGTAACAATTGGGTGATTTAATTATGATTTTGATTACATGAGTGGATAGCCAATGCGTTAAGGAATCCGTACGGCTTTACGGAATTGAATTTGGGTGAGTAGAACTCCCGAAACTGACTTTGGCGTGAACGGGTATTTCTGGGTGTCGTAAGTTGAAGGTGTGTTGTGAAATAGGGATTTTGGAATTATTAAAATAGCTCACTGTTTCGTGCAACCCGACTTGGTGGGGATTTTCGTCGCTCTGGCGGGCCAAACACGACTTAAAGTCGTAAATAAATTCCAAAAACGTTTTATTCTGCACATTTTGACTTTGAGAGCTAAGGAACGACCCCATACGACTTCTTGACCATTTTTCACCATTCTTGAGGCTAAATGTAAGATTTTAATTCTCCGAATCTGTTTTTCAATCTGTAGAATCTAATTTAATGGGTAAATATCGATGGGGGAGGGTTTTGATCTAGAATCTATAGTGGAAACAACCCTAAATTGGATAATTGGGATCATAGGTATGATCTAGGGTTCATAGAATTGTTAGCAATTCGGGTAATTAGTGTTATTGGTTCTCATGTTATTATGATTGTTTGTAGACCAAGAACAAGCGGAACGAATTCGAAAAGGGAAAGATCAAGTCTCTTAGGGTTTCAAGCTTGTTTCGAGGTAGGTGATGGTTGTAATTCTATGATTGTGTGATATATATTTGTCTTGCTTCATTATGATACATGTATGTATGTGAATGTTGCATTAGTGATCACACTTGTTGTAAATGAGGATATATGATTGTTGAATGCCATTGAATCATGACTCAATTGTATGATTATGAGAATATACTTGTGTTTGTGATTATGGTGTGTTCTGTTATGACTGGTAATGAGCATAATTGTCCATTAGCATGGGGTTGAGTTCGTGACTTTTCAACTTCAAGGTGAGGCTAAGCAATGGTGGAGAGTTTATATGGAATGCCGATATTCAACTTTACCTCTACTTACTTGGACCCAGTTTCATGCTCTATTTTTGGAGAAATATGTGCCTAGGACTTTGAGGGATCGCAAGAAGGATAAGTTCATGGCTTTGGAGCAAGGTGGTATGACTATGGCTGCTTATGAGGCCAACTTCCATGCTTTGTCTAGATATGCTAATCAATTAGTGACTACTAAGGAGGAGAGAATCCAATTATTTATTAGGACACTAAATTCTGAGTTGCAAGTATTATCTATACATATGACTTCTGTAGGGAGGAGCTTTAATGAGGTAACAGACTATGTTAAGAAAGTGGAGGGGGTGAGGCGTGACGGTCAAGCAAAGGCATTGGCAAAAAGGGTCAAGAACTCGGGTAACTTTCAAGGTTCTTACACCAGAGGGTCCGAAAGGCCAATGCTTGAAGGTAAGCTAATTCAGTCTGATATGCCCGCCTCTACAAGTAATTACTCGGAAACTCCATCTCATAATTTTACTCAGGATAGCCAAGGGGTAGTGCCTTCAGCGGGCAGTAGACCATTTTTTGATCGTACTTGTTACAACTGTGGAGAACCTGGGCATATGAGGAGAGATTGTCCCCACCCACGTGTGTTTGAGTCCGCGCAGCAGCAGACTAGAGCAATGGTACCCGCGCGAAATGGTAATAATGGTCAAGGGCGTCCAGAAGGTGGGCGAGGAGGTAATCAGCGAGGCCGTGGAGGTAGAGGAAATGGTAATGCAGGCAGAGGTAACATGCAACCAGGTAGGGAAGTGGTTCGTCAAGATGATAGGGCTCAGTGTTATGCCTTTCTAAGTAAGAATGAGGCAGAGACGTCTGACGCGGTGATCACAGGTACTATTCTTATTTGTTACCGGATGGCTAATGTGTTATTTGATCCGGGTTCTACTTACTCTTATGTATATGTGCTATTTGCCTTAGAGTTTAATATGATTTGTGATGTACATGATGCCCCTATCCATGTTTCTACCCAAGTTGGAGAGTCAGTCATAGTCACCCATGTTTATCATGCTTGTCCTATTTTGTTTATGAGTTTTCAGACCTAGGTTGATTTGGTGATTTTGGATATGACTAATTTTGATATAATCTTAGAAATGACTTGGTTGTCTCCCTATTATGTTGTGCTTAATTGTAATAATAAGTCTATAACTCTAGAAATTTCGGGAAGGGAAAAATTAGAGTGGGAAGGGGTGTACAAGCCTAAGCAAGCTAAGATCATATCCTCCATTCAAGCTAGGAAACTGGTAGAGCAGGGTTGTTTAGCTTATTTGGCTCATATCCGGGATGTTAAGGTTGAGTCTCCATCTATTGAGTCTATTCTTGTGGTGTCAGAATTTAGAGAAGTGTTTCCTACTGATTTGCCTAGTATGCCTCCGGATAGAGATATAGATTTCTGCATTGATTTGGAGCGTGGTACGCGCCCCATTTCTATCTCTCCATATCGCATGGCTCCGGCGAAATTAAGAGAGCTTAAGGCTCAAATCCAAGAGCTTCTTGATAAGGGATTTATTCGACCTAGTGCTTCCCCATGGGGTGCCCCAATTTTGTTTGTTAAGAAAAAAGATGGTAGTATGAGAATGTATATAGATTACCGGCAATTGAATAGGGTTACTATTCGAAACAAGTACCCTTTTTGCCTCGAATAGATAATCTTTTTGACCAATTACAAGGCGCATTAGTTTTCTCTAAAATTGATCTAAGGTCTGATTACAATCAATTGAAAATTAGGCCTGAGGATGTGCCCAAGAGAGCATTTAGAACCCTCTATGGGCACTATGAGTTCCTAGTTATGTCTTTTGGTTTGACTAATGCGCTTGCAGTGTTCATGAGTTTGATGAATGGGGTGTTTAAGTTATTTCTTGATTCTTTCTTCATAGTCTTTATTGATGATATTTTGGTCTATTCTAAAAGTGAGGAAGAGCATGCCGACCATCTTCGTATTGTTCTGGGTGTTCTTGGGAAACAAAGGTTGTATGCTAAATTTTCTAAGTGTGAATTTTGGTTGACTTTGGTTGCATTTTTGGGACATGTGGTCTCAAAATAAGAGGTAATTGTGGATTCTCCAAAGATTGAGGCAGTTAAGAATTGGGTTCAACCTAGCTCTGTGACCGAAGTTAGGAGTTTTGTGGGGCTCGCTAGCTACTATCGTCGATTTATGAAGAACTTTGCTTCTATTGCCGCTCACTTGACAAATTTGACCAAAAAAGAGATAACATATGAATAGACTGAAAAGTGTGAGGAGAGGTTTCAAAAGCTCAAGACTTTTTTTACCACCGCACCTATTCTAGCATTACCGATTGAAGGTAAGGATTTTATTGTTTATTGTAATGCTTCATATTCTGGTTTGGGTGTTGTGTTGATGCAGGATAAGAATGTTATAGCTTATGCATCGCGTCAATTGAAGCCGCATGAGAGGAATTATCTAATGCATGATTTGGAGTTGGCAACGGTAGCATTTTCTCTTAAGATCTAGGGACACTACCTCTATGGTGTTAAGTATGAGGTATTTACTAATCATCGCAGTTTTCAACATGTGTTCACTCAAATGGATCTAAATTTGAGACAACAAAGATGGATGGAGTTACTCAAGGATTATAATGTGACCATTCAATACCATCCGGGTAAGGCAAATGTTGTGGTAGATGCTTTGAGTCGAAAAATGGTAAGTATAGGTACTTTAGCTTACTTGAGTGTAACCAAGCGACCTCTGGCTAAGGAAATTCAGACCTTGGAGTCTAAGTTCATGCAGTTGTGCATTTTAGAAAGAGGTGGGTTGTTTGCTGGTATTGAGGTAAGGGCCACGTTCATTGAGGAGATCAAGGACAAACAATTTGAGGATGAACATTTGAATGAGATTAAAAAGAAGACTGCGATTGATAAGGCACAAGAGACCACTCTTGATGCGGAAGGTGTGCTCAATTTTAAAGGGAGGATTTGTGTTCCTCGAGTTGATGACTTGATTCAGAAATTATTGACAGAATCCCATGGTTCGCGGTATTCCGTTCATCCGGGTGTGACCAAGATGTATCGAGATTTGAAGCGAATTTATTGGTGGTCAGGCATGAAGAAGGATATAGCGGAGTTTGTGGCTAAGTGTCAAAATTGCCAACAAGTAAAGTATGAGCATCAAAGGCCTGCAGGGTTGCTTCAAAGAATGCAAATTCTGGAATGGAAGTGGGAAAAGATAGCCATGGATTTTGTGGTGGGATTTCCCAGGATTTTGGGGAAGTTTGATTCTATTTGGGTAGTGGTTGATAGATTGACTAAGTCAGCCCATTTTATTCCAGTAAGAATAGATTATAATGCCGAATAATTGGCTAAAGTTTATGTGAAGGAGATAGTGAGGTTGGATGGGGTACCCCTTTCTATCATCTCAGACTGTGGTACCCAATTTACATCCAAGTTTTGGAGGAAATTGCATGATGAATTGAGCACACAACTCACTTTTAGTACAGCCTTCCATCCACAGATAGACTGGCAGTCAGAGAGGACTATTCAAGTGTTAGAAGATATGTTGATGGCATATGTGATTGATTTTAGAGGGCATTGAGATAAATTCATACATTTGTGCAAGTTCTCCTATAATAATAGTTATCACTCCAGCATAGTTATGACACCATTTGAGGCACTTTATGGGAGGGGATGTAGATCACCCATATGATGGTTTAAGGCTGGAATTGTGAAACCATTGGGGGTTGATTTAGTGAAGGACGTTCAAGATAAGGTAAGGAGTATTCAAGCTATACTTTTAGCCACCCAAAGTAGACAGAAGAAGTAGCATAAGGTAAGGGATATGGCGTTTCAAACTGGTGAGAATGTTCTTCTTAAAGTATCACCCATGAAAGGGGTGATGAGATTTGGCAAGAAAGGCAAGTTAAGTCCGCGATACATTGGTCCCTTTGAGGTTCTTGAATGTGTAGGACCGATAGCGTATAGATTGACTTTACCTCCTAACCTATCGGGAGTTCATCCGATATTTCATGTGTCCATGTTGAAGAGATATCACGGTGACGGAGATTATATCATAAAGTGGGATTCAATTGTGTTAGACAAAGACCTCCAATATGAGGAGGAACCGATTACAATTCTTGATCGTAATGTGCGAAAGTTGAGGACCAAGGAGATTAAGTCCGTGAAAGTTCAATGGAAGCATCGTCCAGTTGAGAAAGCTACTTGGGAAACCGAGAGGGATATGCGAGACAAATATCCCCAATTGTTCGTCAAATCAGGTACTACTTCATTCTTTTCTTAGCTTGTTTTTTCTAAGTTTGTCACTCGGGGACAAGTGATGGGTAAATTGGTATCTATTGTAACGACCGGGTTCTGTCGTTATAGAAAAGTCAATGGGGAAAATTTTTGGGTCGGAAAACTTTTTCGTAGTAACTTGGAATTTCCCAACCTAATCCAGATTTGGACGAAATCTGAGTCATTGAGGTGTAGGAAAATCTGGTAACAATCGGGTGATTTAATTATGATTTTGATTACATGAGTGGATAGTCAACGCATTAAGGAATTCGTACGGCTTTACGGAATTAAATTCGGGTGAGTAGAACTCCCGAAACTGACTTTGGCGTGAATGGGTATTTCTGGGTGTCGTTGGTTGAAGGTGTGTTGTGAAATGGGGATTTTGGAATTATTAAAATAGCTCACTGTGGTGGGCCAAACGCGACTTAAAGTCATAAATAAACCCCAAAAATGTTTTATTCTGCACTTTTCGACTTTGAGAGCTAAGGAACGACCCCATACAACTTCTTGACCATTTTTCACCATTTTTTAGGCTAAAGGTAAGATTTTAACTCCCCGAATCTATTTTTGGATCCGTAGAATGTAATCTAATGGGTAAATATCAATAGGGGAGAGTTTTGATCTAGAATCTATGGTGAAAACAACCTTAAATTGGATAATTGAGATCATGGGTATGATTTAGGGTTCAAAAAATTGTTAGCAATTCGGGTAATTAGTGATTGTTTATTGATTCCTGTGTTATTATGATTGTTTGTAGACCAAGAACAAGTGGAACGAATCCGGAAAATGAAGGATCAAGTCTCTTAGGGTTTCAAGCTTGTTTCGAGGTATGTGATGGTTGTAATTCTATGATTTTGTGATGTATGTTTGTCTTGCTTCATTATGATACATATATGTATGTGAACGTTGCATTATTGATCACACTTGTTGTAAATGAGGATATATGATTGTCGAATGCCATTGAATCATGACTCGATTGTATGATTATGAGAATGTACTTGTGTTTGTGATTGTGGTGTGTTGAATGGATCGGTTGTCACATTCTGGCATAACTAATTGGGATTGGTTGCCACGTTCCGACATAAATATGGGATCGGTTGCCACGTTTCGGCATAACTATTGGATCGGGTACCACGTTTTGGTATGCTAACTTCTGGGTTTGGGTTCCATGAGAAGACCAATGACTTGTCATAATTGTGTATCTTGAGAAATGTGAAGTTGTTCGTTGTTCGTAATGTTGATAATATTGTATATGTTAGATATATGCATATGATTATATTGTTGTTTGACTTGCTTATGTTACACTTAGTGGGATAGCTGCGTGATCCTACCAGTACACTATGGTTGTGTACTGATATTGCACTTGCTCTTATTTTTGTTGAGTATAGGGCATCTTCAGGCGGCTATTGACAGACCTCATCTAGAAGATCAGTGATCATACGAATTCAAGGGCGAGCCAATTCTTCCAGGCTGCCATGGGTTCTCTTTCGTCTATGTCCACCATTTCGGATTTTAGACTTTTCTAGTTAGTAATTAGCTCATTAGTTTGGGGGTTGTATCCCTTTTTATTTAGACTTGTTGAACTTTAGATGTTTTGGTACATTGACTTTCAGGTTCTAGGTGTTATTTCCGCAATTGTTTAGTTGTTAGACTTTCGTTGAAGTTTATGGGAACTTCAGTTTTTAGCTATTTAACTTGCGTCCGTAATTAAATGCCTTAGTTTTTGGATTAGTTGCTTGGTTTGGTTTATAGTAGTGGTTCTCCCACTGGAGGGTTAGTGTGGGTGCCAATCACTATGGTTTGGGTCGTGACAGGGTTGGAGTTGATTACACCAAAAATAGCGCTGACACCAAATTTGGTGTAAAATTTGGTGTTTGGGTTGGAGATGCCCTAAGTGTGCAGTTGAAAAACCGGTAATAGGTTGGGGGAGCATTTGACCATTTTCTCTGTTTAAATAGACTCATTTTATCTTATATGGGCGAAAATTTTCACCCGTAATTGTCACATAGTTAAGGAAATGTTTGATAGACATGCATATTGTTGAAGCAAAAATATCCAAGTCATTCTAGTGAAATCATCAACAATTATCAGAAAGTACTTGTTTCCATCAAAATTTTTTGTTTAAAAAGGACCCCATAGATCTACATGAATCAAATCAAATGAACTAATGCTCTTTATACCATAGAAGTAAAAGGTAGCTTGCTTATTTAGCACAATGACACACCGTGCACTTAGCTATAAATTCTTGACCATTTTTTTATATCAAAAGAAAACAATTTTTTAAGTATGGTAATAGACACATGATCACATCTTTTATGTCAAAGCCCTACATCACAGTTGATTTTTCCACAAAGAGCTTCATTTGCACTTACATCCACACTGTTATTTATCCACTCATGAATACCACCAGAAACTAAAATAGCTTTAGGTATACCTGCAGCATTTGTTAATGGTGCAGATGTAGACTCAGAATTCAAAAGCTTTGTTTAGTATCTTAAGGATCTGTTCATACTACTCAAGTGTGAAGATATAGCTCTCACAATTTATTGACTGTATAAATCATGATTCTCCTGAGATTTGGAACCTGGTCATTGTCTTGTGGCTCAATTTTTGACTATATTCATTAGTATCCTGAGCATAGCTAAATTGATTTGTATTTTTAATATTCTAAGCACCTGAATGAATATCATTTTCTTGGACCATGTTAGCATTGTATCAATTTTTAATTATACACATTATACACTCACTTGTCCATAGTGAACTTGATAAAAGAATGGGAAAATAACTAACTAAAATTAACTAACTTTTAATTTGTTAGTTATAACTAACTAATTTCCTCACTAACAATGTGAAGCATTCCTCTGCCCTTGTTATCCTTCAACAGAAATGTTCTTTCAAGTTAATAAAATGCTCCATTTGTTATAATACAATATCTTGATTTTTATTCTCAAACTTTTTATTGAATATATAATAAGTTTTAAGTAGGTTAATTCTAAATTCTAAAATAGCACATAAAGTTTTATTATTTTTTTAAACTAAAAACTTATAAATTGAAAAGAAACTTGAGGACCTGTAAATCTTATTACCTCAATTGGTTGGCTACATGAACTCTCACCATATTTTAAATAGTAATAAATGTGGGAGGACCTATCACTCCCAAACGTTTACTAAAACATTTAAAAATTCATAAATTACAATCCAATATTTATAAAAATAAGTTAAAGAGATTGTGTTAATAACGTATTATTATAAAAAAAGAAAAAAGTAATACAAAACAAGAAAAGTAGATAAAACAAGTAGAAAGGAGAGTGTCATTATTTTTCATCT
This sequence comes from Solanum pinnatisectum, assembly GCA_035578085.1. Lineage (NCBI taxonomy): Eukaryota > Viridiplantae > Streptophyta > Magnoliopsida > Solanales > Solanaceae > Solanum > Solanum pinnatisectum. The sequence goes on along the minus strand of CM069076.1, from coordinate 10,570,368 downwards.
AAGTGTGTATCGAACAAAGACTTGCAAAATCTTTATTTATAAGAATACATTACAAAATCTTTTATTTATAGGATTACATTAACTGATATTAAAAGGTATCATTAACATAACTATTAACTATTTAGGGATTATGACAAAGAAGAGTTGTAAGAGTAATGGAAAATCACAATGAAAACATTTATTCCTCTGCGAGTTTTGAATGGAAATGGACATCCACGCTTCAATTGTAAATTACATACCAAACTAATAATCAAAATTACAAGTACAAATAATTGCAACTATAAAATTGGGCAAACATATATATGTATATCAAGCCTTTTTTAGTCCTAGTGTAATAAGAACTATACTAAGATAATCATATATAAAAGCAGATTTAAAGAGCTGAAGTGTATGATCACTCCAAGGAGGATATCTAAACCAAATGTCTGTAAGAAAGCTCCTTCTTGCAATTGCTTTCTCATGGCTAAATGTATCAAATGAAAATTTCCCATGGTACCTTCCAAAGCCACTTTGTCCTACTCCTCCAAATGGAAGTGTATCAGCTGCATACTGCATTTGTATGTGTAGCAAAGTCATCTTGATGATTAGTTTGATCATTAAATCATAATGATGATTGGTGTTATGAAGAGAAATATTATTGAGAGGGGGTTCTAGAATTATTCTAAATGTAATTAACTTATTTTGAAGTGTCATGTTATATATTTGATTCAAAGTATAAAAATTCAAGTAATTTACTTTTAAGCTAATTTGGTTAAAGTTGGATGACCTTTTATAAATGTGGCAAAAATGGAAAGATACTTTTGTGTGATAAACTTCAAAGTTGAAGGACTTTTATGTGATAAAAATAGAAAACTAATTTTTGACTCCGAATGCATATTTGAATCTTTAAGATGTTGTCTTTAGGTTTCAATATTACATGATTAAGACTGTTTTTCAACATCAAAATATGCATAATTTATTTATTTTTACATATAATAATTAAAGTTGAATATTAGAAAAAAAATATAAATTTAATATATAAAATCACTATTTGATTATAAAAACTATTTGTGTTCGTTAGTGATGGTGCATGAAGATGATTTGTTGTGGTGATGGTTGATGCTAGTGGCTAGTAACAATTGTGGTGATTATAGATGTGATGGTGGAGGTGTTTGGTGTTGTACTGACGTTGCGATAGAGGTGGTTGGTAGTGGTGGTGACGGTGATGGTGGAGTTGATCAATTTTAGTAGTTGACAGTGGCTGAAGAATGTGTAGTGATTGATGACGGTATTGATAGTAGTATTGGTCGTGGCTGAAGAATGTGTGGTGATTGATGATGGTGGTGCTAATTATGAAGGCAAAGGTGGTTAGTAATTGGAATTGACCACAGTGATATTAGTGATTGATGGTGATAGCAGAGATGGTGAAAGTGGTGATGACAGTGAATATTATTATAATAATGAACGTGGTAAATTTAATAGCGACTAACAGTAATGATTGACAGTTGTGGTGATTGACTGACTGCAATGGCAAAATGGTTTGGTGATGGCTAGAGACGATGGTGGTGATGATTGACAATGGTGATAGAGATTGTGACAACAAAATATGGTTAGTAATGGTGTTTGATAGTTAAGAACAAAGTCATGGTAAAAATTGTTCAAGATCCTAATAATTAAAATATATTCATCAAATAAATACTTAAATATCAATGTAACCAATACACTTGATGACCTAAAATCTCTCTAACTAGCAAACTCACATTATTTCATCACAATGTGAAAAAATAAAAGTGAATTAAAGGGAAAAAAAACTTACTTGAATGATTGTATCATTGAACACCAAACTTCCTGAAGACGTTCTTTTTGTAATCTTTCTTTTAAACTCTTCATTCTTGGTAAAGGCATATATAGTAAGTGGCTTAGGCCTTGCATTGATAAATTCAATACTGTCCTCAATTTTATCCAACTAATGACAAAAAAAAAAAAAAAAAAATTAACCTTAATTAGAACAAGTATTGCCCTTTTAAGTCAAAAATAAAATGTTGAGTACATTTTAGTTATTAATTTTTTATGAACCATACATAATCCTCTACATTTTTTTAAAAAAATATACACACTCGTCAAATAAAATATCGTTGAACTAATAAGTTGATGTCAAATGAATTGATATACCAACATTATACATTATAATTCAAGGTCAATATAATTTTTGCCAATCAAACTAAACTTCTAAAAATATATTGGGCTTGTAATAGAGGGGCAATATATCGATGGTTATTATAAGGCTTAAATCAAGTTATATTATAAAGATAATCGAAATAATCAGAGGTTTAAGTAGTTAGAAAAAAGAGTAAAGGAAGTGATGGGCAAGGGAAAGATAAAAAGACGTGATTTTATAATTCATAATTTTAGTTAGAAAAAAGGATTATTTGTGAAAATTTATGAACACAATGAAACATATTTTTTTATTTTCTCGTTTAGTATTCTGAACCTTGAATCCTGAACTTTTTTATATGTCCTAAAAAATAATAATTTTATTATAATATATGTCTTACTGTTATGATAGGGAGCAATGGGCCAAAAATTTCTTCAGTCATGATTGTAGATTGCATGGGAGGATCCAGTAATACTGTGGGCTCAATGTACCTGCATTTACACATATAATCATTCAAAAATTTAAATGCAATATTGTTGGCAACTTTTAAAATAACACAAGATAATAATTTAAATTAAATATGTGTCGTTTGGTACAAAGACAATATTTTAAAAAGAAAAAATTGGTTATTGAAGAAACTTTGTCAAGGAATATATTTATTATAACAAGAGGAAGAATCTGCTTTCCTCACTTATTGATAGTGCATTATATTACTTCCTCTCATTAATACTTAAATATTTTTATCACTATTAATACATAAAATTGACCAGTTAATTGCATAACTTTTCATCAAATACGTCGGTCTTTAATTTTTTCTCTTAGATGAGTTGGTCTTTAAGTTTTGTCTTTAAAAATTGAATTCATGAAATATTATAACGCATTATTTTCAGAGATTGTGAAAAATGTTCTACTAGAAATATTATTTTTATTAGTTTGACTCACAAAAATATAAACTTATATCGTGTGATAAAGTTACTTGTCTTGAGAGAAATAAAATAAAAAATGTAAAATGACCCAAAATTGACTTAAAACACTATGTAATTGATAGCTCTATGATTAAATTGTATTTGTAAGCATATTTTTTAGAAAATACTTTTCATTCATCAATCAAATACTAACCACCATTATACAATAAAATATCCAATATAATAATTAAATATTGACAACATTTCCCAAAGATCATTTTATGAAAAGAATGTGTGTGTTTTCTCATATCAAACTACAGTTTAACGTAAAACTATAACAATAACAACATATTCAGTACATACTCATAAAAGTAAAATGTAGAGAAGATAAAGTGTACCCAGATTCTTATGATCACTATTTTAGATATAGAGATCACTATATAAATTAAAATGTGGGGAAAATTAAAGTTACTCACAGATTATCTTCATCAGATGATCCTCCATATATAACTGAAGTTTTTACCATTGGCTCATCTAAGAGATTCTTTAACCTCAAGAAATGATTTCTGTTAACTATCCTTGAAATTGAACGTGATTCTTTTGGATTTTCTCCAAACATTTTTGGAATCCCAAGTTTAATTAGTTTTACCTAGTGCAACATTGAAATGGGAATTAATTATTAGTATTTGATGACAAACCAATATATATTTATCAAAACTATTACTCATGAAATTTTTTTACTGAACAATGAGATCACATCAAATCCAATACATACCAGTTCGTTGACAAACGTCTTGTCGACGAGGATATAATCAATTCCAATACATGCTTGGCCAGCACAACTCCCAAACTTTCCAGAAAGAATTCTTTTCAATGCAATCTATGAGAAATGAAAGAAAGGAAAAAAAAAGATATTAGATAAAATTAGTACAGGATAAATCAAATTATTTTTTAAGAAAAAAACTTTGATGTTAAAATGTTTGAAGTAAATGGTTTACATTGAAGAGTTTAAATAATTAGAAATAAAGGAGATTATAACATGTTGATTTAATTCTATTTTTGTATCAGCAACTTGCACCATTATCACTTGCAGGCTTTATTCTTTTTCTTGAACGAAAATCATAAAAATATTTTGTTAATGATTGGGGATAAGATTTACACCAAAATATTTGAATTGTCTTACCATGCTTTAAATAGTTAAAAATATGGTACTTTTATTTTTCCAATTTCTTTCTCACTTATTCAAATATCTAAAATTTAGAACTATTTTTATATATATAAAAAAAAAAATCATTGAAAAAATAAGCGAAGAATTTTTTATTTTCTTTTAGTAGAAATTATGTATGGTGTTTAGTTTCCTCCTTCCTACAATCCCCGCGCTAACATACTTTAATTTATTCGCCCTTACTTCCCATTCAAGCTGGCGAAGGTGCTCCTATATCTATCTACCATTCATCTAGATCATATATTGGCACGTACATAATGCATTATAATCAAAAGATAGAAAAAGAAAAGAAGATTTATGCATACGTGTACTATTTATTTAGGGACTAAGGACAAATATATTCCGAACTATCGTAAATTGTATGCAGATACCTTCCGTCATACTTTTGGGACATTGATGCCCCTGCTGTCCAAAAATTAGACCATATATACCCTTCACTCTAACGGAAGACTAAATAGGGACACGTGGTGCAATCTTATCCGTCGCGTCGGTGGATAAGATTATGACACGTGTATGTTCATTAGTATAAAGGGTATATATGCTCTAGTTTTTGAACGGCATGGCACCAATATCCCAAAAGTATGACGGATGATATTTGCATATCATTTACGATAGTTCGGGGATATATTTATCATTTTTTCCATTTATTTTTCTAAAAAAAAAGGAAATTTAAACAAAATTGAAAATAGAGAGAAATGAAAGTTGAATTTACTTTTTTATCCCAAGAACTTGAGAGTGAATCAATGATAACAGGGCATTTTCCCCCTAATTCAAGGGTCACTGGAGTCAAATGCTTGGCTGCGGCGCCCATGACAATTTGAGCCACTTTTGGACTCCCTGTAAATATTTTGAGAATATTTAATTATTTATCGTAAGCATAAAATGAGAAAAATTTAATTAATTTTATATAATTATTAGTAATAACATGAACAAACTAATATCGTATTATTATTTATTTGTTACTTTTTTCCACACAATTTTTAACATATGTTGAGCCATAAAACAATCATACTTTAACAAGTTGGCCTATTAAATGACATAAAATAACCATAATTTATGATATTTGTGTCCAGTAGCCCATACTCATGATATTCTAAAATAACATTAAAATTTTAGACTTTAGCAAACGAAAAAAATCTTCCCCTAAAATAACATTAAATTTTTTTTTATGATATTCTATCTCTCACTTGAAGATTTTATCCACTTAATGAATCTCTTTGTTTCATTTTCTTAAATTTCTGTAATCGAAATTGATATTCTATCAAAATATATCTCATATTTTTTTTGTGCAATAATCAGTGTATAACTTGAAAAAATATGGGATATGTTATTCATATGTATAACAAACATAATATGTATACATATTGATTTAATGTATAGCTAGAATAATATATATACATATAAATGTATTAAAATTGATATCATTCATTTATTTGAGATATATATTATGCTAGTATACATATAATGTACTTATATCACTATGTATAACACAATATTTTATATTCAATCAACGAAATTGTATCAATATTTATGTATATCATAAATGATAAAAATTGAGATTCAACCAAATTCAGTCTCAACAATCAATCTGAAAATCAAGAGCACGTGATATTGATAAGCAATAATTATTTCTACAAAATGTAGCATTTTTATCACCAGTGATATGCAATCATCATTAAATATTTGAGATGAAAATTCAATAGCATTATCAAGGCGAATAAACTTGATGTAATTATTAGAAAACTCATGTATGTGTAATTATATTATTTGTATCAAATAAATTTATATATACCAGATTATGAGATAACAACAGACACAGATGAGATCATCTAAAAAAGTTATGATTAGATTCATAAAATATCTAAACGACCAGCTAGGTAAATAATTGTAAGATAAATTAATGATTATTTTCAAACAAAACCTGATGGAAGGTCTCAAACAGATACGGACAAATAGTTAGGTAAAATCAACATTGCATGTGTAGTGTGTATCTACAAGTGGATCTTGGTGCAAGAGAGAGAAGACATATAAAAAGGAAAATAAATTGGGGAAATATAAGTTCAAACCTGTAAAGAAAATCTTGTCCCATTTTTGTTGCAACAATTTGTCACCAACTGTATAATCACCTTCAATGACTTTAACAGCTTTGTTATCCAAATAATTGGGAATTATTTTGGCTAACACTGATGAAGATGCTGGAGCCTGATCTGAAGGTTTCAACACCACCACATTTCCAGCTGCTATTGCTCCAATTAGTGGTTCCAATGATAAACCTATGTTCAATGGAAAAATGTATGAACACATTAATTCCTTAGCTTATATTTCTATGCGTAAAGATATAGCATCTAGGCCTAATTCGACTCCAAAAGCTAGTTTAAAGGGTAGAGGATCAAGTCGTATAATGAGATTACTCATTTCATTAATCATCAATGTAGGACTTTTTCATTCTTTAACACCTCACCTCACGCACAGTGTTGATCGGGTATCTGATGTGTGGGCAGTTTTTTATTTAGAGGTCCGATATTGTGTGAGATGGATCTTGCTTGGATACCATATAAACATATGGGACAATGACTTTTTACTTTATGTTTTTTTGATATCTCATCCAGCGCCTGACTAATGTAAATTTGGCACAATACATAAATGTGCCTTTAACTTAGTTTCAGTTGACATCTATGCCCTTTAACTTTTGGCGTGCATAAGTAGGCACTCAAACTTGTATAAAATTAAACAAGTAGAGACACGCGTCCTACATGCATATTAACGTAAGACGTCACATAGGATGTGAATTGCCACATAGAACACATATATGACTCATGTGTCTACTTGTTCGATTTTTTACAAATTTTAGTGTCTACTTGTGTACCCCAAAAGTTAAAGGGCATAGATGTCAACTAAAGTCAAGTTAAATTACATATTTATGAGTTATACCTATAAATTTACATTAAAAAAATTCACTCATTTCAATGAGATAATAAGATAATATATTTTCTGAAGAGCCCTATATAAATATATGGTCTCATTAATATTATAAATTAATAATTCGTTAAAAGTACAAATATATCTAAGGCAATTTAGTGAAACATGATTCTAGTGCGTTCTATTTTTTTTTTGTTAAAATTTAAATCTTGTTGAATCTCATCCAAAACTTTTCTTATTGCATCCAAAAGTTTCGGTGTTGTCTTTTTGAACTGCACCATAAAATCGTGAAGAGTTCTAAATGTAATAAGTGTTTCCTGACCGTAATTTGTTCCAAACATATTGTATCATCTTCTACTTTATCATCAACATTATTTTTTTCGATGGTATCCACAAATTCTTCTAAGCTCTGGACATATGAACATATCATTTTCACCCATCCAACATGTTATTAACGTCCATTTTATTGCGGTAATCGAGATCATTAATTATGATCTCTCAACATCATAAATGACGTTTTCACAAGTGGATTCATTTAAATTCTTTGAGATTTCATCCCCAAATGAATTTTACTGTGTTGAAAACACTCTTTAAATTAATAAATATTAATTTATTGATTAAATAATATCTCTATAAAATAATAATATTTCATGGTCCCACTTATATTAATTTAGTCAGGTTTTACTGTATTTAATGATATTTAATAATACTTTTACTTCATCTTATCTTAGCAGAAAATTACTCCTTTCATTCATTTTGCCTCGTCACTTTTTGACATATAAAAAAACAATTTTTTTTCATATTTTATCCTCAGTATTAAATATTTATTTTCAAATTATTTTTCAAAACTTGATACTAAACATTATTTAATATGAATAGTTTAATAAAACACATATATCAATAATTATTTTCTTAATAAGTGTGCCAAGTCAAACACTAACAAATAAAAATAAACGAATGAAGTATTTTATCATAGCAATTTATGAATTATTATTATGGTGCAAATTACAAAGCATGACCTATAATATTAGGAAAATCTTAATATTTAATTGATCAGTTATCTAAAATTCTATTCTTTTTGGTGTGTGTTTTATTTACCACCTTATAATCTTCTCTATTTCCCATTTTTATCCTTTTTTTTTTGTTAAAAAAATAATACAAAAGAATGATGGTACGACATTAATGATGAGTTTGATATTTTGGGTAGGATTACTTTTGGTGTGACATTAATAAAAACAATTTAGGTATTGAAGAAGGCAATACTAATCGCTCGGTGACACCTTATCGAGCATTAATTCATTGGAAGCAACGACAAGTGCGTGTAAGTTTCTTCCTCGTATTACTGTCTCCGTCCAATAATAGTCTATTATTAGACGAAGAAAATAGGTCAATAGTTGTTTGCTATATTATTTTAAAATATGCAATAATATTTATCTACTTTACGAAATTAATAAATAATTTTACATATAGTTCTTAATTACATTTATTATTACTTATAATTATTTCTTGATTATATTTTTTAGAATATTGCATTTATTATTTTCAAAGCGTGATATAATAAACTTACCCTTCCATTTATAGTCTCTAAAAAAGTATGTAAAGTCAATAATGAACAAGTATTGTTGGAGTATTAATATACTACTCTCTTCGTCCCATTTTAGGTATCATTCTTTTTTTTTAGTCCGTTTAAAAAAAAATCACCTTACTATAATTAAAAATAATTTAAATTTAATATACTTATTTGATCTTTAATAAAATTATTTTCAACCACATAAATAACTAAAAATTATTTTAGACAAAAATTTCACAAAGTCCTTCAATTTTATTTTTATACTCTAATAAAGAACACGTGAAGGGATGGAGTACTGCATTATTTATTGATGTCACACCATAATTTATGATGTGATCTATAGAAACGAACCTTTATTTAAGTATTATTAATTATTAATTAAAGAGAGAACATTAAACACTAATTTTTTTATTTTTTTATTTTGCTTTGATCATGCATTCCGCCAAGTTTGGCTGTGATAACGATCATAAATTTGTAATTTTCTAACAAAGTCAGAAAATTTCAAATTAAAATATAAAATATGACTCCGTCCCATTTTAGTTATCATGTTGTGCTTTTCAAAAATTTATTTGACTAATTTTAAAAGTTAAATTAGATTACATTAGTTCGATATTTTAAATAAAAATTATACAAAAAATATTATAAATTATAATATTTTGCATATTAATATAATAAAAGATATATTGTAAAATATTAATTAAAATTCTTATAGTAAAATCAAAACTTACTAAAAGGAAAATTCCAAGAGGAAATGATGAGGACTAGGCCAAGAGGCTCAGGAAGCAGCTCTGCTGAAGAAGGAAATGCAGCAAGTGGCAATTTGGCCTGTCAATTAATAACAACACTACTTTTAATTTGGACTACATACAAAGTAACCAGAGTTGTTCTGCTATGCGTTTGATCATATTTTATTATGAAAAATATAAAAGAATATTTTTTATTTTCAGAGTGAAAAATAATATTTGAAAATTGTAATTGTGTTAGATTATGGATATAAATATAAATATATATTTTTTGAATTCTAAATTCTTGAAAAAATTTAAAATTGAATTTTTAATATTTTATGGTAAAATTTATTTTTAGAATTCAATTATGAAAAAAAAAATCATTACCTTTTTGGCAGACGTCCATTGTTTTAAACCATCCAGTGCATAATGGACAGATTTTACTACTGTTCCAACCTATAAATCACAACAGAGACAATTCTTAGTTTAGATGGAATTGCTATATTTATTCACAGTGATAATCATGTTACATATTAAGAAAATGAGAAATTAGTGACAGATAAAATTTTGTACAGTAAAAATCTCAATGATAATTCTATTTAATAATAAATTATATGAAAATTCAGTTAATTAGAACCTACGTAGCAACAAATTAGCTAAAATTACTGATAAATTCCATAACTAATTTCTTGTTTATCAAACAACAAAAATATGTTAAGAGGCTGTTTTCTTGGAAGATTGAATTCAGCTATGCCATTCATCCTTTTTTCTTTTTTTTTTTTTTTTTTTGTATTCTATAAAATAAATCGTGCCGACATATTACATACTATTTACACAAGTGAATTAGCAAAGTGTGCTAATAAGGGTGGTAATAGAGTGATGAGTATTTTTTTAATTCTTAATAAGACGTTTCACTTTGAGTCGTCGTGGATATCAAGTACGGAATCGCCTTTGTTAGAAAATGTTTTATCTCCTCCCAATATAGAATTTTCTAATATGAATTTAGATTTTAAATTTTAGATTTCATATAGATTTTAAATATCATATGGGAAATCAAAAAGAGAATAAGTAGAGTGTTAATATCACTAATCACAAGGTACTTGCTAAAGTTGAGGGCATTCAATTAGCTAGGTTGACACTTCACCCTCCGGAGCTAGAAGCTTGCTTTTGAATTTACGTTAACTCAATAACTTCTATCTAAATCTTGCTTATATATATATATATATATATATATATATATATATATATATATTAACAAATTTACTAAAATATTTATGAATATTTAATTGTAAAATCAAATTTAATATAATAACATTATAATAACAGATGAACTTTAAATTCTAAATTCTCTCCTAAAATCCTAATTCACCCCTACCTAAATATTTAATGAAATCATGTTTAGAACAGGGCCAAATTGCAAAGGCAATAACTACACATGGAGAACTTGAGTCCATAATATATGAGAAAGGGGGTCCATTTCAACTTTTTTCTTACATAATTTAATATAGTATAAATTTTTGGAATCACATAAATTTTCTCATGAAATTTATTTTACTATAAGTCTATAACAACCATCATCAAATAAAAGAAGCTTTCCACTATATAACAAAAAAGAACAGCGCCATAAATACCCTCTATATATATAGGCAATAAATATTCAATATATAAAAATGATAAGTTTTATGGTTATCTTCATCGAGTTGCCCACTTATAATATTAATTAATGTTTGTTGAAACTCTCTTCATATTGATATGTTATATATGAATGAATGAATAGACATTGAGTGTGATGGTTTATGTTAAAAGTTAATTAAGACACTAAAAGGATAATTTTGGAATATCATAAAATGTTATTAATTTCTTTACAAAATAAGTCAATAATAAAATTAACACTTGTTATAAAGAAATTAAAATAGAGGAAATGAACGTAATATTACAAACCATGAAGATTATAATTATAGAATTATATGAAGGTGAACTTGAAATTATTCCTAAAAGAAAAGATACTTGTGTTTAGTTCCTTCTTGATTATGATTACTATAATAAAACCTTCAAAAGAAGGTTACTACATACCATCCAATATCACCACAACAAAATAAGAAATTAGTCCCGAACAAACTTTGTAGCTAAATAATTAAAAATTTAATTTCCAATTTAGCGATAAAAACAACAGATTATATGAAAATTCAATTAGCTAGAGGTAATTCAGTGATGAACGATATGAAAATTCAATTAGTCAAGAGCTATTTAGCGATGATGAATTACCTCGTCTCTATAAGCCTCAACTTTGTGTTTTCCCAAGTCTTGTTTGAGAGCTTTGAATATATCATCTTCTTTCTCTTCAAGAAGTTTTAACAAATTTTTTAATTGTGACCTTCTCCATGATTCTTCTTTGGTTTTCCCAGACTTAAAAGTCTCTTTTAGAACTTCTAATTCTTTCTCACACTCCAACATCATTTGGGGGGTGGTGGGGTGGGAATTACACAACTTTGTCATTGTGTTAGTACTCATGATATTTAGTTTTCTTTTTAGTTCTTTTCCATTGCTTGATACTTGATAGTGGTATTTATACCTGCTAACTAGATAGACCCTTCTAGTCTTGAAAATAAATGGACATGTACGTGAACCTTTTTTTAAATTTTTTATTATTTATCTCACTTAAATATTAATTATGTGAAATGTTGGTTCACTATCAGAAACAAAGATTTTTTTCTTATGAAAATTTATGATATAAATCATGATTTGGTTTTTACATCTATAATCTATCGAGCTAGCTTATTTGAAAAGAAAAAAAATGAATGGTGAGCGAAGCAGATTGTTATTTGAAATAGTGAAAAATTTCATACTTTTTCCATATGAGGATATTACTCTTCTCTGTCTCAGTTTATGTGATATAGTTTGACATGACACGAAATTTATGAAATAAAGAAAGTTTTTTGAAATTTCTGATTTAAACTAAGTCCTACATATTTGCGTGACTATAAATTATTTTATATTTTAAAATTAAATTGTATTTATATAGAGAAATATGTTTTTTTAACATCTGACTAAAAATGAAAATAGGTCATATTAATTAGAATAAAGAGAATACTATTTTTCTTTTGTCGCCACCAAGGGCGGAGCCAGCCATCTGTTAGGAGGTTCATCCGAACCCCCTTCTGCTGAAAATATTACTATTTATACATGGTTAAAATTATTTTTTATGTATATATAATAGATGTCGAACCCCCATCGATTAGTTCGTGTGTTTAGTTCTTCAGATTTTGAACCCCCTCATGAAAAATTCTAGCTCCGCCCACTTCAATCAAAATACCTCTAAAATAGTTACTGAGATTTTCTAAGTGGAAAATACAATAATAAATACTTAATAATTTTCTAGTACTGGCTCAAATTATAATATTCCAAACTTGTTGTGATTTCCAATTTGTTCATATTATTGTGAGTTTCAATTTTCCAGAACTCCCCAATTATGTTCATGTGGGTTTCAATAACTATTTTAAAGTGTAATTTTAAAAAGGAAAAAGGTCTCATATATCTTACGTTATCGGTACACAAATAACTCACATATATTTTTTTCCTTTAATGAGAGTGAACAAAATAATTGTAAATTAATTTTTATTAATTTTTTTATTAAAAATAATAATCCATGTAGGGATATATTTTATCCTTCTCATACGTTTTTGGTTTACTTTTTTAATTCAATGTAATATGAATTTATTATTTTGATGATCAAATTTACTCTTTTCACTTATTTTCTTATAATCTTTACTATAAATTGAAAAATAAGAATAAGAAACTCAAATAATAATAATCAAAGAAGTGGAACATAATCTTTGTGTGAAAAAGATCAAATACATATTTTTTAAAAATATTAAAAATCAGAATAAATAATTTAAAATTAATTTTATCACTTTTATAACGATAGGAATATATGTGAGCCACTTTTATAACGAGGAGGGGAAGTTATATATATATATATATATATATATATATATATATATATATATCCATTTTTGTAATGAAGAGCATATCAATGCTAAATGATAAACTTAAGGTGTACATCATGACCTTTTCCTTTAAAAAAATACAGACTTGGTTGAATTTTTAGCACCAACAGTTATAAAAATTATACAACAACTTTATTAACTATTTGCGCAGCAAATAATAAAGTTATGAAGTTCTCTTAGTTGTCCTACAAATATATAGATGTTCAACTTTTTCGTGTTATTTATTAATCATTAACTGTTTTTAGATAGATAAAAATAAAGAGTTAAATGTCAAAAAGATATTTATAATATTTTTTTTTAGTTTTATACTTTAATTATTAAGAGGGTGAGAAATATAATTAAATTACTCCCCTCTGTTCATTTTAGTTGTCATATTTTGACTTGACACACCCATTAAAAAAATAATTACTGATATAGGTCTTTTACCAAACTATTGCTATAAAATGATTTGAAGAAAGAGTATTTAATGTTGAGGGTAAACATGAAAAAAATATTATTATCTTTTCTTGATATGTCAAATGACAAGTAAAAATGAAAATCTATTTTAGAAAAAATAAAAATAAAAGTGAACGAAAGGAGTATTATATATTAATTTGAAAAATACACTTCAATATTAACTAGATCAAATATGTGTGTATTTTTTTTTCAATCTCATCTCCTTCTATATCTATACTTATTATAAAACACTTTTCTCCATTTTATTCTTAATTTCTTTTTTATAGAAGATTAATTTGATTATTCTTCATTTTAATATTTACTTTTCGCTATGGTGGAATTATTTTTCAAGTGGTAATCATATGGCAATTTCTATTTTTTTAAAGGATGCAATACCTACCTAATTACATATCATTTAAGATGCGTTTATAAAATTATTTATAAATAATAATTTAAATGTGTTGCTTAGATTTTCAATAGTTTATGTGTGATTTTTTTTTTTTTTAAAAAAATAAATATACTTTTGACACTTTAAAATAAAATAGGCCAACTTTAGAAGAAAAGAGTTAACAGTTATAGAATAAAAGAACTATCATATCACCGAAAAATATGGCCAAGAAAGCAAACGGAGTGAATAAGCAAGTAAATAGGCATATTGGACATGTGATTTTATTTCATGATTCAAAATTATAATATAAAATTAATATTAGGACATATAATTTTATTTCATAATTTTAAATTATGAAATTTCAAATTCTCAAAAGAGATTGATTTAGGAATTTCGTATTATAATTTTATATTTTTAAATATAAAATTGATTCATAAGTTTATATTTTATTTTAAAAAAAGTTTTACTTGTCATTTTACATCTGCCAACCATTTAATTCATATGTAAATAATTATTTATATCGGATTTAACTATTACTTCTACCAATTAAATTTATTATTGTTTCAAATAAATGTCTACTTTATTTATTATTACCAATTAAGTTTATTACTTATTATTATATTAGAGAATTATATTAAAGGATAGTGCATTGTAACTTATGTTTAATTTTACTTTTTAATTGAACTAAAGTTTGATTAATAAATATATATCTTTTTAAAAATAACTTTGTGATAGTGTATCTCCTCCTCTCTGACAGTGAAGTATGCATGATTAGATAGTTTCTATACAGTATTACTATATATTTTTGTCCTCTTTGTGAAGCTTACTCTCTCAGTCTCATTTATATTGATACTATTTAAGAATTTTTTTTTTGCATATTTAAAATAAATTTCTAATATTTATAAGACTAAAAATTATTTTTATCTTTTTGAAGTAATCTCTTCTTTTGTATCTAATGCAATCGAAAAGACATTAATGAAACTGTATCATACGGATCAGTTTCTTTTTATATAAATGAACTTTAATCTTTAAATAAAATTCTTCCATTCGAACGAAAAAATCTTTTGAATTTTTTTTTATTATATAAGGGTAATTTTTTTTTTTTGTGACAGACTAAAAAGAAAAGAAAAAGTAAAACATAAATTGGAAATTTTCAATTTTAATCAAGCATAATCACCTTTTAGGAAACTTAATACTTAATAATGTTTACACGTAATTAAGTAAAACAAGAAGCATCCACAAAGCATGAAGGCATTACTATTCATTGTATGAAGTTCATATCACATAGTAGCTTTTAATGTTGGTAGATATGTGTAGCTCTCAAATAGTTCCCTGCCTAGCCTCTATAATTTTGAACGATTTTTTAAGACTTCATAGCCAATATTTTTTACATGGTCAATACTTATCATTCAAATCCAAAATTTGTATAGTTTCTTAAATTGTTAATTATTGTGATTTATCGTATTTTTATGTAATTTTAAAATAATATATAGTATTCCCGTTATCCCGATTTATGTGTCACAAATAGAATTTAAAAATTCAACCAAACTTTTTATGTATTTTAAATATTTTAAGTGGTTAATTATTGTGATTTATATTACTTTTTATGTACTATTCACATAATATATGTTACTCCTCCTTCCTAATTTATGTGCATTGGTAGAATTTTGAGAGTCAACCGAATTTTTTAAATATGCTTTTAAAAATTTTAATTTGTTAATTGTCGTGATTTATAATATTTTTTAAATGTAATTTTTAAATATATATAGTAGACTAAAAAGACAAGAAAGACAAACAAATTAAAATGGAGAAAATACAAAAAATCTATAAATACTCTCGGTAGAAGCAGACACATCGACGATGAGGTGTCTGCTTATTTAAGTTGTTAATTATATATTGTGATTTATACTACTTTTTACATCATTTTCAAATAATATGTGTTACTAACTCGACCTAATTTATGTGACACTGATAGAATTATGAGAGTCAATCAAATTTTTATGTCATTTAAATTTTTAATTTGTTAATAATTGTGATTTATATTATTTTTATGTAATTTTCAAATGACTAAATTAAAAAAATATAAGACAAGAAAATTAAATTGGAGAAAGTACAAAATTTGATAAATATCCTTGGTTAAAAACAGGGATATCGACGAAGAGTTAGTTGCTTCTGTCAGCTTCTACTCAATAGAAAATCTTCTCTCAAGCCTTAAAATACTATAACCAAGGACGATTTCCATATGAAGATGTTGTTAGTAGTGCCACCCTAAGGGCGGAGCTACACCTTAATAAGGGTGGTCAGATGAACAACCTTCGTTGGAAATTTTTTGCGAGTATATATATGTGTTAAATATCAATATTTTTGGATATATACTAATTGTTGAACACCTATGACATACTAAATAAAGATAGCCTAGTGTTTAAGGCTGTTCAAATTCGCCTTGAAGGTTTGGGTTCGAGACTAGGCTTAGGTGTTTTATTTAAAAAAAATTAGTTCTAATTTTTAAGTTAAAACAGAGAACAGAAGTGACAAAAATCCTGAGCAGCAAGGTTTATTTTTTTTGTTAATCGATCTTCTTTGAGCCTTCTTTGGTTGTGTCATGTGCTTATCCATGTATACTCTATGATTTTGCAACCTATAATAAGAATTTTTACATAATTATAAGGTAATTAAATAGATCACAAGGAGTACAATAGCATCATATTTATATTCTTGTGGCTCAAGCTTTTCATATTTTTATCAAGTCTTTGCCTTTTAGCAGTTTGTTCATTACATTGTTTTCAGATTCAAAGCAAACAAAATTCAAACAACATTAGATCTTATCTCATACAAACATCACCAATGTTATGGTGTTTCATGCGTGTTGCTTATTACTTGCTATCTCATTTACTTTTCATTTGTACTTGCTTTTATCAACATATCAACTAATAAATAACCTAATTTAGGAAGTTAAGCTAAGACGAATGTTCTTGACCATACATAAAATCTAATGTATCAGTTTTTCAATAAATAATTCGACACTCACTGCAGTGCCAGAGCAGTTGTGTGTTAATTAACTCACTTACTAGTTGTAATATTATTTATTTTATAGGAATTATTTATGAAAAGCGAGATACATAACAGTGAAAATCAGACCAATGACAAAATGTGGATAGTACACAACTCTCTAATGAGATGGTTGGCGTAATGACCTCTTCCAATCGTTATGATTAGACCAATAGTGAAAGAACTTTATAGAATAATGACTTAAAAATTCTTGGCTAGGCTAGTCTTAGACAAAATCTGGGATAGGCAAGGTCTAGGAAAATCTAGGAATGGATGGGGTGATATCTCTGAGCTCAGATCATGTTTTCTAGTAGCTAAGACATTAAGAAATTCATAGGGTCTTTCGACATTCAATTATGGTGAGTAAAACTCTAGTATCAGATTTGGCATGAAGGGGTTATTTTTGAAAGTGAAGATTCGAAGGGGTATTGCGAAATGGGGGTTAGAGGAAGGATTTATGAGTCCCTGTATGCAAGTCGCTATAGCAGGTGTCACGCCGTTAAAGCAGGATGAATTAATTACCGCTATAACGGGTGGGCCACTATGGTGACGCCGCTATAACGGGTTAGTTTGCTATAGTAGGGTTAGTGTTTTATGTCGTGTTCTCAAAGTGCAAGATTTGACTTGATTTCGTGGAATTTTTGGGACACGTAGTGTTCAAGGAAGGTATTCGGGTAGATCCAACCAAAATTGAGGCAATTATAGGTTGGACTATACCTACATCAACTACTGAGATTCGGAGTTTTGTGGGACTTGCACGCTATTATAGACGATTTGTCCATAGCTTCTCTACTGTTGCATCTTCTTTGACTAGATTGACTCGGCTTAGTGTGAGCTTCAAGTGGTTTGATGAGTGTGAGAAGAGCTTTCAAAAGCTCAAGACCTTGTTGACTTCAACTCTTGTTTTGGCTTTACCCGAGGAGGGTGTGGACTTCACTGTTTATTGTGATACTTCTAGAGTCAGGTTAAGTGGTGTTCTGATGCAGAAAGGTAAGGTGATCGCTATGCTTCAAAATAGTTGAAAGCACATGAGAGGAAATTTTCTACCCATAATTTAGAGTTGGAAGCCGTAGTGTTTGTGCTTAAGCTATAACGACGTCATATGTATGGGGTTCATTGTGAGGTCTTCACAGATAATCAGAGTCTTCGGTACATTTTTAGGCAGAGGGATCTAAACTTGAGGCAACACAGACTGCTTAAGCTATTAAAGGACTATGACATCACCATCATGTATCATCCACAGAAGGCTAATGTGGTGACCAATGCTCAGAGAAGGAAGACTTCTAGCATGGGGAGTCTTGCCACTATTAGTGTGTAGGAGAGGCCATTAGCTAGAGACGTTCAGAGGTTAACCAACAGTCTTGTCTGGTTACAAATTTCTGAGGAGACGGGTGGTTGATTTATTTTAGTGAGGCTCGTTCTTCCCAAGTTGAGTAGGTTCGCGAGCGTCAGTTTGATAACGAGAAGTATCTCATTAGAGACAAGGTGATGAGAGGGGAAGCCAATGAGGTTGTCCTTGATTCTGATAGTGTCTTGATGATTGGGGGTAGGATCTGCGTGTCCAAGGTAGGCGAGTTGATTAGATTGATTCTTGAGGAGGCCCATTGTTCCCGCTATTCCATCCATCTGGGGGCGACGAAGATGTATCATGATTTGTTCCAACACTATTGGTGATGTTGAATGAAAAATGATCTATGTGCCCAAGGTGGGCGAGTTGCAAATTTTGTTTCGAGGTGTTTGACTTGCCAACAGGTCAAGTGTGAGCACTAATAGCCCGGAGGTATATTTAAGATGATGTCTATTCCTACTTGGAAGTGGGAATAGATTATTATGGGCTTTATTGTGAGACTACCTACCACCATGGGTGGTTATGATTCTATTTGGTTGGTTGTGGACACGTTGACCAAGTCTGCTCATTTCATTTCGATTCGGGTGAAGTATACAATGGAGAAATTAGTTGAGCCTTATATCAGTCAGATTACGCGACTATATGGTGTCTCAATTTTTATTGTCTCTGATCGAGGTTCTTTGTTCACTTCATATTTCTAGAAGGCATTACATCATGACTTAGGTACTCGATTGGATATGGGTACAACTTTTCATCCTCACAGATGGTCAATCCGAGCGGATGATTTAGGTGTTGGAGGATATGCTCCAAGCTTGTGTGATCTATTTTGGTTCTAGATGGGATCGACATTTTCCCTTAGAAGAGTTTGCCTACAACAACAATTATCGTTCTAGTATTCGGATGGCCCCATTTCAGATATTGTATGATAGACAATGTAGATCTCTAATGGGATGGTTTAATTCAGCTGAAATGGACTCATTAGATACATACTTTCTTAGAGATGCTTTGGAGCAGGTTTGTATGATCTAGGGTAGACTATTGACATCCCATAATCGACAGAAGAGTTATGCGGATTAGATAGTTCAATCCCTAGTGTTTATGGAGGGTGATCATGTTTGGCACTGAATGTCACTCATGAAAGGTGTGATGAAGTTCGTAAAGAAGAGCAAACTTTGCCCTAGATTCATTGTACCTTTTGTGATCTTGAGCCGAGTGGGAGAGTTGGCTTATAAGTTGGCCTTACTACCTAGCTTATCAATTGTGCATCTTGTGTTTCATGTCTCCATGCTTCAAAAGTACGTGTCAGATGAGTCTGATGTACTTTCTCTTGATTCAGTTGAGTTGGGTCCAGACTTATCTTTTGAGGAGGATCCTATAGATATTTTGGATAGGCAAGTCCAAAAGCTTAGAAGCAATGAGATTGCTTCAGTGAAGGTGCAGTGGAAACACCATTCACTTAGTGAGGTGACTTGGGAGATAGAGTCAGATATACGTGCTAAATATCCTCAGCTTATCGAGGCTTCATGTACTTTTTTTTGCTTATGTCCAAAGACGAACATGATTTTTAGTGGTGGCTAATGTAATGATCTGATCGGTCATTTTAGGAATATTTCATAAATTTACCATTTTGCCCCTCTCGATATCGACCCCGAGTCTTTTATCTTTGAGTTTAAAGTTGAGAATTTTATAACGTTATGTTTGAAAGACAAATATTGTTAAGAAAGTAGTTTATGGTGTTTTTAAAAGTTTCGAGGGTCAGAATGGAATTTCATCGATCCCATTAGTCTCAAAATGTGGAATATGGTCTATGAGAGCTTTTGGTTTCAGATTCAGACCCTTTTTGAGGATTTGAGGTTTTAAGTTGTGAAATTATGGAAATTTAGCCTTTGGGTTGACTTTGGTCAACATTCAGGGTTTAGTTGCTCGGATCGGAATTCCGAGAGTTCCATTGGATTCGAGGGGTGATTTTAGGCGTAAGTGAGATTTTGATTGATTTTTGAGAGGTCCCAAGCTTGTTTTAGCCTTTTTAGGTGTTATGTTAGTTTCTTGTGGATTTCATGGATGTCGGATCAAGGAGACCTCAAATTCGTATTTCGATGGTTCTATTGAGTTCGGAACATTGAGTATAATTAATTTCCATATGTGATTTGTGTGTATGGGGTTCCGAATGAATATCAAAGGTCCTTTTTTGATGTTTTGAGAGTTGGATGATTTTACTGATGTCTATGTTTATCGTGATCGCGAGGGGTCTTCCGCTTTCACGATCTTCATGTTAACAAATGGGTCATCGTGGAAGTGAAGGCTGGACTAGTGGCAAGGTTCGCTTTAGCATACCATGGGTCACGATGATCGCGAAAGTGAAGTCCATGATTTTTGTGGGGTTCACTTAAGCGAACCTATGGTCGCTTAAGCGACATCAGAGAGGGGTTTTAGTCTGAAAATTTTGGTGTTTAAGTCTCATTTTTCATTTTTGAGCTTGACAAAATCCTTGGAGGCGATTTTGAAATGATTTCTTATGCTAAATCATTTGGGTAAGATTTTGTGATCCTAATACTTCATTTCCATTTGATTATTTATTGATTTTAACATCAAAATTTGGGATTTTGATTGGTAAATGACAAATTTTTTCAAGAACTCGAGTTCTAAACTAAAATTGAGATTGTGAATTGATTTTGAATCCCTTTTTGAAATGATTTTCACCAATAAGTTCCTAAGGCCTTGAGTAACATTTTCAAGTATTGAATTTTAAATTCAAACCTTGTTTTTGAAATTGGTGTTCTGGTTGATTGACCCGTTTTTCAAGGAAATTGATGTGAGTATTTGCGAAAATTTATTGTGAATACTTGATTGTTATAGATTGTGGCTTTGGATATTGGTCAGAAGGGAAGACTCAACTCTTGGAGTGATTAATTAATTAAATTATGGCAAGTGATCTCCTAAACCTTGTACACTAGATGGTGTATCCCCTTTGTTGTTTGTGTGTTGGGAGTAATGAGAATGAAGTGAAAGGTTATTGTCCACTTGATAGATATTAATGAATAAAAAGAGGCCGAAATGAAAAGGATATGTGATGATCATAATGTTTGTGAACTGCTAACTCTTATTGATTGATTGATGAAATGCTTGATAACATGAAAGTGGACTTAAATTGCATGAATTGTTCTCTCTTCCGTGTGGTGTGATATTGCTTGTGTGTATTAATTATTGTATAGTGTGATGAGACATATGAGGATTATGATGCCTTGCCGAGGTCATTTTCGACAAGTGTTATAATGCCTATGTCATTTTTGACAAATGTTATGATGTCGAGGTTATTTCCAGCAAGTGTTTATGATGCTGAGGTCATTTTTGGATAGTGATATAAATCCAATGGGAAATGATTTCGGCTAGTAATACGATATAAATCTGAGGAAAAATGGTTCCGGCGAGAATTTAGTATTGTATTTTGATGCATTTTGATGCTTATGATTGACCTACTTGTAATCGTGATTGATGTGAGTTGTACTTGTGAATAATCTTCTTCATACTTGTGATTGTCATAATTGATACGTGTTGGTTGTTGACTTATGACTTTTGGACTGTGAATATTGAGCCTTGTGAACTGTGTATTGTAAAACTATTAGGTTGGACTGATTTCTATGCAGGTTGTAGTTTGAGGAGGTTTGATTGGGATGATTGAAGAATTTGATTCTAGCTAGGTTGCCTTGTTTGTTTAGGTTGCTTGTTGGATACCGTGTCAGTGGTACTCACTCCTTGCTTCTACACTTGTGTAGGTTTCGATCCCTCTTGTTCCTTCACTTTATGCTTTGTTATACTTGAGAAACAAAGATAATGTGACTTCTATTTATCTTTCAAATTCTGTATCTACAATAGTGGATTGTACACGTGACAATCAGGTTTTGGTGTGTTAATAGAAATAACAGGTTTTCCGCTTTTGTCTTGTTCTTATTTATCTTTCCACATTTCTTTCGTTTTGTTGGGTTGAGGCTGGCTTGTCTTGGTGGGATAGACAAGTATCATCACGTCCATTTTTGGGTCGTGACATGCCATCTCATTTATTATTATTTTTATTTTCTTTCATCAATATATTCAACTGCTAAATAATCTAACAAGTTAAATTAAGATGCGTGTCTTTGACCTCATGTAATTCTATTGAACCGTTTTATCGATAAACATTTAGGTACCAATTTTTTTTGGCTCTATTTATTATAGGTTTAATACATAAATATGTTCTTTAAGTTGATCTTATTTCACATTTATGCCCTCAAATTTTTGGTGTGCACAAGTACACTTAAATTTGTATAAAGTTGAACAAGTAGTCACATGAGTCCTATGTTTCATAATACACGAAGAACACCATGTATTACACAAATTACCATGTAGGATGTCACGTAGGACATGTGTGTCTATTTGTTCTACTTTACATATACAAGTTTAAGTGTATATTTGTGTACACCAAAGTTGAAGAGCATAAATATGAAACGAGGATAAATTAAAGGACATATTTATATATTATGCCTTTATTATATATAGTAGCAAAGTATATCCATATGTGTGAAGTTTTCTTTAAAAAAAATATCTATAATCCAAGTTCTTTTTCACCTTTCTTATAAGAAAACTTGCAGCTTACCTTCTTCATTTTTTTTTAAAACTACTCCCCATTCTCTCAAAAACATCTTTACATATTAAACGAGAAAATGGTCAAAAGTCCCCCAACCTATGGTCGGATTTTCAACTACACACTCATACTTCACGGGGATCCTATTACCCCCTGAACTATTTTATAAGGAAATAAATTCCACCCTAAAATGACATAGTCACTCGTGTGTATTGTGGTGTAACACACGCACATGCCGCTATGTCAGCGCCATGTCAATGCCACCTAATAAATATAATAAATGAATTATTTTTCCTACTTGTTTTTATTTATTATATGCTCCATTAGAAACCCTCCATTATCATTAAGAACATCACCATTATCAGACTCACCTCCCATCCATTGGCATTCTAGCAAGAGAAAAGATAGTAAATTTTTTTCCGACGAGTAAAAGTTTCTATGACCAATATCTTTATCCTATTCCCCACAATTTCTCTCAAAGTTCATTGCTACACATTTTACTCATGTTGGGAGCTTATGAAGGGATATACCAAAAGTAGTATATGGGCATGCCATAAATTTTCAATTCAATTTCTTTCTTTTCTTAATGTTGGTGAAAGTAGCAAATCAAATTAAAACATTGAAATTAATCTAACTAAAAAAAAGTATGACCCAATTGAAGTTTTTATACCCCATTTCAAAAATATCCCAAATTGTGGTTAAATTCAAGAATGTGAAATTAAAATTAACGTTTGAGAGAGAGCTTGTGAAGGTGTTGGAAATTGAAAATTTTGTGTTTGTTTGAAATGGGTACCGGTATAAAAAATTGATTTTTTAAATTCTTTATTTTATTATTTTGATTTGGGAGTAATAACTAAATTTATTTAAAGGTTCTTTGATTATGGGTAAGAGACGGTTATGTAGAATTTCTGAAGAAGTTTGTAGAGATTTGTGGTGAAAAATAATAATAAAGCAAAAGTGTGAAGAAGAAGAAGTGTAGGGTGAGTGTGAAGAAGAAGAAGTGTGGGGTGGGGGAGATTATTTTAATTTAGTTAGAAAGAGAGAGAAAGAAAAATAAAAATATGAAATAAACGTAAAAGCAGCCCTATTTACTCTTTTTTCACTCTCTCAAAGAGGATGAAATACACTTTCTCAGTCAACTTAGCATTAATGGTTTATTTGTTATATTTTAAAACAGTTCAGGGGATGATAGGACCCCCGTGAAGCTTAAGTGTGCAGTTGGAAATCCGATAGTAGGCTGCGAGGGCATTTGACCATTTTCTCAGTGTTAAACGTATACGTAGATTTTCCTTTTCGAAAAAACTAAATAAATCTTACGACCTTACATTGAAATTTAATTTAATTAGAATATTAATTTTATTGAGCCATCATCCAAACTTAAATTGTTTATTTGGCATTATATTATATGTGCCCTTCCAACTTTGAGTGTGCACAAGCAGACACTTAAACTTATATAGAGTTGAATAAGTAAACATACACGCCTTACTTGCGTGCTATATGATAATTCATATCCTACACAACATCCTATATGGCGTCATATGAGTATTATGTCACGTATGACACATGTATCTACTGCTTCAATTTTATATAAATTTGAAGTCCTACTTGTGCATATTCAAAATTGAAGAAAATGTTTGATAATGCCAAATTAAAAGAATATTTATATATCATACCTATATTTATATTTATAGTATATAAAAATAATATGTGAAGTCGCTATCCACATTGAGCTCCAAAAAGACAGTTTAATGATCAATTTATTCCATTTAAAAATTAAACACATGCAATAATGTTTGGTCTACTCGGTCTTGTATGACAGCTCTAGCACTTATTTAACCAATCTAACTAATTTCATGTACTTTCTTTAATTGTTTTGCCGCACCTAAGAAAATTAAATGTGATCTAAAGTGGTCCCCAATGTATTGGTGTTTTTGGTTTAAATTGAACGTATAGGTACAACTACAACCATTTATGAAAAATCGTATTAAATCCCACATGCATTCAATTACTAGTAACGTGAAGTTTGTGCTAGGCACAATGATGGAGTTGATATTTTAATTAAGGGGTTTAAAATATGAATAAGTAAATGTACGAAAAAGTTAAAGAGGTTTCAACATCTACTATATATATTGTATACATAAAAAAATAATTTTAACCATATATAAATAGTGTAATTTTTTGTCGAAAGAGGTCTGGATGAATTCCCTTGGTCCTATTTAGTGATACAGTCAAATTACACCTCTTAATGAAGTATAAAGTGGTCTATGTAATATAGAACCCAACAATGTTAGGGTCGAATCTCATAGAGAATATGGCGAGAATATTACTCTTAGGTGTAATTAGAACAAATAATTTTTATTCTTAAAACAAATGATGAAAGTAAAATTTTAAAGACTTTGGTTTGATATGCTTAACAACTAAAAATTACTTGAGTTTATCAATAAAATGCAAAACTAAGCTTGTGGATATTCATTTTAGGTCGTAACTCTGATTCAGGTGTCTTTACGAAATTCTAATGAGTGTAAAATGATTGACTTCTAAAATACATTTAGAGTCCTTCCTACTTCTCTAGAGGATATCACCCTAAGTCCTTGCAACACTTGAGCGTTGCTTTAACAACTATCAACCTCTATCTCAAGAAGACTATTATCGTTAGATTTCAAGTCTTTAGATGGAACGTAAGACTCAAATCTTTGTGCTGAGTTTCCTTTTTTCAAATCTTTACTTCTTTTCCATGAAAGTATAGAATATGGACGAGACCTTCATTAGGATCCGCACAATATGAAATAACTAGTCATACAATCACCAACATGGGTTGTGTTGCACTGGTGGGAGTGCTTCACCCTTAACCAGAGGTCTCGGGTTCAAGCCCTAGGTATGGAGAAAATCTTGTTGGGAGCGCCACCCCCGAATGGGCCCTGCAGTGTGCGATCCGAATTTGGTCGGAGCTCCAATGTGGGCTTCGAACACCGGGTGGGAAACCAAAAAAAAAAAATCTATTCATACACTCAGAACTATGGAGTTAATTACTATATCATCATTACTCTTTTTCTAGGACTCCACAACCCTAATTATGGAGTTAATTACTTATAGATTGTGCAGAAACTAAATGTAAAGAGTTAGAAAACATGCTTAAATGATCAAAAACCAAAAGTTTGCTTTTGACAATCAAAGATTCTATTACAATGTAGAAACAAGTTCTTCTCTCACCAATAATGTTCCAAGAACTCAAATCCCAGATAAATTTGATGAAATAAAGACAAAAATCTGACAGAGTAAATAAATATAAATTGTATTGTCAACAACGTTTTATAATTCGTTATTCTGAAACACGTTTTACAGCTAAAATGTGACTCACAGTGACGTTTCTCTGGAATGGCTAAAAATTTAAATTCAATCTTGTACATGCCTCATTCAACTTTATTCAACTTTCCACGATTAAAATATATATATATATATATATATATATATATATATATATATATATATATATATATTGTATACATATGTTCAATTAAAATATATATGGTTTTCTCTTTTCTTTCTCTTTTCATACATAGACAATATTTTTTACAATAAAAGAAAAAAAAAAAAAGTGAGGAGGGCTTTGCACATATTGGAGCTGGTCTTCATGTCTTGTATCCATTCAGTTTCAAAATATATAAATAAATTATATGAGATATTTTCTTCTAGCCTAATGTATCATCCCTTCCAAATATTAGACCAACCAATTTCTTATGATTATTAAATATTAAACTATCAATAAAGAAGCTATTGAATTAAAGCTGATGTAATAAGTAAACAAAACAACTATTAAACAAGAACATAATGGCTACATTTTACTCTACTCTATATAATAAGAGGAAATCCTAGAGGAGCTTAGGGTCAAGAGGGTATTTTTGGAATTTAATTTTCATTAGTTATACTATTTCATTCAATCTTGTAGACCTATTCATTTGACACGTATATGTTTCTACTTTTTCATACAAACTTTGCCAAAGCTGTTTTTGCAAATTTCTACCATCTTTCTCCCTTGCTACTCTATATTATTTTATATTATTCTACTCTCTCCGTACGATTTTTTTTTTTAAAAAAAATTAACATTTCAAAATTTCACTTGTGTCGCACAAATTTGAATAATAAAAATAATACTATAATATATATTATTAGTCACAATAATTAACAATTTATGATATTTAGAAAACATATTAAAAATTTGTTCGACTTCCAAATTTCATATGTGCTACAGAAATTGAGACAAAGAGAGTAACAATATTATTTGACAATTACATTAAAATTATCATAAATTACAATAATTAACAACTAATTTTTTTAAAACATATTAAAAAATAGATTGAATCTCAAAATTTCACGTGCGGGATAAAGTGAGACAAAGATAGTAATATATATATATATATATATATATATATATATATATATATATATATATATATATATATATATATATATATATATATATATATATATATATCATTTGAAAATTACTTTAAAAGTATTATAAATCACAATAATTAATGCAAGAACTTTAAAAGTATTATAAATTATAATAATTAATAGAGTAATTTAAAATACTTAAAATTTAACAACTTAAAATATTTTTTTAAAAATATTTAAATTTTGATTTAACTCTCATAACTTCAAATGTGCCACATAAATTGAAACACAGAGAGAAACATATATTTTAAAAATATTATGTCAAATGTATTATAAGTCACAATAATTAACGACTTAAAGTATTTAAAAGTCATATAAAATTTGATTGACTTTTTCAATTTCATATGAGTCACATAAATTAAATCAAATAAAGTAACATACATTGGACTCATACTTGCATTGACTATTATAACTAGTCATAATAGAAGAAACAAATGGATTAATTGATATTGTAGTAAATCCCTCTTCACTCTCTTTTTCCTTTTGTTGCTAAAGTATTGTCTATGTAAGAAAATAAAAGAAAAAAGTAAATCATATATATTTCAAGTGAACGTATGTATAAAATATATATACATTTTAATAGTGGAAAGTTGAATAAAGTTGAATGAGGCATGTGTAAGATTGAGTTTTAATTCTCAACCATTCAGAGAAATGTTACTGTGAGTCATGTTTTAGCTTTTAAACGTTCCTTATTGTAACGACATGTTCCCGTCGTTATATAAATGCCAACGGGGGAAAATTTGGGGTCGGAAAATTTTTTCGTAGTATTTGGATTTTTCCAACCTAGTCCAAATTTGGACGAAATCGGAGTCTTTAAGGTGTAGGGAAATATGGTAACAACCGGGTGAGTTAATTGTGATTTTGATTACATAAGTAGTTAGATATCTCGTTAAGGAATCCGTACGACTTTATGGAATTGAATTCGGGCGAGTAGAACTCCCGAAATCTATCTTAGCGTAAAGGGTATTTTCTTAGCGTCGTTGGTTGGAGGTGTGTTGTGAAATGGGGATTTTGGAATTATTTAAATAGCTCTCTATTTCGTGCAACCTGCCTTGGCAGGGATTTTGGTCACTTTGGTGGGGCTGCTGTAGCGGGATGGTGGCCGCTGTGGCGGGCCAGACGTGA
Source organism: Solanum pinnatisectum (assembly GCA_035578085.1). NCBI lineage: Eukaryota > Viridiplantae > Streptophyta > Magnoliopsida > Solanales > Solanaceae > Solanum > Solanum pinnatisectum. The sequence continues at coordinate 10,541,466 of CM069076.1, read as the reverse complement.
CTTTAAGTCGTAAATAAACCCCTAAACGGTCTTATTTGACACTTTTCAATTTTTAGAGCTAAGGAACGAACCCCAGGCGACTCCTACTCGTTTTTCACCATTCTTGAGGCTAAATGTAAGTTTTTCACTCCCGAATCCATTTTTTGATCCGTAGAACGTAATAGAATGGGCGAATATTGATGGGGGAGGGTTTTGTTATAGATTCTATGGTGGAAACAACCCTACTTTGGATAATTGGGATCATGGGTTTGATCTGGGTTCATAGAATTGTTAGTAATTCAGGTAATTAGTGGTTGTTTATTTATTCCCGTATTATATTGATTGTTTGTAGACCAAGAACAAGCGAAACAAATTCGAAACGGGAAGGATCAAGTTTCTTAGGGTTTCAAGCTTGTTTCGAGGTAGGTGATGGTTGAGATTCTATGATTGTGTGATGTATGTTTATTCTTGCTTCATTATGATACTTGCATATATTTGAATGTTGCATTACTGATCAAACTTGATGTAAATGAGATAGATGAATGATGATTGACATGAAATCATGACTTAAATGTATGATCTTGAGGATGTACTTGTGCTTGTTATTGTGGTGTGTTGAATGGATCGGCTGCCACGTTTCGGCATAACTAACTTGGATCAGTTGCCATGTTCCGGCATGATTATGGGATCGGTTGCCACGTGTGACGTACCGCCACCGTGCTAGCCAATTTCCGCGTCCAAAAAGGAGCAGATGATTCTAGAGTTGCGGAGAGGCTTGCGGATAACTCTAGAATCCTTTAGAATTCTCAAGAAGGCTTTGGAGACTTCAAGATTAGGTAGAGAATTCTAGAAATAGGACTAATGTGTAAATATCTTAGGGACTTATCATGTAAATATTATTTACACTTAGGTCCTTGGGTGCAAGTATAAATAGAGGTGCCAACCATTTGCAAGGCACCAAGCAACCAAGTTGTAAAGCAACCTTACAAAGCAATACAAAGCCTTCTTCTTAAAACTCTCTCTTGTTCTTTTCCAAATCTTTCTTAATATTCTCTTAGTGATCAAAGTCTTAAAGGCTTACTTGAGCTTACAAGAACTTGAAAGAATAGTGAGTAAGTTGTCAAATGCCGCACGAAACTTTAGCCATCACTCTAAGTCCGTGACACATGTTACGGCATAATCATTGAATCGGGTACCACATTTTGGTATGCTAACTGTTTGGGTTTGGGTTCTGTGAGACGACCAATGATTTGATATAATTGTGTATCTTGAGAAATGTGAAGTTGTTCATTGTTAGTAAATGTTGATAATATTGTATACGTTCGATATATGTATTTGATTATATTGTTGTGATGACTTATGTATGTTGCACTTAATGGGATAGCCGCGTGATCCTACTAGTACACTGTGGTTGTATACTATACTGCACTTGCTTTTATTTTTGTTGAGTACAGGGCATCTTCAAGCAGCTATTAACAGACCTCGCTTAAGAGGTCAGTGATCGTTCGAATTCAAGGGTGAGCCAATTCTTTCGGGCTGCCATGGGTTCTCTTGCATCTATATCCACCATTTCTAGACTTAGACTATGTTCTATTAGTTATTAGTACATTAGTTTGGGGTTGCATTCCTTCCTGTTTAGATTTGTTGAACTTTAGATGTTTTGGTACATTGACTTTCAAGTTCTAGGTTATTTCTTCCGCATTGTTTAGTTCTTGTTAGACTTTTGTTGGAGTTTATGGGAACTCCCTATTTATTTTCTTAGCATTTAACTTGCTTCCGTAACTTAAATACCTTAGTTTAAGTTGTAGTAGTGGTTCTCCCACCGGAGAGTTAGTGTGGGTGCCAATCACGACGGTCTGGGTCGTGACAAAGTTGATATCATAGCCTAGATTCGTTGATCTCTATGTACCAAAACGAGTATGGTAGAGTCTCGCGGAACGGTACGGGGACACCTTTACTTTTGTTCAAGAGGTAATAGGACTTTAGGAAACCTCTCTATTTTCTCTTGTCTCCTTTCGTGCTATGACTTGATTCCAATTGATATCTGGCGATTCAAATTGGTATCTAGCCTCCTTCACTCTTTTGTCCGCATATGGTTAACACTAGATTCAATGGTATTAGGACTGTAGCTCCCGTCAATGCTCCAGCTGAGCAATCTGCAGCGAGAGGTAGTGATCGAGGCAGGGGTAGAAGAAGAGCTAGGGGTAGAGGCTGTGGAAGAGTAATGCCTACTGGGAATAGAGCTCCTATTGAGAATGCTCCTATGAATGAAAGCCCTCATGCGCATCATGAAGAGATTGAAGAGGAGAATGTTGATGATGTGGGACAAGAGGAAAAGGTGCAGGCTCAGACTACCGATGTTTCTCCCATAGACCCAGTGTTAGCTCGACAGATCATGTTATTCTTGAAAGGGTTTGTTAGTCCTGGAATGCTTCATTCTGCTCAAGCAACTCAAGCTCCTACTAATTCTCCTGTTGCTAGCACTGCACCCAAGGTGGGTGGAATGGGAGGTAATAATGCTTTCTTTCATCCTTTGTTGGGTTCTCCTATGACTGGGAATAAGCATGAAATATTGACCAAGTTTTTAAAACTAAAGCCTCCCGTGTTTTTTGGTCTTGAGAATGAGGATGCTTATGAGTTCATCTTAGATTGCTACGAGAGGCTTCATAAGTTGGGAATCGTTCATCAGCATGGGGTTGAGTTTGTGTCCTTTCAACTTCAAGGTGAGGCTAAGCAGTGGTGGAGAGCTTATATGGAATGTAGGTCTTCAACTTTACCTCTACTTACTTAGACCCAGTTTTATGCTCTATTTTTGAAGAAATATGTGCCTAGGACTTTGAGGGATCGCAAGAAGGATAAGTTCATGGCTTTGGAGCAAGGTGGTATGACTGTGGCAGTTTATGAGGCCAAGTTCCATGCATTGTCTAGATATGCTACTCAATTGGTGACTACTGAGGAAGAGAGAATTTGGTTATTTATTAGGGGATTAAATTATGAGTTGCAGGTATTATCTGTTCATATGACTTCTGCAGGGAGGAGCTTCAATGAGATAACAGACTATGTTAAGAAAGTGGAGGGGATGAGGCGAGACGATCAAGCTAAGGCATGGGCAAAAAGGGCCAAGAACTCAAGTAACTTTCAAGGTTCTTATTCCAAGGGGTCCAGAAGGCCAACGCTTGTAGCCAAGCCAATTCAGTCCACTATGCCCACTTCTGTAGGTAGTTACTCGGATACCCCATCTCATAATTTTCAGGATAGCCAGGGAGTCGCGCCTTCGACGGGCGACAAACCATATTTTGATCATACTTGTTACAACTGTGGAGAACGTGGGCATATGAGGAGAGATTGTCCCTACCCACGTGTGTTTGAGTTCGCGCAGCAGCAGACTAGAGCAGTGGTACCTATAAGAAATGGTAATAATGGTTGAGGGCATCCACAAGATGGACAAGGAGGTAATCAGCGAGGCCGTGGAGGTAGAGGAAATGGTAATGCAGGCAGAGGTAATGTGCAACCAGGCAGGGAAGTGGTTCGTCAAGATGATAGGGCTCAGTGTTATGCCTTTCCAGGAAAGAATGAGGTAAAGGCATTTGATGCGGTGATCACAAGTATTATTCTTGTCTATGACCGGATGGCTAATGTGTTATTTGATCCGAGTTCTACTTATTCTTATGTATCTATGTGATTTGCCTCAGAGTTTGATATGATTTGTGATATACTTGATGCCCCTATCCATGTTTCTACCCTAGTTGGAGAGTCAGTCATAGTTACCCATGTCTATCGTGCTTGTCCTATTTTGTTTATGGGTTTTTAAACTTAGGCTGACTTGGTGATTTTGGATATGACTGACTTAAGATAATCTTAGGCATGACTTGGTTGTCCCCCTATTATGTTGTGCTTAATTGTAATACTAAGTCCGTAACTCTAGAAATTTCGGGAAGGGAAACATTATAGTGAGAAGGGGTGTACAAGCCTAAGCGAACTAAGATCATATCCTCCATTCGGGCTAAGAAATTGATAGGGCAGGGTTGTTTGGCTTATTTGGCTCATATTAGGGATGTTGAGATTGAGGCTCCATCCATTGAGTCTATTTCTATGGTGTCAGAATTTAGAGAAATGTTTCCTAATGACTTTCCTGGTATGCCTCCGGATAGAGATACAAATTTCTTCATTGATTTAGAGCCTGGTACGCGCCCCATTTCTATTCCTCCATATCCCATGGCTTCGGCAGAATTAAGAGAGCTTAAGGCTCAAATCCAAGAACTTATGGATAAAGGATTTATTTGTCCTAGTGCTTCCCCATAGGGTGCTCCAGTTTTATTTGTTAAGAAAAAAAATGGTAGTATGAGAATGTGTATAGCTTACCGGCAATTGAATAGGGTAACTATTCAAAACAAGTATACTTTGCCTCAAATAAATGATCTTTTTGACCAATTGCAAGGTGCATCAGTTTTCTCTAAGATTGATCTAAGGTCTAGTTACCATCAATTAAAAATTAAGCCTAAGGATGTGCCCAAGACGGCGTTTAGGACTCGCTATAGGCACTATGAATTTCTAGTTATGTTCTTTGGTTTGACTAATGCGCTTGCAGCTTTGATGAGTTTAATGAATGGGTTGTTCAAGCCATTTCTTGATTCTTTCGTCATAGTCTTTATTGATGATATTTTGCTCTATTTGAAAAGTGAGGAAGAGCATGCCAACCATCTTCGTATTGTTTTGGGCATTCTTGGAAAACAAAGGTTGTATGCTAAATTTTCTAAGTGTGAATTTTGGTTGACTTCAGTAGCATTTTTGGGACATGTAGTTTTGAAAAAAGGGGTAATGGTAGATCCTCAAAAGATTGAAGCGGCTAAGAATTGGGTTTGGCATAGCTCCGTGATGGAAGTTAGGAGTTTTATGGGGCTCGCTAGCTATTATCGTCGATTTGTGAAGAACTTTGCTTATATTGTCACTCACTTGACTAATTTGACAAAAAATGAGATACCATTTGAATCGACTGAAAAATGTGAGGAGAGCTTTCAAAAGTTCAAGACTCTCTTGACCATCACACCTATTCTAGCATTACTGGTTGAAGGTAAATATTTTATTGTTTATTGTGATGATTCACATTACGTTTGAATTTGTGTTGATGCGGGATAACAATGTTATAGCTTATGACTTACATCAATTGAAGGTATATGAGAAAAATTATCAATCCATGATTTGGAGTTGGTAGTGTAGTGTTTGCTCTTAAGATCTGGCGACATTACCTCTATGGTGTTAAGTGTGAGGACTTTGCTGATCATCGTAGTTTGCAGCATTTGTTCACTCAAAAGGATCTGAATTTGAGATAGCGAAGGTGGATGGAGTTACTTAAGAATGATGATGTAACCATTCAATACTATCCGGGAAAGGCTAATGTGGTGGCAGACGCTTTGAGTCGAAAAACAGTGAGTATGGGTAGTTTAGCTTGCTTGAATGTATCCAAGCGACCTTTGTTGAAAGAAATTCAGACCTTGGAGTCTAAATTCAAGCAATTGGCATCTCATAAAGATGTGGGGTGTTAGCTAGTATTGAAGTAAGGGCTACATTCATTGAGGAGATCAAGGCCAAACAATTTGAGGATGAGGATTTGGAGGAGCTTAGGAAGAAGACTGCACAAGAGACCACTCTTGATGTGGACGGTGTGCTCAATTTTAAAGGGAGAATATGTGCTCCTAGAGTAGATGACTTGATTGAGAAATTGTTGGCAGAGTCTCATGGTTCGCGATATTCTATTCATCTGGGTATAACCAAGATTTATCGAGATTTGAAGCGAATTTACTTCTGGCCGGGCATGAAGAAGGATATAGCGGATTTTGTGGCAAAGTGTCCAAATTGTCAACAAGTGAAGTATGAACATTAAAGGCTTGAGTTTGCTTCAAAGAATGACAATTTCAGACTGGAAGTGGGAAATGATAGCCATGGATTTTGTGGTTGGTCTTCCCAAGACCTTGGGGAAGTTTGATTCTATTTGGGTAGTGATTGATAGATTGACCAAGTCAGCCCATTTTATTCCGGTAAGAATAGATTATAATACTGAACAATTGGCTAAGTCTATGTGAAAGAGATAGTGAGGTTGCATGGGGTTCCCTTCTCTATCATCTCAGACCGTGGTACCTAATTCACATTCAAGTTTTGGAGGAAATTGCATGATGAATTGGGCACACAACTCACTTTTAGTACAGTCTTCCATCCATGCAGATGAGGCGATCGAGAGAGGACTATTCAAGTATTAGAAGACATGTTGAGGGCATGTGTGATTGATTTTGGAGGGCATTGGGATAAGTTCCTACCTTTGTGTGAATTCTCCTATAATAATAATTATCACTCCAGCATATATATGTCACCTTTTAAGGCATTCTATGGGAGGATGTAGATCACCCATAGGATGGTTTGAGGTGATGATGTGAAATCTTTGGGGTTGATCTAGTGAAGGATGCTCAAGATAAGGTGAGGAGTATTCAAGCTAAACTTTTAGCAGACCAGTGAAGGAAGAAGTATGCGAGATCATAAGGAAAGAGACATGACGTTTGAAATAGTGAAAATGTTCTTCTTAAGATATCACCCATGAAAGGGGTGACGAGATTTGGCAAGAAGGGCAAACTAAGTCTGCGATACATTGGTCCCTTAAGGTTCTTGAATGTGTAGGACCGGTAGTGTATAGATTGACTTTACCTCCTAATCTATCGGGTGTTCATCTGATATTTCATTAGTCCATGTTAAAGAGATATCATGGTGGCGGGATTATTTCATTAAATGGGACTCAATTGTGTTAGACAAAGACCTCCAATATGAGGAGGAACCGATTGCAATTCTTGATCGTGATGTGCGTAAGTTGAGGATCAAGGAGATTAAGTCCGTGAAAGTTCAATGGATGCATCGTCCAGTTGAGGAAGCTACCAGGAAAACTGAGAGAGACATGCGAGACAAGTATCCCTAATTGTTCGTCGATTCAGGTACTAGTTCATTCATTCCTTAGCCTATTTTTCCTAAGTTTTGTCACTCGGGGACGAGTGATGGGTAAATTGATATCTATTGTAACGATCTGTTCCCGTCGTTATAGAAATGCCAATGGGGGAAAATTTGGGGTTGGAAAACTTTTTCGTAGTATTTGGATTTTCCTAACCTAATCCAGATTTAGACGAAATCGGAGTCGTAGGGAAATATGGTAACAATCGGGCGAGTTAATTATTATTTTGATTACATAAGTAGTTAGATAACTAATTAAGCAATCCGTACGACTTTACGAAATTGAATTCAGGTGAGTAGAACTCCCGGAATCGATCTTAGAGTAAAGGGTATTTTCTGAGCGTCATGGGTTAGAGGTGTGTTATGAAATGGGGATTTTGGAATTATTAAAATAGCTCTCTCTTCGTGCAATCCGCTTTGGTGGGATTTTAGTAGCTTTGCGGGGCTGTGGCGGGCCAGCGACTTAAAGTTGTAAATAAACCCCTAACCACCTTATTTGACACGTTTCAATTTTTAGAGCTAAAGAGCAGACCTGGGCGACTCTAATTATTTTTCACCATTCTTGAGGCTAAAGGTAAGCTTTTCACTCATCGAATCCATTTTGATCCGTAGAACATAATAGAATGGGTGAATGTTGATGAGGGAGGGTTTTTTTTTTTTTTTTATAGATTTTATGGTGGAAACAACCCTAATTTTGATAATTGGGATCATAAGTTTGATCTAGGGTTCATAGAATTGTTAGTAATTCAGGTAATTAGTGATTGTTTATTGATTCCTTATTCTATTGATTGTTTGTAGACCAAGAACAAGCGGAACAAATCCGAAAAGGGAAGGATCAAGTTTCAAACTTGTTTCGAGGTAGGTGATGGTTGTGATTCTATGATTGTGTGATGTATGTTTGTTCTTGCTTCGTTATGATACTTGCATGTAGTTGAATGTTGCATTATTGATCACACTTGATGTAAATGAGATAGATGAATGATGATTGCCATGAAATCATGACTTAATGTATGATCTTGAGGATGTACTTGTGCTTGTGATTGTAGTGTGTTGAATGGATCGGTTGCCATGTTTCGGCATAACTAACTTGGATCGGTTGCCATGTTCCGGCATAATTATGAGATCGGTTGCTATATTCCGACATAATAATTGGATCGGGTACCATATTCTGGTATGCTAACTGTTTGGGTTTGGGTTCTATGAGAGGACCAATGATTTGATATAATTATGTATCTTGAGAAATGTGAAGTTGTTCGTTATTAGTAAATGTTGATAATATTGTATATGTTGATATATATGCATATGATTATAATGTTGTCTTGACTTGCTTATGTTGCACTTAGTGGGATAGCCGTGTGATCCTACTAGTACACTGTAGTTGTGTACTAATAATGCACTTGCTCTTATTTTTGTTGAGTACAGGGCATCTTCAAGCAGCTACTGACAGACCTCTCTTAGGAGATCAGTAATCGTTCGAATTCAAGGGTGAGCCAATTCTTGCAGGCTGCCATGGGTTCTCTTTCGTCTATGTCTACCATTTTCGGACTTAGACTATGTTCTATTAGATATTAGTACATTAGATTGGGGTTGCATCCCTTCTTGTTTAGACTTGTTGAACTTCAGATGTTTTGGTACATTGACTTTCAGGTTCTAGGTTGTTTCTTCTGCATTGATTAGTTCTTGTTAGACTTTTGTTGGAGTTTATGGGAACTCCCTATTTATTTCCTTAGTATTTAGCTTGCTCCCGTAACTTAAATGCCTTAGTTTTGGTTTAGTTGATTGGTTTGGGTTGTAGTAGTGGTTCTCCCACCGGAGAATTACTGACAATAACGTTTTATATCTGTTTACTCCATCAAATCTTTGTCTTTTTGTCATTGAATTTTTTTGAATAAAATATAAGCTAAAACGTTACTAAGAAATAATTTGTACTAGTTTTGTAAAATTTCAAAAAAATGCATTCTTTTATTTAATAGATTTTAATAATGAATTATTTTGGTCAAAAAAAATCTAATAGAAATCCTACAAATAGGTATTATAGTTTCTAAAAATACATAACTGCGACACCGCAAAAGACAAAGTGATCACATCAGTTTTGCCGCATTGGTAACATAGTAAAATTGTCGTGTTTGAATTGTGCGTATGTCATAACAAACTTTTTGCAACTATATTTTACATCTTGTTGGTGTTTATGAATTGTTAATGCTGCGCCTCATGTGTACAAGCAACTAAATAACTTCCTATATATGTGCATCAATTTCTGGCAATAGATTATTTGATAAAGGGAAAAACGTTGATATATTTCTCAAATTTGTGATTTATAATTGATATACCTCTCGTTATGAAAGTGACTCATATATATCTCTAATATTATACAAATGACTCACATATATTCTCATACATTATTTTTTTGACTTTTTGTTTATTGACTAATTTAAACTTATTATTTTGATGGTTAAATTTATTTATGTTTCACTAATTTTCTTGTAAAATTTACTATAGATGCCCTATTTTTAATTTTATTTTTACAAATACAAAAACTAAAGTTTAATATAACATATGGAAGCTTCTTTCAGCAGTAAGGGTATATGTGAGTCATTTGTATAACGATAAGCGTATATATGAGCCACTTTCATAATGAAGGGTATATCAGCTCTAAATGACAAAGTTAAAGAGTATATCAGACCCTTTTTGTCTTAATTTTAGCTCTCTTTTTTGCACTTTTTTATTTTATTTCAGTTCGATTATCAGTAAATCTTGAAAATTTATCTTTCTTACTAAATAAAATAACATAAATTCCTTCTTTTTCTATTTGAAAACGCACATCAGAGTAAGCTTGGATACCAAATAAATAATTAAATTACAATCTTATCGTCTAATTTTGCCCCTGATGACTACGCAGGAGCCAAACAATAAAATTGTGTTATTTTTCAAAATTTTGTATTTATATTTTCACTGTTCATAGGTATAATTTCTTGATAAATTGTTATAAACATGATAAAAATAAGTATTATGTATTCAAGAAGTAAAGATAATCGTAATTTTAATTTCAAAATAGTGGACTCTCATATTGCACTAATATGAGTTATCAAATTACATTTTATATTGATTTCTTTTTAATTGTTTGTAATTGCTTTATCCGGTTAATTAATTTATTTATTTGTCTTATTTTCTAAAAACATATTTTAAGAAGAATGTATTTTACCTTTTTTGGTAACATTTTAGATTTAACTTTCTATATGACATGTTTAAACCACAAGATTAAATGACATTTTGGTAGATTTTACATATATTTAGTATAAAACCACAAAATTCAAAAGTCACTTTTACTTTCTTAAACTTCGTATCAAATCAAATCATACCAACAAATTAAAATAAAAAAAATATTCAAACAAAATCAAAAAAAGTCTTTAGGGATATTTTTTCGTAATTATTGTAATATATTATTAAGCTGTAATAATACTGCTTGCATTGAATTTTAAGAAAATAGCTTCCAATATTTTTAAAAATTATTCACATAAATTATTTAATCATGTGTTTAGAAACTTAAATAATTGATACACAAATGTAGACAATGCATTTAAATATTTAAACCATGTTTTGTGGCTAGTGGGTATGTTAGCTAAAAAAAAAAAAAAAAAACTTCCTCCGTCTATTATTAATCGGCCATTTCCTTTGTCTAATATTAATCCGTCATTTTCTTTTTTATATGTATGTTAAGAAATTATAAATACGAAGATAATTTTACTAATACATCTCTTAAAAACTTCTTAAAAGTTTTACAAATGTGAAAACTTTTAAAAAAAAAAAACACCAAAAATATCCTTATGATGAAGTAGAAATGTTGACAGCTTGCTCTTTGTACGCTTTTAAAGTAATTATAAATATAAATATTTTCATTAAATCTAATCTTTTAATTATATTTAAACTAGTTATGTGTTTTATTCATTATAATAAAAATTAATAATGGATAAACTTTAAAACTTTATGATATTTGAAATTTTAGAAACAATTAATTTTAAAGATAAAACTTTTTTTAAATTAATTTTATCTTGAATTTATAAACTAATAAGTACTTAAAATAATTTATTTTCATAATGTGTACAAGTTATATGAGATGGAGGGAGTATCAAAGAGTCTAGAGTTATATAAAGAAAGACTGTCCACTTATCATTCCCAAATTTTTAGGAGAGAGGAAATAATAATTTTAATCCTTTAGGCTATGAGATTAACTGTCATCCATTGACCGTAGATAAGAGAATTACATCGTTAATTTATTTTTAGAGATATAGTAGAGATTAACTATGTTCATTGTCAGTGGACAGTAGTTAATCTCTTAAATTAAAATTTTAATTTTGGCAGTATTAGATTAAATATATTTAACCTTCAATTAATTGAGTATATGATTTTAATTCGATGGCCGTAATGATATTTTAAAATTTAATCAAGCCATTTAAAAATAAAGTAAATAAAAAGGACCTAAAATACACTTTAACTATTGGTAGTGGTACAACATTATCCTCCGTCCATCTATTGACCTTCAAATACCCTAACATTTACCTTAAGGTCTCATATTACTCTTCTTTTTAATGGCCCCTAATTTAAACCCAATTAATAAATTAATTAATGATGTGACACTCATCTATTAGTCACCGTATAATTAACCTAAAATAATTTAAAAATTCACCCATTCACAAATCAAATCCCAATTAAAAAGTCTCCACCCAATTTTCAATCGAGTTTTTTTCTTTTGTTACGTGATTTTTCAAGAATAATGAAGGTATAAATTTGCACAAAAACTGACTACCCACTATGACACATTTGTATAGCTGTAAAATGTCTCTAGTGTAGGTGGTTGATAATCTAAAATAATGATGCAATTATCTTGGTCAATTTAATTTAGAGATGGGTGTATTTTTTATAGTTTAAAATTGATGTCATGTGTAGGTGGTTGATAAGCTGAAATTATGCTTGATTTTTAGATGTGTTTGTATATTGTGGAGTTTGATCAGAAAAACAAATCATCCAAAGTTGGCCCCTTTTTTTCCTCCTTGCAATTTTCATGAAGGAATTAATGCTTTGAGCTTATGTTACGTTACCTCTTTGATCCGTTTTCTGATTCGCATATACTATGAGTTATGGTGCAGTGGTAGGACTGCTTCACCCTTAACCAGAGGTCTCAAGTTCAAGCCTTAGGTATGGAGAAAATCCTGTTGGGAGTGTCACCCTTAAATGAGCCCTGCAGTGCGCGATCTGAATTTAGTCAGAACTCCAATGTGAGCTCGAACATCTGGTGAAAAAGAAGAAGAAAAGAAGGGGCGCAGGAGTAGGGTTGTACTCTAGAGGTAATGCTATACTCCATTCTTCCTCCCGGCTTCCTTTCTATTCTCACTCTCATCCAACTAGAAAGATTTGTGCTTAAAGCAAAAGGAATAGATAATGTCACGTCATTAATTAATTTATTAATTGAGTTTAAATTGGGGGCTGTTGAAAAAAAGGATAATATGGAATCTAAAGATAGACGTTAAAAGTATTTGAGAGCGAATAAATAAACAAAAGATAATTTTATATCATTTCCAATAACTCAAAATATTTCCATAAACAGAATAATATTTGAAACTTCCATCACATTATTTGTGAGCAGTCACTTAGCTTGCATTGGTTTAACATGAGTTCCTTACTAGTTTAAAATGTAGGAAAAATAATATTTATGTCTCTATGTGTTTTGAATTTGTTATTGAATTCATAATTTATTTTAGTGTCATAATTAAATATTTATATATAGTTCAATAGATTTTTAAGTACACATCAAAAGTTACTAAATTCATCCAAAGAACTTTTATGTAATTCTCAACCCATGTTTTCTATACATGTTTATTAAAAAATGATAAAGTTGAATTTGTAATAAGGTTAAGAAGATGTGTCTTGATTTAACTCGATACATTCGAATATTAGCAACTAAATATACTTGTTAAAAAAGTAAGGTTAAGAAGACACGTCCTGATTTAACTCGATACATTTGAATATTAGCAACTGAATATGCGTTAAAGAAATAAACGGAAGTACATAAGCAAGTTGATAAAGCCGTATGAAGCAATTAATAATCTCCGGGCGATGAGTGTTTGCACTAGATTTGATGATATTAGAATGATATTAGCCTCAAATTCTATGAAGTAAAAACTTAGGCTGTTTGGCTATTGATTAGAGTTATGCAGATATTAGTTAGCGAGTTTAGTTATGTAGGTATTAGTTATGCAGGGTTTAATTATGTGGGTATTAGTTATGCAAGTATTAGTTATATATAGGTATTATTTAGTTATGTAGAGATTACATTACATGAATTATTAACTATTGAATATTGAATTTAATATAAATTAACAAATAAAATAAGCAAGCGAATAATATAAATTCTCCCTTAAAAAAATAAAGAAAGAAATTTTCTCTATACTTAACTAGGAATTTTGTGTTTTTTTTTTAAAGAGAAAACGGTCAAATGCCTCCCTAAGTCGAATTTTCAACTACACACTTATATTTTACGAGTGTTCTATTACTCCCTTGAACTAATTTAAAGTGGATTAAATGCACCCTTAAGTGCTGACACGGCACAGAGAGTGTGTTCACTCTCTTAAAACGCATTTGAGAGATAAAGAACTGATCAAAAAAAAAATTTCAAAAATATTTTAACTTTTTGTTAAATACATTTTCCAACTTTTACCTTTAATTTTATTTTCTTTACTTTTTTCATTTCTTTTTCCTTTATCATTTTTCGTCCTCTCTCTCTCTCATCACTCAACACCCTCCCTACCTATACATCTCCATCACCATTGTTGAACCACTATGGCAGGCCCATCTCCTCACCCATCTTCTAATATATTTTCATAATTTGTCTCACAATTACTCACAAACATTAACCATCAAAATCACCAAATAATCATTAAAACTATTATTTATGTAGTAAAAAATAAATTAAAGTCATTAATTTTCTTGCTCAGACAAAATTTATCAAGCTTCAAATCTTATTTTTTGTCTTTATTAACGTCCGATGAGAATCTAAACTACACACAATAAGAATTTCACGAAGTTGAGCAGCAACAATCAATTGATTCTACTCAATCACGATAATTCAGTGATTTCTTCAAGTGTAGAAAGCCTAAATCCTCCACTATTTAAAAAGAAATAAAAGGCCGTATTCATCCTCAATCATAAGATGAGTAGCGAGAACTTCAACCTTAAGATTGGTATTACAATTGTGGAATTTAAGTGGGAGAGGTGAAAATGGAGGTTTAAATAGTTAATAACGTAGTTGTTGTGGTGTTGCGGATGAATATTGATACTTAATTTGTGGGTTATCGAAGGATGGAGTGGGAGTGAGGAGTGATTAGAGAGGAATGGGGTGGAGAGAGATAAAGGTTTTGGGGAGTTGCAGGTAAAGAAATTGAAGCATGACTTAAGAAAAGTGAAGAGAGGAGAAAATGAAGAAGAAATATAATTACATTTTTGTTTTTTTTTAAAATTATATGTGTGATATTTGACAACTGGCAACGCGTCGTGCACACTACATGGAAAGAATGTGGTTGTGTAGTTTTAGGGTGATTTATATTCCGCTTTAAAATAGTTTAAGGGGGTAATAGGACCTCCGTAAAATATAAGTGTATAGTTGAGAATTTATTTATAGGTTAGAAGTCATTTGGTCATTTTCTTTTTTTTTAATGTTCAAAGATTATAAAAATTAAATATTATTAATATATTTCAAGTACATTATACTATCATATATTATATGATGAAAATTTCTATCAATATGTCGCATGTGTTGTTTGTACATTTTTAGTATACCAAATATATAAAATATATATAAATTCACATTTTAAATAAAAAAAAAATTAATACCTGATAATTAAATATGTGGATATATTTAGTAATATATAATGTGAATATATAATTAGCATATGCGCTATCAAAATTATACATTCCGATTCATAATATTAATAAATATTTATATTTTGATTTTAAATGAAAACAAATAAAAAGTCGTTTATATACGAAAATAAATAAGAAACAAAAATAGTTGGAAAAATAGAATAGTTATGCGAAGTTTTCAATACAAAAAGATTTAAAAATAAATTAATAGGGATAAATGTGTAATTTATCTTTTTAATACATGTATAACTAATACTCACATAACTTATTCCACCTTCTATCCCACATAACTTATAGATAGATTCCCTCATAAGTTATGTAGGTATTAGTTATGTAGGATTACAAAAAACGCAACCTAACACCGTATAAAATTAATACATGAATAACTTTTATATAATATTTTGAACTTGTCAACCAAACATAGTATAAGTCATGTTGACTTTTCAACCTAATAAAAAACTTTTATTAAACATAGTAAAATGTTTTATACATGAATAACATGCCATTTTATATCGTAACCAAACGGCCCCTTAGTGTAGTACGAGAAGCTTGGTAACAATAATAATAATAATATAGCAGTATATTGCTTTTGTATTATTTTGTATCCAATATTTTACAAATATATATGTCTAAATTATATAGGTTACAAAGATAAAATATGAGTCAATGAAAAAGTTATACTCGAGTTCTAAAGTAGTACAGTCAATGCATATACTAAGTAATATTAATCCTCTATTGCATTTAGAATATTGTATGGTCATATCTGACATATCTGTTCTTTTGTTATTTTTGTCACGTCATTAGAACACGAGTCCTTCCCTATCTTCAATGTATGAGTTCCCACCCTTTCCCCCATGATGTTCATTTTGTGACTTTAGAGGTTAATCGAGGTCAATCATCATTGAACATATAGTCGTGATCAGTTCATTTCACCAGAACAATTTCCTTAAGCAATTTTTACTGGTGCTACAATCCACCATGTATTATATCATGCGTATAAATTATTTTTTACCTGATACAATAAATCCTACGGTTCACAGTTATCTCTATAACCTTATTTGATCGTTGTTCCATCGTATCTCTACTCAAATACAAGGTATTTGTGAATTGTTCATGCCCTCGCGTCTTGAATTGAGGCAACATGCTAATAAAGAATCAATAACTAAGATCTTTAGTAAAGAAGACTTTCAAACATATCGTACATTAAATGTGCTTAATTAAATAACACGAAGACCAAAATTGAAATAAGACAATAAATTAGGAACAAAAAATATTACTACTTTACTCTTTGGGTAGATATAATATAGTGACAATTCGAAAACTGCGTCCACAAGTATGGTACAATGTGAGACAAGTTGACGATAATAAGGACCATTATATAGTTGTCAATTTGTCATGTCAATTGAGTTGTGGAAATCATGTCTATGTAGCAGTTAAAGGACCACTCATTTAGTGCTCACGCTTAGGATTCCCCCTTATCTAGGACTCTACTAATTACGTGCTTAAATACACGTTTTATTTTAACATATATCTTTTGATTAAAATCGTAATATATGTATTCAATCATACTTTTACCATCCCAAAATCCTTACTCTCTAAAGTGCTTCTTCATAGTATTGCTAATTTCATCAATTAACATAATATCTTCACGATAACATATATCATGGAATCTCATCTTATATTAGTTAGTTTCCCTTACTAAAATAAATGAGTAGGGACTCAATGCTACGCCTTCAAATAAATGTACTATTGTTAGAAAAACTCATCTATCACCTACACCAAAATTGTGTACATTTTTTTTTATATATAAAAACAGTTATTTTGGGAAAGTAGCCAAATTTAAAGTTAGTTGATTTAGTACTCCCTCTGTCCTTAATTACTTGTCCACTTTTGAATTGACACACCTATTAAGAAATTAATTAATGACATAGTGACTTTACCATTTTACCCCTATTAATTATGAAGTGTTTGAAAAGTTCTGCATTTTTCAAAGTAATTGGTCATTTAATTGAGGGTATAATAGGTAAAAAAAATTTATCATTTCTTGATTTGTCAAAATGAACAAGTAATTAAAAACAATTATAAAATAAAAAGTGAACAAGTAATTAGGGATAGACGGAGTATTAAAGTTGACAGTAACTTGACAATATAAAGACAAATAAATTATCTCCACAGAGTAAATGCGCACACATGTATTCCCTTGCCCGCGGGATAGCCGCGCAGACGTCCAAAAGTGATAAATCTTCTTTATTTCACACTTAACATTTATAGAAGAGTAAATTTTAGGTTTTAGCAAACATAAAAATTATATTTGTAT
The DNA here is from genome assembly GCA_035578085.1 of Solanum pinnatisectum. Classification (NCBI taxonomy): domain Eukaryota; kingdom Viridiplantae; phylum Streptophyta; class Magnoliopsida; order Solanales; family Solanaceae; genus Solanum; species Solanum pinnatisectum. The sequence goes on along the minus strand of CM069076.1, from coordinate 10,524,269 downwards.
GTTATATCTATATTTTACATAATTGTATTCCATAGCAAATTATGGAGCATCAGATTTATATAAATCGCTGACAACCTCTAGTTTGTATAAAAGCGTAGCGATTGTATATGTATATTGGTTAGATAATTGTATATATGTAACTACTATGTATATGTATCAATGATTGTGTTTGTATATCTGCATAAAATTTGAATTTGTATACAATTGAATCGAAATAAAACATTTGTATATCAAATCTCTCTTTCTCTCTCTCGCTTTATACAACACAAATTATACATTGTAATTTGTATAATTTATGTTTGTATAAAGCGAGAAAAGAGAGAAAGGCAAAAGAGAACTGGTAGGGGAAGATCTATATTTGTATAATTATAAGTGTATAGGACGAAAATATATGTATTTATATTTGTATATACAGTTTTCTCTCACTTTATACAAACACAAACACAATTTATACATTTGTGTTTGTATAAAGTGAGAGAGGCAAGGGAGAGTGGCGAGCAAGATTTGCTGGGAAGAGAGGTGAATGGCAAGTGTTTGCTAGAGATTAATGAAACTGTGGTTATAATATTTAATTTGAATTAATAGTTTGCTATTTCATACAATTTTTCCTATAAAGAAGGGCATAATATATAAATATGCTCTTTAACTTGGTCTCTTTTTATATGTCTGTCCTCCAACTTTGAGTATGCACAAGTAGACACTTAAACTTGTATAAAATTGAACAAATAGATACACACGTTCTACATGGCATCCTACATGGCAATTTGCATCCTACATGGTGTCTTATGTGTATTATGCCACATACGACTCATGTGTCTATTTTTTCAACTTTATACAAGTTTAAGTGTCTACTTGTGGACACCCAAAGTTGGAGGGTATAAATGTGAAATGAGGCAAAGTTAAAGGACATATTTATGTATTATGCCATTATAAAAGTTAAGCCACACTCAAACCGGTTTGAATAAGTGATGTGAAATCATAATTTGAAATTAAGTTTTGAAGTTAGAAGTCATGTTTGAATATATTATTTGAATATTTTAAGTTACTTTTTCCACATAAATATGAAAATCTGAAAAAATTATGAAAACTATAAATTTTTTATCTCGAGACGTTATCATTAATAAATTACATCTCCATGTTTTTTTATAAATATATGTTAGTTATTACATCCTTTTAAATACTTCCTTTTATAAATAAACTAATCAATAATAGTAATAATCTATTTTTTTTAAAAATATAATCCTTTTATAAATAAACCCTTTTATCATTGAATAAAATGGCCCAACAGGCCACCAAAAATTTATTTCTTAAAAAATAATTTCTTATGTTGATCACGAGTTTTTTTTTTTTTTTTTTTTTAAAAAATTTTAAATGATGAGTATTTTAATCAAAGGAATACAATGTTAAAAAGGGATAAATTTGGTATTTTGCTACAAGACATCTTGTTTTTATTACTTTTATCATGAAAAGTCTAATAGATCAGCTACTATATTTCTAATGAGATTGAATTTTATTCCTAAATTCATCTTAATAATTCGCTTTCGATACACATCTCAATTGGCATACCAAAATAGTTCCATAATGAAATGGTTGATAGATAGAAGGGAGAATGCACAAGAAAAAACAAACTCCCTTTCAAAAAAAAACTCATTTCCACCTTGATTTATAATGAAATTCAACTATTGATAACATGTTTTTGTTAACTTTTCTTTCACAAACCCAAACATTGGTATTCAACCATTGTTGAAGTTTGAAGTTTCGAAGTTTGAAATTGAATTTTCGCAAATAATCTTTGTTTTGAGTAGGTATTGTTGCAAATGATCGATTACGCATTGAAGAGTCTAAATCTGAATTTTTGGATGATTTGGTGTAGTTTTTTAGGTTATGAATCCGATGCTTGAATTCAAGAATAAGAAAAAAATAAAGTTAATTTTTTGTATCATAGTGTATGTATTGTAAATGGGTGTATAAATACTTCTCATAGTTTTGTATAATATTATATTTTTGAGTATATAAATATGAAGTTTTTAAATATTTTTGTAAAAATAAAATATGAAAGTTATGTATGTTACTGTATATCAAGTTTTTAAAGTTTTTGTAAAAATAAAATATATGAAAGTTTTGTATGTTATTGTATATCATATGTATATTACCCCCTTCGTCCATATTTACTTGTCAAATTTTGACTTGGCACACTTATTAAGAAAATAATGATTGATATAGTGAGTTTACCATATTACCCCTATTAATTGATAGTATCCTAAACATATTTATTCACTACATTTTTTAAAAACATTAACTCAATGTTAATAAATTGAGGGTATAAAAGAAAAGAAAATTCCTTCCTTAATTTGTCAAAACTGACAAGTAAAATGAGAAATCAAATTAGGAAATATGTGACAAATAAATAGGGCTGAAGGGAGTATTGTATACCCAATTGAGTTTTGGGCCAAGGAAGACATGTACCCCAACCTTTGCTTGAAACTTCCAGCTAAACATCATCCTCTATCTCTATCTAAACCTTTTCCTCAACATGATCAGGGTGGGGTGGGGTCGCCGTTCTTGGCCTAGCCACTGCCCGAGCTCCACCTTAAGCGGGTGTCACCCTCTCTCTACCCCTATCCCTACCTTTGCGTCTACCTCCACATGTGCCTGTGACTGTTGGATTCACCATTAGAACTGGTATTATGACTCCGTTATGTCTAGTACCAACCATTCACGGATAGAAGAGTGAAGGAGGTTAGATACCAATTTGGATCGATAGATACCATTTGGAATCAAGTCATAACACGAAGAAGGAAGGATGAAGAGGACTCTCTTAAAGTCTTGAAGCATCCTAAAGAAAATACATATATTTTCATACCGTTCTGCAAGACTATACTAGATCTATTTTAGTAAGACGAGATCAACGAATTCAAGGCTCTGTTACCAAATTTGTCACGATCCTGACCCGTCGTGAGTAGCACCCCTACTAAACCCTGGTGGGAGAACCAACTATCTACTAACATACCAATAATTCACCAACATTAGCCCAACAATTTAGATAAATAAATCAATTTTAATGTCTTAAAACAACTATAATAAGAAACAACTAAGTCATAACACGAATGCGGAAATAACCACCCCTAGAAAATGAAACTCGCAGTACAAAAACATCTGTTCTTAGTTTAGAGAACATGGATGCAACCCCAAAACCAAATGACTAAAAAAGTCTAAGTCTAGAAAATGGAGTAGAAAAGAGAGACGGATGCATGGCAGCCTAGACAGGTTTTCTCACCCTTGGATTCAAATAGCGCTAGGTTTACAGTTGAGATCTCGAAACAGACGCCTGGATATGTCATGTACTCAACAAAGAAAAAACAAGTGCAGTATCAGTACACAATCACATTGTACTAGTAAAATAATTAGCTAGTTCAAGATATGTGAGATATGAATAGGCAACTACGACTTAGTAAATCATATATCATACAATTACAACACAGGTACAATATAACCCAAACTCTTAGTCCTTATCCTGAGTTGTTATGCATAATAAATATAGACAATCATATCACATCAAGAAATTTCAGTTCTCTTATGATAACCCACACATAAATTATTAGTGCACCAGTATAGTACCCAATCCACTAGTTAGTATGTACCGGCTTGGTTCCTGATCCATTCAGAAATATGCATCAGAATGGTACTCTATCCACTAGTTAGTATGTACCCGTGTGGTATCCAATATACTCATCAAACACACTTCATAATCAAAATGAATAGTAATCACGCTTGTACATAAAGTAAACACATTCTTTGCATGCGTTGAACAATATTCAACATTTCATGCCTTTTTCCTCTTTCCCTAATCATATATCATGCATGCAATGCTAACGAAGCAATTGATAATAACATATAGCATAAATGGGAAACAAACAATCATCATCTACCTCAAATCAAGCCTTGAAAATTGTAAGGAACTTGAGCTTTCCCCTTGGTACGAATTCTGGCTTGTTCTTGGTCTAAAACAATAACAGAAGCACAAAATTAATGAACAATGACCTAATAATACCTAGATTATAATAAAATTCTAAAGCTCAGATAATTCCCATGATCATTCCACCCAACATAGGATTTTCTACCATCAATTTAAGTAAAAAAAAATCCTGTCCTATGATAACCACCACTGATTTTAGAGTCTAAGAATCAAATTACTAGATAAGAGGAGTAATTAACTTACCTTTATCGAATAACTTGATGAAAAACCTACAGAAAATGCCCTCTGTAGCCCATCTTTTTCCCAAAAGAGTTTTCATAAATAAGAGTAGTTTTGGAATTTTTCTGCATAAGTTTACGACTTACCCTAATATAGCAGTGCCTCCATAGCGGAACCACCCGGTATAGCGAGAATTAATTTCCCATGCTATAACAGGGTGACACCCACTATAGCGGCTTAGATTGTATAGAAACTAGGGATTCTCTCCAAAATCTCTCATTCACAACTAACCTTTGAACCTCGACGTTCTAAACTAAACCGTTCATGCCAACTTCGATAGCATAAGTTTTACTCACCTGAATTCGATTGCGTCAAGTTGTAATACCTTAGATATTGAATTTGAGTTTAGAAGGAAAAGTTTAAGAAATTGTATTAGTGTCGGGTTCTACGAGTACACCTACAAACCGTATAAATGTTATCGTAGGAACTAAGTGTGTTTTTGGAAATTGTCAATTCTCTAATAATGGTCTACGACTAAATAGGATGGGTTCTGATTAATAACCTTTCAAAGACACTTCATCCAATTATAAGTGTCAATGGTCGTTGATCAGTATAATAACCCAACTAAATGAGATGGGATCGAATCCCACAGGGGGTGGCACGCGTTTAAGATTCAAGAGTAAAGTGCGAATATGTTCAGATCAGCCATAGGAATAGACATTTACGAATAAAAACATAATGTAAATCAAGGCTGACATAAATGTCAAATAAGGGGGTTTTGGTTTTCAATTATCAACTACATCAGCAACAAATAACACAAAGATAACAATAATGAGACAGGTTCTTGGGATGTGATTTGATTATAAACTAATGTAGACAAATGAGTAATTGAAACTATTAGAAAATAGCTGTAAATTAGTGAATAGGCTAGACTATAGAGGAGGTAAACTTTCTCTCGAATAATTTACCCCGAATCAAGTCAATTTCTCTCGAACATCGACAAACATGCAAAATAGGAGAAGTCTATGCCTTAGTCTATTCACTCTCTCGAGCTGAATGTGTGGAAAAGGGTTTAGGATTCACTCTCTCGAGCTAAACCCATGACAACCCAATAACCACAAACCATCAATTCAGTAATCTTAGTTTTAAAACCTCTCTCTCAAGCAAACCAAAACACGAAGGTAGAACTACATTTGCAACTACAATTCTTTAAATTAAACCACAATTTTTGATTGAAATCACTTCTAAACAACATTTAAACTAACAATTAGCAATACCCATAAACTAAATCAGCCCATAATCACATAATCACACCCAAAGAATTGGGGTTTTAGCTAGACATCATAAAAAGATAAAAACTGTTACCAAATTGTGTTTCCATCAATTGGGTAAGATTAATTTCGTCTTTACAAAGGTCCAAATTGAAGAATCTCAAAGACCCACTTCCAATTTCTCAAAAATAGAAAACTTCAATTCTTCAAAGCTAAGGAAAACTTGTCTTAAAACTCAGAGTTCAAAACTCAAAAATTACTCTCCTCAATGTTTAGAATAAAATTTGATTAAAGATTAGATACTAAATTAAATGTTCAAAAATGTATTTATAATCGTCAAAAATATGTTGCGAAGGGCCATTCGACGCAGTAAGTCGGGCTTGTCTATCAACTCGATGATCCACCCTTTGGTCCATTTGATCGCCTTTTTGCATTGGCCTTCAGCATCCTCTAGGTCTATAACTTTAGGCGATCTAACACTGCATTGCGGAACCACTCGGCGATCCGCCGACTGCTTCTTTCTCTCGCCAACTTGACTTTCTACTTCAGGTCACACTGGAAGTTTAGGTGGTTAAATGGCTACTCGGCGACTCACCCAATGGACTTGGCGATCACCAGGCTCTCTTTTATTCCTTCTTTCAGCTTGCTTCATTCCTTTTTGCAATTAGTGTCCTTGCTTTGTTCCTCAATCTAAATACCTAGAAATCAAAGATTTTACATCAGTTATTGGCACAAAATAAGCATTTGAGGACACTTAACCTATATAAATAAAGCCCTAAATGAGTCAAAATCTAGGACTCATCAACACCCCCAACTTAAACTTTTGTTTGTCCTCAAGTAAAACTCAAGTTCAGTAGTTCAAAAAGGATGTCTCAAACAGTGCTACAGAAGACTCAATCATGAATGCACACAAAAAGACTCAATTTACTTATGCAAGGATCAATTGTGCACTCAAAGATTCAAGTTGTGACTCACCATTATAAAAAAATCTCAAGTTCACAATACTTGCTTCAAATGCAAGTTCAAGCTCAACAAAGGTACTCAAATACCCTCACACAAAGATGATTCCATATTCACACACAATGGTTCAAAAATTTATAGCTCCGAAATCACAAACAACTCTCACACTCAAGAAGATGAACACATGCATGACTCCACCTATAGGTTTGCCCTTATTTTCCAGCCAACACTTATTTTAGCTCACTTAAGATCAAAAAGGTCTTTTCAAGGCTTGTAACGGGGCCGAGTGTAAAGGTATGATCATTTAGGTTCAATGGATGCTATCCTCATGAAATTTGATATGAACAACATTTCCTTTCCTTCTCCTCATCATTCTCATTTATGCTCATAAGTCACCCCTTCGTTCACTTTCCATGGAATCCGGACACCCCATTTCCTTTTGTAACTCTATTTCAAAACTTTTTGATTCTTTTTTTTTTCTTCTTTTCTTTTGTATAGGGGTTCCATCTTTTTCAAAAGCGTGGGTAGATGGGAATTTCTTCACATTTCTTGATTTACCATCTTTTTTCACCACACCCCCAACTTAGGCTTTTGACCTAAGTTGGCTATTCAAACAAACTGCATCTCATGAGGATTAAGGGTGAAGGGATAAAGAAATGTCACAATGGCATCAAGTTTCTTCCAAGAAAAGGGTAAGGCTCAAAGGGTGCTCAAACAAAGTTCACACACTCACAAGGTAGGCCATAAAAGAGGTATAAAGGCAAATTATTTCGCTCTTTAAAATTGTTGCCTAAGATCATTTCAAGAGCTTGCATCACTTAGTCAACCAGACCAACGGGACAAATTCTAGGTGTCATCACACAAGGTTCATAGTAAGTTCATCACACAAGGCATTTACACCAATGTTAAACAAGACTCCACTTTCGCTAGTATGCAATGATCATCACAAGAGACTCAATTTGATAATCGGCTAGTCATAACGAGATACAAAAAGTTCACATATTACCTATGTAACTTCATTTGGCCTCATCGTAGTTGCACATTCATGTTTGTTTGATTGAGAGCACTATTCAAGTCATCAGTGTTGATCGCAATCGACACTCAAATTTGCACAAGAACAGCCACAATTAAATACACAAGAGGTGGCAAAATTTTTCGGAAGGGTCCAAAAATCATTTACATTCAAAATAAAGAGCCACAAGCTCAAACCACAAAAACAGTGTCAAAACACAATATATAGCACAAAACCCAATATATATAAAAAAATGTCATCAACAAAAGAGGTAGGTACGGAAATACCTCACCCCACAACAAACAAAAAACAATTTGTCCTCAAATACAATCAAAACAACCAAAAAGTTAATAAAAAAGGACAAAGAGGGAGGTAAAGAAAAGTCCTGTCTACATAGTCTCTCCATCTATCGGGGCATCAGTGCCTGGTGCCACAACAATCTAATCATGGGCATTAGTGCCCGGAGTCACATCAATAGTACCAGCTCCACTAGGGTCAACCAAAGGTGTATATGCTAAAGAAACCTGAACAACTACATCTACCATGACCTTCTCAGTCTCCGTAAAACCTCGTAAGAAACCTCCTCAGCAACCCCAAGCATCTCCTCATCCGTCTTAGCCTCAAATTCGGGATCAACTACCTCTTCAGCTTGAACATCATCTCTGGTGGTAGCCGGAGGCATATCTGGATCGACTGGCACATCTGGGATCTCTACTGTCCTAAAGATCATCGATATGTCGGTGTACTTTAGCTGGTCCACATCTCTCCTTAGCTCAGTAATAGTGGTCTTTAGAGCCGTCACCTCCTCAATGGCCCCTTGGCCATGCTCGCACATCACTACCTTCGCCGCAAGGGCATCAATAGTAGAACTCAAGGGTGCCACAACATCAGCAAGGGTTATCTGAATCATGTCCAAAATGGTGGCCTCAAGTATGGCGGCGCGTCGATCAGCAGAATAGGCTAGCCACCCCATCTATAGTAATGCAGCCTGGGTGAGTGGAGGCCTGAAGGGGCAGCAACAACAATACTAGGTCTGGGAGACAAAGGAGCAGTAGAGGTATTGACCTCATAGAAGGGGAAGTGCTAGGTATACCTGAAGGCCCATGGGCTGGAGTAGGCAAAGGTGTCTCTGCAAGTAATGTATCCGTATCCATAATCGGGGAAGAGTCCACCGAGGCTGCCTTCTTCTTCTCTACCTCATCCTTCAAGTACTCCGCCTCAATCCTCCGGATATCAGTAGAAGATGTGGGAATCACTTCCACATCCTTCTTCTCATCTCTAGGAACCTGAGCCCGTCTGCACAACTCGGTGATCAACACCAAAAAGGGGAGGAAAGTTTGGTGTTGGGCCCTTATAAGTATCTCTTGTGCAACTATTATTCCAGGTTTAGCCGTATCCTATTAATGATGCACCCAAGACAGGCTACTTTGGCGTGGCGGAGAATTGACTCGTTCTGGGATGGCATGATGGTACTGCTGATGAAGCCAAACCAATACCTCACTGCTACATTGAGGTCCTTCTTTTCAATAGCTTCCCCAACCTTGAGCCACTTGGGAGTACCGTATGATATCAGAGGAGCCAACCACTTCTTTATGTTTTCCAATGTTTTTGTCCTAATTTTGTATTGACAGTCATCCTCAATTCTCGTTGAACATTCTAGGACTGCATTGATGTCAGCACAATCACACTGTACCTTTTTACCCTTAACAACCACATAGTAAATCAACTTGAATTTGGCTGTCGGCTTCTTCCCTTGTGGGACCAGGGTTCCGTAGGTAGTGTAGAACTCCCGGACCCAATTTGGAACATAAGGACCTTGGGGTCAAGTGAACAACTGGAAATTGTGCGACTTTAGGCAAATCATGATCTCCGAATACCTGTCAATAACTCCATTAGTGGACAACCTCTTTTCCTCTATGATGGTCCTCAATCCCTCAGTCTTCAATTTATTCATAGACCGAGAAGGAGGACCCTGTACCGGTGGTCCTAGGACCACAGCCTGTGCGGGAGCAGAAGAGTACTGGTGGTCTGGGGAGTCCTGATCTTAGACAGATCATTCATCCTTTTGGATCGCAACTTTGCTCTCTGGGCTGCTAGTAACTCATCTTCAGGCTTAGAAGTTGCAGTGTGACGCTCCTAGTGCTCACCTTTACTCTCAGAAGTTGTGAGGTTGGTGGCATAGATGCCATCACTGTTGGAGCTGACCTCTGGTGATGCAGGTGTAGGAGCCTTGCCTTTTCCCTTTTCTTTCCCACCTGTGGTGGGCAGTTTAGTAACCTTTGCCCGCTGCATCCTCATTGATTATGATCCCTTTGGCCATTTTGCGAGGCGACATGTCTCTATTGGCCATTTTTGGTCTAGCCATATCTGCAAAAACATCAAAAAGAGTTAGCTTCAAATTTTGAAAATTTGCAGAAAAACTGTCGCAGACAGACTCGCCGAACTGGTCGGCGAGTCGCCGAATCACTTTGGGAGCCATATCGGGCTCGCCGAAAGGATTGACTCAAAATTTCACATAAATTTTGGCATGTCAGCGATGAGAAGGGCCTTTCGGTGAATTGCTGGTAGCATTCGGCGAGCAAGGACTAGCCCACCGAAAATTATAGTGCATTTTAGGGCTTAGGGGCGCAGAAAGGGCGATTAAGAAAGACAATCAGCGAATCGCCGAGTGCACTCAGCGAACTCAGGCTTCTCACCGAATGTTACAGAACCTAAAATCAATTTTAGCATGAAATTATAGGCGATCTAGGGGGATTCGGCGAACTGGCAAGTGGTTCGGTGAGGTCGACCCATCTCGCCAAACTGCCCAACATGCCTACTTTCAACCCTGACTTCCAAATTCAACCCCGTAGCCCCCAAAAATAAAATCAAACCATGCAATCATTCAATTAAACTAAGACCCATGTTACCCATGACCTCGGGATACTCAGACTTTTCCCGGTTTGGCCAAATTTGGCCATTTGACAACTTTTGCCTTTAAAAATGACGTCAACTGCTCCATCATTGGGCAAAGTACATCATTTGACACAAACGTGGGTTACTTAGACTTCACTCGACTAGACCCAACAACACGACTCAACCCAACAAGATTTTGATCAATTTTAAGCATGAAAATTTGGTAAATCAACGATATTGGGATTCTAGGCATGATATTTGAATTAAAACAGGCACACACATACATAATTACGAAAACAATGAAATCAGAGAGGTCCAACACACAACACTAAGATAATAACAATTGCAAAAGAGTACAATCGCAAAATATAAGTTCGAGGTTCAGAAAACTAACCTTATATGCCGAATAAATCAGTTTAAAAGCTAGGCGGCAAAGAATCCAACTCTGAACACACAATCAACGACTAAGAAACGGAAATAGTGCAAAAATATGGGAAATATATAGTGCGAATGTGAGTTTGGAAAGTTAAAAAGTGAGGCAATATGAAAGATTTTGAACTTTTGGCCTTTAAAAACCGTCCAGTTCTCGCCTATTCGGCGACATTAGTGTTTCTCACCGACCCACTCGGCGCCACACCGAGTGGGCACTTACCTCACCGAATTTTACAAGATCTCCAGTTACTGTAGGGGTCCAAACGGCGGACAAAGTTGTGGTCACCGACCTGGTCGGCCATTAGCCAATTTGCTCCTGGGCTCGCCAAGATTTACATACTCCAATTGCTTGAGTCTTACGGCGGTTCAGGTCGAGCTCACCAACCTCTTCGGAGAGTCACCGACCAAACATTTAGCTCGCCAAACTCCACTTTTTCAAACACATTCTACACTTCAACATGCAAAATCAATACACAATTATTTCTAAAAACAAAACGAAAGCAGTAAAACTTAGGTTGCCTCTCAAGAGGCTTCTTTTAACGTCATGGCACAACACAATTCCCCACTCAATTTTGATTCGTGGGGTAGAGAAGAGACAACACATGACCCATTTGGGTATTTAGTAGCTGAATAGACATAGAATGGGAAGCAGTCATCTAGTTCAGCAGTGAGACATTCTCTTTTATCTTACCCAACACTTTGTCATGTTCTTCAACTTTGTGGAGAATGAGTGAGAATATCTCTTCTATTTGTCCACCCTCATATTCTTTGGACTTTCTACGTTCATAAGGGGGAATGTATTGATCTTTATTTTTGGAAGGTACCTCCAATTCCATAATTTGTTTGGCCACGAGATCCAGATGAGTCAACAGTGTGGCCAAAATCTGGTCTTTCTCAGTCTCCTTGTTGGTCTTGGCCATATGATCAAGGTGTTTAGTTGCTATTGCATAGAGTAGTCGTGTGAGACCACCTGGAGAAATTTGGTCAGTCACTCCTCTGTTCTCCGGACCAAGACCTCTATAGAAGCAGTCTAGCAACAGCAAATAACACAAAGATAATAATAATGAGACGGGTTCACAAAGATAATAATAATGAGACGGGTTCTTGGGATGTGATTTGATTATAAACTAATGTAGACAAATGGGTAATTGCAACTGTTAGAAAATAGCTGTAAATTAGTGAATAGGCTAGACTATAGAGGAGGTAAACTTTCTCTCAAACAATTTACCCCAAATCAAGTCAATTTCTCTCGAACATCGACAAGCATGCAAATAAGAGCAGCGTACGCCTTAGTCCATTCACTCTCTCGAGTTGAATGTGTGGAAAAGGGTTTAGCACTCTCTTGAGCTAAACCCATGACAACCCAATACCCACAGAACATCAATTCATTAATCTTGATTTTAAAACCTCTCTCTCGAGCAAGCCAAAAACACGAAAGTAGAACTGCATTTGCAACTACAATTCCTTAAATTAAACCCCAATTACTGATTGAAATCACTTCTAAACAACATTTAAACTAACAATTAGCAATACCCATAAATTAAATCAGTCCATAATCACATAATCACACCCCAATAATTGGGGTCTTAGCTAGACATCATAAAAAGATAAAACCGTTACCAAATTGTGTTTCCATCTACTAGGTAAGATAAATTTCGTCTTTACAAAGGTCCAAATTGAAGAATCTCAAAGACCCTTTTCCAATTTCTCAAAAATGAAAAACTTCAATTCTTCAAAGCTAAGGAAAACTTGTCTCAAAACTCAGAGTTCAAAACTCAAAAATTACTCTCCTCAATGTTCAGAATAAAATTTGATCAAAGATTAGATACTAAACTAAATGTTCATAAACGTATTTATAGTCATCAAGAATATGTTACGTAGGGCCATTCGGTGCAGTAAGTCGGGCTCGTCGATCAACTCGGTAATCGACCCTTTGGTCCATTCCATCGCCTTCTTGAATTGGCCTTCAGCATCCTCCAGGTCTGTAACTTTGGCGATCTAACACTGCATTGAGGAACCACTCGGTGATCCACCGACTTCTCCTTTCTCTCTCCAACTTGACTTTCTCCTTCAGGGCTTGGTACACTGGAACTTTAGGCGGTCAAATGGCCACTCGATGACTCGCCTAATGGACTTGGCGATCCAGGCTCTCTTTTCTTTCTTCTTTCAGCTCGCTTCGTTCCTTTTATCAATTAGTGTCCTTGCTTTATTCCTCAATCCAAATACCTAGAAATCAAGGATTTTAAATCACGTTATTGACACAAAATAAGCATTTGAGGACACTAAACCTATACAAATAGATCCCTAAATGAGTCCAAATCTAGGACTCATCAGGTTCTGATAATATCTACGGGCAATAGGAAATGTGTGTAGAGTTGGTTCAGATTTAGTGTAATTTTGATCTTGAACTATGGTTCTACGGAAGAGGTCTACGGGTCATAGGATGGTCGACGACCATAGAAGAAAATCGTGGAAACTGGGGAAGATGTTGAGTCCCATTATATGTTCTACGACCGAACAAGATGGTTTGTAGAAATTCCTATAGACCGTAGGTTGAGGATGTAGATCTTGTTCGGTAGATTTTAAACAAGGGTGTTTTGGTCTTTTCCTACCCAATTAACCCCTAAAATATGTTGTTTTGACCCTATAACTAGCCCTTTAACTGTTTCTACCATTCAAATATACCCCATTCTCTCCCATTCACTCAAACTCACAAATTCTCTCAAGGGTTTCTTCTCCAAATTTTCTCCAAGGAGCTTGAAGGAAGAAATCTTGGGTTTCATCAAGAGCTTCAACGTTTTTCTTACTTTTTGGGCTTTTATTACCCAAGGTATGTGGGAATTCACCAATGGATCCCTTTCATCCATTGTGTTCCAAAAGAATCTCAATCTCCAATTCAATTTCACCCAATCATCTTAGTATTTCATATGATTATGCATGAGTTCAATTCATTATGATTCATTTACTTATATTCAATCTTATTATGCATGATTTAACTCAATTACATGATTTCCAATTATTTTCACATGAACCCGTTACTATGTCTATGTTATGAATATGAACTATGAGTATGGATTTACGAATTATGATTATGAATCTATGCATATTTTATGAAATTAATGATCCATGACTAAAGGATGCTTTTAAGATAAAGTGTCAATGATTTGTGAAAGATTTTCTCACATATGAAAGAAATCAGGATTTTGATGCTTAAATAGGTAAGTGTCTTATTAAATAAAGTTATGAAATCATGATTTTGAAATGAGCTACTATAATATGAACTAATTATGATTGAATTGGTGGTCTTGATTGTTGCCTTTCCAAGTATTGTGACTATGATATGATTACGACTTGTCTATTTCATTGGGATTTTACTTAGCACCAAGAGGACTTTGGGATGGAGGCTCTCCCGTTAGTAGATGCTAAATTTCTAGAAGCAATTTTCTTGTTCCAAATTATGTGCCCCCTAGGATTGTCTTAAATGACCTAGCTAGTGGATCCACCTTAGCAATACTAAATGATACAGAGTTCTACCTTGGCAAGTAGACTCTCTATTTTGGTGTGAGAATTACACCAGATTCCATATTATAGCTCATATGATCTTATTATCAATTAATGGTAACTATCCTACAAATGAACTATGTTTTCTTCAAAGTTATTTTCAAAGTTCTTTTATAGTTTTCAATATACATTGACTTTGTTACGAAATATGATTTCTCTTTAAAGGCTTTTACTACATTTTACTTATTCATTAGCATCATGTTTAAAGTTCACCATATTATTATGCCTACATTTTATGTATTCCCCATACTTAGTACATTAAGAGTACAAATGCATATGTATAACTATATTGTCTCATAATATGTGATCTTATGCTATTTCTCCCAAACATAGTTAGTGTCGAGATTGCTCCACAACTTTTGTATGGATTTTTCAGTCCTCATGGTTTGAGGACAAGTCCATTGATGCTTTATTTCTTTTATTGTCTTTTTCTTTTAAAAATTGTATGTTGTGTATGAGTTACGTGCCAACCACTCCTTTGGTGTTATAAAGACTATGTAAGACAAAATTTAGATTTCCGCATTTATGCTTCATCTTGAAATCACTTTAGACTTCTCTATATGATCTAGACTTTACTTCTGAGACTTCATTCTATTATGGTTGAACTTGATAGTATGTCATCATTCTTTATGGTATGCTTATATTAAGTGGAATTTTTAGGGCCTCCCGAGGTTCTATTCACCGTGTCACACCTAGGGGGTACTTTGTGTCATAACAAACTTAGTATCAAAGCATCATGTTTATAGAAAGGTCTTAGGATGTTGGCAAGCTATGTTGAGTATAATATTGTTCATAAGTGTGAAGCTCGACACATTTATGAATAGGAGGCTAGAAGGCTTTTAGGAAACTTCACTTTTTTCGCAACTCAAAAGTTGTGCGATAGAGTTCATCTCTATAAAGGTTTTCTCCTAAATCCTGTTTGATACTTTTCAGGAAATGCCTCATCAAAGAGCTAACACAAGAAGGAATGCAGGTGACAATGTGGAACCTGAGGTTCCGCAAGTGCCGATCGATCTTGGCCGAGTAAGTGTTACATATTGAGTTCCAAGCCGCTTTCCAAGTATTGGCTCAAGGTATGACCGCCAAGTTAACAGAGAGGTCGTTGATACGATGAACCCAATCATGGGTACAACGGTAACAAGGGTAAGTGATTTCACTAAGATAAATTCCTCGGAGTTTCATTAGTTGAAAGTCGATGAAGACCCCCTAAGAGTTTGTTGAGGAAATCCATAAGATCGTGGAGATTATGGTAGTTACACCGGTGGAAAATATATAATTGACCGGTTATCAACTTAAGGGTGTTGCTCAAGTATTTTCCAATCAATGGAAGAAGGAAAGGGCAACTAATGCAAGTCCTCTTGATTGGGAGACATTCAAATGGCTTTCTTGATCATTTCTTTCCTCTTGAGATGAGGGAGGAAAAAATGCTTGAGTTCATCAATCTTCAAAATGGAAACATTAGTGTGAAAGAGTATGCATTTCAGTTCACATAATTGTCTAAGTATGTTTCTACTATAGTTACTGACTATAGGGAAAGATGAGTATGTTTGTAACATGTATGTCTGAAATAGTGGTCAAAGAGTGTTGTACCGCCATGTTGATTAATGAGGTGGATATCTCATCTTTGATGACACATTCCCAACAAATTGAAGATGAGAAGCTAAATGAGAAGTCTAGAGTGTAAAAAAGGACAAAAACCGGTGATAGTGACTTTTCTCATTCTAAGTCTAGAGGATATGAATGTCCTCAGTTTTGGTAAAAATTATTCATTCAAGGTTCTTCTAATGTCCCGGTCCGAAAGTTCAACAAAGATAGGGTGTCTAACCCTAAGCCTCAAGGAGATAGTGGTAATGTTCTATTCCTACTTGCAAAAAATGTAGCAAAAGTCATCTAGGAAAGTGCATAGCTGGTACAAATATTTGCTATGATTGTGAGAAGATTGGCCACAAGGTGAGAGAGTGCCTTTTACCAAGGGAATAGATGGTAGACAAGCTTCGCTTAGTGGTTTCAATTCAGGTGCTCCTCGTCAGAGCAAGTTGTATGCTTTTTAAACTCGACATGATCATAAGGGTTCTCCAGATCTTGTGACCAGTATGTTGAAAGTCTATTGTCTTGATGTATATGCTTTGCTTGATTCGATTGACACATTGTATTTTGTAACTCCTTATGTGGTTATGAGATTCAATGTCTGCCTCAATATTCTTTTAGAATCTTTTTTAGTCTCTACACCTGTTGGTGATTCTATTATTGCTAAACGAGTCTATAGAAATTGCCCTATTTCTTTTTCTCATAGAGTCACCCATGTTGATTTGGTAGAGCTTGATATGATAGAATTAGATGTCATTCTTAGGATGGATTGACTTCACTATGATTATGCTTCCATAGATTGTAGGACCTGATTGGTCACATTCCAAGTTTCGAACGAACCTATCTTAAATGGAAAGGGAGAATTTAGCGCCTAAGGGTCAGTTCATATATCGCCTAAAGGCTAGAAAAATGATTTCTAAGGGTTCATCTATCATCTAGTTCGCGCTAGAAATATGAATTCCAAAACCCCTAATGTTGAGTCAGTTCCAATTGTAAATAAGTTTTTGTAAATGTTTCCCGATGATCTTGTATTCCTTTCAAAAGGGAAATAGACTTTGGTATTGACCTTCTCCCATATTTACATCCTATATCTATTCCTCCAGCAGAAATTAAGGAATTAAAGGATCAGTTAAAAGACTTGTTGGATATGGGTTTTATTAGATCGAGTATCTTTATATGGGGTTCTCCAGTGTTGTTTCTTCGAAAGAAGGATGATGTACTTCAAATGTGTATCAACTATCGACAATTGAATAAGGTCACTATAAAGAATAAATATCATATTTCAAGGATTGATGACTTATTTTATCAACTCCAAAATGCGAGTTTCTTCTCAAAGATTAATCTTCAATCGGGGTATCACCAATTTAGGGTAAAGGAAAGTGACATTCCAAACATTACTTTTTGAACTCGGTATGATAACTATAAATTTTTGATGATGTCATTTGAGTTGAATAATGCCCCAGCTTCTTTCATAGACTTAACGAATAGAGTGTTCAAACAATATCTTGAAATATTTGTGATAATGTTTATTGATGATATTTGGTTTACTCATGGATTGATAATGAGCATGTTGAGCATTTAAGGATAGTATTACAAATCCTCAAGGATCGTCAATCGTTTGCTAAGTTTAGCAAATGTGATTTTTGATTGAGATCTGTTGTTTTTCTTGGCCATATTATCTCTGGTGATGGTATTCAGGTTGGATCCTAAAAAGACCGAGGTAGTTAAAAATTGGTTTAGACCTTTGTCTGCTTTAGATATGGAAATTTTCTTGGGTTTGTCCGGTGACTACATAAGGTTTTTGGAAGGATTTTCATCTATTCTTTGACTTTGGCAACGTTGACTTAAAAGAAGGGGAAATTTCTATGGTAAGAATCTTATGAGAAGAATTTCCAATAGTATAAGGATAGATTCACTTCATCCTCTATATTGACATTACTGGAAGGATCAAATGATTTTGTGGTATATTGTGATGCTTCACAAATTGGTCTTGGTTGTGTTTTGATGTAACATGAGAAAGTCATCACTTATGCTTCAAGGCAATTGAAGGTGCATGAAAAAATTTATCTGACCCATGACTTGGAGTTAGCGGCAGTGGCTTTTGCTTTAAAGATTTGGAGACATTACTTATATGGTGTTCATGTAGATATATTTACCGACCATAAGGGCTTGAAATATGTGTTCACCTAAAAGGACTCGAATCTTCGCCAAAGGAGATCACTTGAGTTATTTAAAGATTATGATATGAGTGTCCTTTATCATCTGGGTAAGGCGATGGTGGTAGCCGAAGCTCTTCATTGACTATCGATGGGCAGTGTTGCTCATGTTTAGGATGGTAAGAAAGAGCTAGTTCGTGATGTTCATAGGTTGGACCGATTGGATGTTCGCTTGGTTGATTCCAATGAAGATGCTGTGATTGTTCAAAAGGGTTCAGAATCATCTCTTGTTTTGGATATGAAAGCTAAGTAAAGTCTTGATCTGATCATGGTTGAGTTAAAGAAGTCTTAGTTCGAAAAATCCATTGAGGCTTTCTCCTAGCGGGAAGATGGTGTTGTTTGTTACCAAGGTCTATTATATGTTCATAATGTTGATGATTTGAGGAATAAAATTTTGGTGGAAGCTTAAAGTTCTGGATATTCTATTCACCGAGGAGCCACCAAGATATATTGCAATTTGCAGGAGGTCTATTGGTGGAATGAGATGAAGAAAGATATTGCAAAATTTATGGCTAACTGTCCCAATTGTCAACAAGTGAAAGTTGAGCATTAGAAATTGGGTGGCTTGGCTCAAGACATTAGCATTCCTACTTGGAAGTAGAAAGATTTGAATATGGACTTCATTATGGTTTACCTCATACTCATCGTCACTTTGACTTGATTTGGGTTATTATAGACTGAATGAGTAAGTCGGCTCATTTTCTTCCGGTGATGACTTCATTTTTAGCTGAAGACTATGCTAAGCTTTATATTTGGGAAATGATGGGATTGCATGGGGTACCTTTATCGATTATCTCTAATCGTGATACTCAATTTACATCTCAATTTTGGAGGTCATTTCAAAAGGGTCTTGGTACTCAAATGAAGCTTAGCATCGCTTTTCATCCTCAGACAATGGACAAGCCGAGCGTACTATTTAGACTTTGAAAGATATGTTGAGAGCTTGCGTGACTGACTTTAAGGGTTATTAGAATGATCATTTGCCTATGATTGATTTTGCTTATAATAACAAATATCACTCAAGCATCCAAATGGCTTCATTTGAGGCTTTTGATGGCAGGAGATGTAGGTATCCTATTGGTTGGTTCAAAGTTGGTGAGGTCTCTTTTATAGGTCCCAAGTTAGTTCACGAGGCTATGGAAAAAGTTTGACTTTTTCGAAAATGGTTGAAAACAGCTCAAAGTCGACAAAAGTCTTATGTCGACGATAGAAGGAGAGAGCTTGAATTTGATGTGTATGATTAAGTTTACTAGAAAATCTCAGTCATAAATGGTGTGATAAGGTTTGGGAAGAAAGGAAAGCCTAGTCCCCGATATGTGGCCTATATAAGACTTTGAGGCGTATTCGCAAAGTGATTTATGAATTAGAGCTACCTACCGATTTGACATCAGTGCACACAAATTTCATGTCTCTTTGTGAGAAAGTGTGTTGGAGATCCGAAGACTATAATACCATTGGAAAGTTTGGGAATTAAGGAAAGTCTTTCTTATGAAAAGGTCTTGTTGAAATTTTGGATCGTCAAATTCGGAAATTGAGAAATAAAGAATTTGCATCCATAAAAGTTTTCTAAAGGAATCAATTAAATGAGGGTGCTACTTGCAAAGCCGAAGCTGATATGATGTACAAGTATCCTCATCTCGTTTCCTCTGCTCCTATTCTATCTTGAGGTTTTAAGTTCCTCATGGTTCGTTCTTTCGGATTCATACATTTTAGTCATTTTCATGTTTCCATATGCATGCATGCTCATGAAAACTTGATTCTTGAGTTATGATTTAGCTTGGAGTAATTTCTCTTTGTTTATGTGCATTTGATGTGATTTACATTCATGTTGGGTTGTTAGTTTCTCTCCTACTCTATTCATGCTAGCTTTAGTCCTATTCGAGGATGAATGTTCCTAAGGGAGAGATATTATGACACCTCAGAAATTGGAAGATGAGTTTGGAAGGAAAAGTTTAAAAAATTGTATTGGTGCCTCGTTCTACGAATACACCTACATATTGTAGAAAGTCCTACGAGATGTAGGAATTGAATGAGTTTTTGAAAAATATCAAGTCTCTGATGATGGTCTACAAATGAATAGGACAAGTCATTATAATGTCTACGAGCCGCACAAAGTTTCTGTAGAGCTGGTTCAGACTTAGAGGAATTTTTTACTTGAACTTGGGTTCTACGAAAGAGGTCTACGGGCCGTAGGATGGTCGACGACTGGTGGAAGAAAATCGTGGAAACTGGGCAAGATGTTGAGTCCAGTACATGTTCTACAACCGACCAACATGGTCAGTAGTAATTGTAGGTTGAAACCGTAGACCCTGTTCAGGAGATTTTAAACAAGTTTGTTTTGGTCTTTTCCTACCCAATTAATCCCTAAAATATGTGTTTTTGACCCTATAACTATTTTTACCCTTCAAAACTACCTTATTCCCTCCCATTCACTCAAACTCACAAATTCTCTCAAGAGTTTCTTCTGCAAATTCTCTCCAAGGAGCTGAGTAGGGTTTCATCAAGAGCATCAATGTATTTCTTGCCTTTTGGGCTTTGATTAACCATGGTATATGGGAATTCACTTATGGATCCATTTTATCCATTGGGTTACAAAAGAATCTCAATCTCCAATTCAATTTCAACCAATTCTCTTAGTGTTTCATATGATTCTCCATAGATTTAGTTTATTGTGATACAATTTCTTATATTAAATCTTATTATGCGTGATTTAACTCAATTACATGATTCCAATTATTTTCACATGAACCTATGCCTATGACTATTTTTATAAATATGAACTATGATTATGTATTTATAAATTATGATTATGAATCTATACATGTTATATGAAATTGATGATCTATGACTGAAGAATGCTTTTAAGATAAAGTGTCAATGATTTGTGAAAGATTTTCTCACACATCAAAGAAATCATGATTTAGATACTTAGATAGGTAAGTGTCATGATGAATGAAGTTATGAAATCATCGTTTTGAAAGGAGCTACTCAAATGTGAACTTATGATTGGATTGGTTGTCTTAATTGTTGTCTTTCCGACTATTGTGACAATGATATGATTATGAATTATATGTCCTATTGGAATTTTACTAAGCACCGAGAGAACTTTGAGATGGAGGCTCTCCCGTTAGTAGAGGCCAATTATGTAGAAGCAATCTCATTTTTCCAAACTACGTGCCCCGTATAATTGTCTTAAATAACTTAGAGAGGGGATCCACCTTAGAAATAGTGAATGATACAGAGTTCTACCTTGACAAGTAGACTCTCATTTTTTGGTGTGTAGGTTACATCAGATTCCATGTTATAGCTCACATGATCTTATTGCCGGTTAGCAGTAATTATCCCACAATGAACTATGTTTTCTTCGAAAGTCATTACAAAGTTTTTTTTTTTTATGGTTTTCAATATGCATTGACCTTGTTACGAATTATGATTTCTGATGTAAGGCCAATATACGTATTTTAAATAATTATTTACCTCATATTTAGTATTTATATATGTCCTTTCTGAGCTTGAATTTTATTGATTGTGCTTAATAATATATTTTATTTGTAGGATTAAATTGATGTGAAGATGAAGAAATTTGAAGCTAAAACGAATGAAATATTAAAGGTTGAAGAAGGAAATCAAGCAGACAACTTAAAAGATTAACTTTAATATAATAATATTTCATATATGTTACAAAGTGCAGAATGCAAGCACCCAATTGAGCTGCCACGTGGCATCATGGGAAGACACTTCTAATTGGAGGCGGCGGACGAAGCAGCGTTTCAATCGGAATCCAATTTTTTTTGGTTTTGAATTTCCAATTTGTTTTGGACTCAATAATTTTATCCAGGGTTTTCTATATCTATAAATAGTCCATAAGAATAATTATTAGAGAGAGGAGGATACAATGTAGAAATTAACGTTTGGTTTAGGGTTTTATCTTTTCTTTCTCTTTTATTTATTTTACATCTTTTATTTGAATGATTCGTTGTAATTGTTCTATGTCTATGTAGAGTTAAACTTCTCATTTTTGGATTATATTTCCTTACAAAATAATTGTTTAGTAATTTTGATTCTGCATAATTGTTTATCATATTGTCTACTCTTGAACTCGGGAGAGGAATAGAGGGATAGAACGTGGAATATAAGGAGCATGATCTTTTCTTGCATATCACTTGAATTGATTTGTGTCTAGGATAGGGATATACCTAGGTACCTTGCTTGGCTCAAATACGGGAAGACAACGTAATGCTCCATAGTTGGTCCAGTCTATCCCCGCTCAACGATGTAGTTAGGCTGTCAATTGTGGTAGATGGGTAGAGGTCGGGAGACCATGACTATATTATCAACCTCGTGAATCAATAACTAGATAATCAAATAAGTTGATGAAATTGATGCTAAACATGATTGTTAGTTAAATCATAATCCTAGATCGATTCATTCATTGATTGTGTAAACATCTATCTTTTCTTAGTTAATTGATTTATGGTTATTTTATATTTATTTTTAGTTTAGCTAATATATATTCATCTTTGAAATCCTCCCTTAAATAAATAATTAGAATTAGTATAATTTAGTAAATAGTTAATTCACAAGTCCTTTGGGTTCGATAATTCGGTTCTTTTAAGAGTTACTATATTACTTGCGCGACCACGTACACTTGCATGTGCAATTGGAAGCAACAATTTATCTTTAAAGGCTTTTAGTACCTTTTACTTAGTCATGCATATCAATTTAAATTTCATTATATTATTATGCATAGATTTTATGTATTTTCCGATACCAAGTACATTTATAGTACTAATGCATATTTATGTCTATATTGTCTCATATTATAGGGTTTGGCGCTCCTCCTCCCGGACGTGGTTAGTATCGGGATCTCTCTACAACTGTTGTTTGGATTGGTGAGTCCTCATGGTTCGAGGACAAGATCACCATTAATGCTTTATTGCTTTTATTGTCTCTTTTAGCTTCAGACTTGTATGTGGTGTATGAATTACGTCCCAACCACTCCTATGGTGTTAGAAATGCTATGTCAGACAAAGTTTATATTTTCACATTTATGTTTCAGTCTTGTACTCACTTCAGATTTCTCTATATGATCTAGAGTTTACTTTTGAGACTTCATGCTATTTTGTTGTACTTGATAGTATATAGTCTTTCTTTACGTCATGCTTATGTCATGTGACTTGTTAGGGCCTCTCGAGGTTCTATTCACCATGTCACATCTAGGGGATACTTTGGGTCGTGACACAAGCCGTATGGATTCCTTAATGTCTTAGCTAATAGAAAATCTAATCCAAGCTTAGACATTCCCATCCAATCTATTCTTGGGTTGCCCTAGACTGCATCTTGCTCAGATTTCATCTAAGACTAGCTTAACCTGAAATTTTCAAGTCACTATTCCGAAGGTTTTCTTGTCCAATTTCTTTCACTGAAGATTTACCCATAACAACTGTAAGGGATCGTTAGAAGATCCCAACAATTTGTTTTAATCTTCCTAATATTCACTCTCTCTAGTTTGTATGAAGTGAATTGTTAGAGTATGAG
The DNA here is from genome assembly GCA_035578085.1 of Solanum pinnatisectum. Taxonomy (NCBI): domain Eukaryota; kingdom Viridiplantae; phylum Streptophyta; class Magnoliopsida; order Solanales; family Solanaceae; genus Solanum; species Solanum pinnatisectum. Next base: position 10,500,602 of record CM069076.1, on the reverse strand, counting down.
ACATCAAATATTTAAAGACAGAGATTGAATGTTATTTTTCACTATTATCCTTTAGATTATTTTCAAACTATTCTCTTTGAAATGTAAAGTAATTAAGAACTTCATTAGATGAAGGGTAAATAAGAAAAAAGGAAATGCTAAATGGCCAGAAAATTTGGCCAGAAAATTAAAAAAACTATAATATTTTTTTTATTTTAAAACAAATTGATTTTTTTTTTCCATTTTTTAGTTAAAATGCATTTAAGTTAAAAGGGTAAAAATGTTTAAAAAGTTAAAATAACATAGAAAAAACATCATTCTGGCCAAATTTTCTGGCTAAAAAGATTTTTCCTAAGAAAAAAACATTAACAATTTTCTTGAACTTTAAACAATTCACATATTTTGAACTATGAAATAAATTTCAAAAATGAACTTAAGAGAGTAATAGTTTTCCATAATTTTTCTTGGTGTTAATGCGACATTTAAGAAATCATCATCAATTTTCTTGAATTCCCAGACCTGTTTGACATCAAACAATTTAAAATGAAACACCAAAAAGCACAAATGACCAATTTGAAAATCAAAGAACAATAAGGAAAGACAATTAGGAAAAGTCAAGTGTTGATATATATACTCATACATCTTATAAATTTCCAACATTATTACAAACACCATACCTTTTATTATTTTTCAATTGATAGCATCAATCACGATAATAAAAATCCTGTATCAACAAAAGTAACAGTAGCAAACAGGACCAAACCACTCCATGTGACAAGCTCCATGAATAGCATGTTCCAAATTGATGCATTTGTTGTCACATTCATGAGTATCAAAGCAAGGTCCAAGCCACATTATTCCCTTTTCACAACCAATTGATTCTACTACTTGCAAATCTGCTAAGAAATTAAAAGAAAGTAACCACTTTTAAAAGTTCACGATATTAATATAAAAATGTATTTCTTATGTTTTAATTTACGTAACACTTTGTCCTTATTAATTCATAATATTATGGGAAAAAAAGGCATTTTAAATCCCATAATGACACCCTCTTATTAAATGTCATGACATATTTAATACCACAAGTATATTTTAAAAGTTTTTCTTTTATTTTTAATAATTGAAACGGATAGAGTATTAAATATTTTTAAAATTGTACAACGTTATACTTTGGGGACTACTAACCATTTGATGCAATGAGGAAGAAATGGACGAGAGCAAGAAAGGCAGAATACTGAAATTGAGACTTAGCCATATATATCTTTGAACAATATTATGTGTAGGTGTGTATTCAAATTAAATTGAACAATTTATAGAGAAAGGGGTAGAGTTTCATTGTGGACATAAGTAATAATGGTGGCTTGTGAAACATACAAGGAAATACATTATTGAATTCTACAACATTGGAAATAAAGGAAGATATTATAAAGTAGTATGTTTTTTACCTTTTGGATTTTATTGTTGTCTTCTTGGACAATGATCATGTCTTAAGCTTTTGTGATGCAATCGTGCTTGCATCAATAACATGTAATATTGCAACTAGTTTTTGTTAATATAAATCCTTAACTCATGTGTTTGGCAATGTTGATAGTTCTTGATTTTTCCTATGATGTACACAAAAGTGGCGAAATAACCTAGTTGTAGTTGTTTTACATATAATTGTTGGGATTTAAAAATTGAAAGATAATAGTTAAATAAGGTGCAGTGTGAATTATATTGATAAATGGTGAGAAATACAATTGTTTCATTTGTTACGGTAAGTCAATGGTGAAAGAATTTGGGTAAGAAACTTTTGAGTAGTGACTTGAAAATTTTAGGTTAGGCCAGTCTCAGAAGAAATTTGAGTGAGGTGAAGTCTAGGGAAATTCGGAAAAGGATTGGGTTAAATATGTAAGTTTAGGTTGGCTTTTCTATTAACTAAGACGATAAAGAATCTGTAAGGCTTTCAAAGAAAAATACGGGTAAGTAGAATTCCCGATATCGAACTTGGCGTGAAAGGGTTAGTTTAGAACATGAAGGTTCGAAATTGTGTTATGGAATGAGGACTTTTGGAGAGAATTCTGAATTTCTGTCATGTGCAAGTTGTAATTATTGTGATTTATAGTACATTTTACATATTTTTTTTTAATAAAATATGCTACTTTCTTTGTCCCAATTTATGTGGTACTGAACTACTGATATAATATCTAGAATCAATCAAACAAATTATAAGTCTTGTTAAATATTTTAAGATATCAATTATTGTAACTTAAGTTTCAAGTATATAACAAATTAAAAGGAAAAAATAAGACAAGTAAAGTAAAACAAATAAATTATCTATTTTATCTGAAAAGTGATTAAAATAGCCCTTGTGCGGCAAGTTGGTAGGACAACTGTGAGCTGCTTTAGGGATGGTAAGACAATTTTTAAGTACATAACAAATATATTTTTTTAAAGACAAATAAATTAAAATGGATAAAGTATCTATTTTATCTGAAATAACTAAAATTGCCCTTAAACTTTTCTTTCGATTAATCTTTTTTTTTTTTTGGAAATTTTGAATATGGTGTAAGAATAATTTCTTACCTATGACCCAAGTTTACTTGTGACCCAAGTAATACCATAAATAATATTTAATGAAGAATATATCCCATCCATACATCGGTTACTTGATGGACGTACCAGATTAAGTCATAACCTCTATAAATTGGTCCTCCCTCCACCTATTAGGGTTACCGCATATTCTCTACATTAATTCCATCAATGATGGTTGTGGTAACATAAGGCTAGGGAAAGGAGGTAGAAATAAATTTGCGACTAACACTTCCAACTTTCTCTGTGATGATGTCTTCCACATCAGGTATGTGTCCCTAATGATCTCTATGTAAGATTATCGTGTTCATGATCTTGATGTGTATTAAAGTATTTAAAATTATTTACATGTAGCATCCGAGCCTGAATTGTTTGAATTGATAATCTTTGTATGTGAAACGTTCAATGTTTATGATGTACTGTTTATCACATGCTGCACTTCAATACTTACTATCAATGTTCCAATAATATCTATCTAAGATTATGTAAGAGACTAACACAATGTCCCCTCCAATAATATCTAAACTTGCACGAATTTTGTTGTTACATCAATGAGAACAAAGTAAAAGCAATACAGAAGAGACTCACTTCTTTGAAAGGACGTGTACTTTGAGGATAATTAAAAAAAACTTTTAAAATCTTCTTCAATATGCATGTCTTGTTTATGGAAAATCATGAATTATATGTCCAGTTCTAGAATTAGACCAATTAATAATTCATTGTTCGGTTACAATATTGTTTTGTATTAGTGGGCACTATGGTCGAACCTTCTTCCTAGTTTCTTATGGTTTAGGTTCCCGCAATGTAATAATTATGTTTTGTTTTAGACTGTTAATAAATTAAAGTGATTGTTATTGTAACAATTTGTTCCCATCGTTATAGAAAAGTCATCGGGGAAAAATTTTGGGCCGAAAAACTTTTTGGTAGTAACTTGAAATTTTCTAACCTAGTCCAGATCTAGACGAAATCAGAGTCAGTGAGGTCAAGGGAAATTCAGAAACAAATGGGAGATCTAATTATGAATTTGATCACATGAGTAGATAGCTAAGATGTTAAGAAACCCGTACGACTTTATGGAATTGAATTCGGGCGAGTAGAACTCCCGAAACTGATCTTAGCGTGAAAGGGTATTTTCTGAGTGTCATAGGATGATGGTGTGTTGTGAAATGGGGGTTTGAAACTCTTAAATTAGCCACTATTTTCATGAAAGCCGCCAAGATGGGATTTTTCCTCCAGGGCGGGGCCGCTGTAGCGAGGTGAGAACCGATGTGGCGGGACAGACGCGACTTAAGTCGGAAATAAACCCCAAAAATATTTTATTCTGCAATTTTTGACCTTGAGAGCTAAGAAACGACCCAGGGGTATTTCTTGAAATTTTCCACCTCTTTTAGCACCAAAGGTAAGGTATTTACTCTTCGAATCCATTTTTCGATCCATAGAACTTAATTTCTTGAGTAATTATCGATGGGGGAGGGTTTTGATCTGGGATTTATGATGGAAAAAGCCTTAATCTGGGTAGGGGGATCAAGGGTTCGACCTAGGGTGGATATTATTTATTATAGTCCGGGTAATTAGGTCTTATTTATTGATCCTTGTGTTATATTGATTGTTTGTAGACCAAGAACAAGCGAAAAGAATCTGAAAAGGGAAGAATCAAGTTCTTAGGGGATTGAAGCTTTGTTTGAGGTAGGTGATAGTTGTGATTTCATGTTGGTGTGATGTATGTTAGTAATTACTTCATTATAATGCATGTATGTATGTGAATGTTGCATTATTGATCACACTAATCGTAAATGAGTATGAATAGATGATTGTTTGCCATGAATCAACACTTAATTGTATAATTATGAGAATGTACATTGTGATTGTGATTGTGGCTTGTTGAATGGATCAGTTGTTACGTTCTAACACACTAACTTGGATCGGGTGTCACACCCAGCACAATAACTTGGATTGGGTACCTCGTATCGGTACACTAACAGTTTGGTGTATGGGTTCCATGAGAGGACTATTGAATTGGGTTCTATGAGACGACCATTGGATTGTGTTGATGATTACATTCATATCTAATGGTAATTGAGGTTGAAAGACTGTTTGTTGCTCTAAAATGATAACCAATGTGTATTATTGAGAACGTGGAATGCTACATTGATCCCGAAAAGATGACTATATTGTATATGTTCGGTATATGCCTATTTTATAATATTGTGGTTACTTGCATGTGTTTCACTTATTGGGATAGTCACATGATCCTACCAGTACACTGTGGTTGTATACTGATACTGTGCTTGCTTGTTCTTTGTTGAGTACAGGGCATCTTCAAGCGGCTCTTGATAGACCTCAGATAAGAGATCAGTGATCGAGACCGGATTTCAAGGGTGATCCAGTTTTTTCAGGCTGCCACGAAATCCTTCATTTTTGTTTAGTCCATTCTCTTCGGACTTCGACTATTGTTAGATGTTTCTTATGCTTAGTTTTGGGTTGTACCAATTCCCTTAGACTTGTTGCACTTTAGATGTTTTGGTATAATGACTTCAGGTTCTAAACGTTAAGACGTCCGCATTAGTTTGGTTAAGTTATTTATTTAAACCTTTGGAGTTTATGGGAACTCTGTATCTTTGAATGCATAGTTTTTGGTTAAGTTGTTTAGTCTGGGTTGTAGTAATGATTATCCCACCAGAGGGTTCGTGTGGGTGCTAATCACGACGGTCTGGGTCGTGATAAAGTTGGTATCAAAGCCCTAGGTTTGCTGATCTTATTGTACCAAAACGAGTCTAGTAGAGTCTTGCGGAACGGTACGAAGACGTCGGTACTTTTCTTTGAGAGGCTATAGGACTTTAGGAAAAACTCACTTCATTTTACTCCTTCTTGCTATGACTTGAATCCAATTGGTATCTGGGTGATACAAATTGATATCTTTCTTCCTTCACTCTATGGTCCGAACTAGAGCAACAAAAGTAGTAACACCATCACTAGTAAGAGAGGATGTGTATAGACTACTGACAGTTGAATAGGGTCACTATTCGGAAAAATTATCACTGCTTCGGATAGATGATCTTTTGACCAGTTGCAGGGTGCATCAGTTAGCTCTAAGATTGATCTAAATTCTGGCTATCATCAGTTAAAGATTAGGCATGAGGATATACCAAAAATGACATTTAGGACCCATTATGGGCACTATGAGTTTCTAGTTATGTCGTTTGGGTTAACAAATGCGCCTGTAGCTTTCGTGAATTTGATGAATAGTGTGTTCAAACCATTTATTGATTCATTTTTTATAGTATTTCTTGATGACATTTTGGTTTATTCAAAAACTGAGGAAGAGCATGCCGACCATCCTCGTATTATTCTGGGTCCTCTTAGAAAGCAAAATTTATATGCGAAATTTTCTAAGTGTGAATTTTAGTTGACTTCGGTTACCTTTTTGGGGCATGCAGTTTCAAGGGAAGGGGTAATGGTAGATCCCCAAAAGATTGAATCAGTTAGGAATTGGGTCCGACCTAATTCTGTGACTGAAATTAAGAGTTTTCTGGGGCATGCTAGCTACTATTGCCGCTTGTGAAGGGATTTAGATCAGATTTACATATTCGAGTTTATTGGTGACAACATTCAAGAAGTTTTGGTAAGGGGCGATTAGATAATGAACATCATTACTTTGGAAAATGTATTTAGTATTGTTGTCATAACATGTATGGGTTGTTTAGCAAATGATGAAATTAAGTTATGCCAATTGAGGTTAGAAGCTATACTGTGATTTCCTGGATTGATGGTATATCAAAAAGAGTCATGATACGACTACAACAATAGCAACAATGCTTACTTGGTTAAGTTATTAAGTGTGTTACAATTGTGGAGAACCTTGACATATGAGGAGGAAATCAGCAAGGAGGTGGAGGCTGGGAAATTAGTGATGCAGGTAGAGGAACAGTGCAGCCAGGCAAGGAGGTTGCCCATCGAGATGATAGGGCTCAGTTTTATGCCTTTCTGGGCAAGACCGAGGTTAAGGTATCAAATGTAGTGATCACATGTACCATTCTTATTTGTGACCAAATGGCTACTGTTTGTTTGAATTTGGGTTCTACTTGTTCATATGTGTCAGTTCAGTTTGCCTTGGGATTTGATGCGGTTTGTGATGTACTTGATGCCCTATCCATGTTTCTACCCCAGTTGGAGAGTCTATCATAGTCACCCATGTGTATCATGTTTGTCCTGTGTGTTTATGGATTTTCAGACTTCGGTTGATTTGGTTATGCTGGATATCACTGACTTGATATAATCTTAGGCATGACTTAGTTGTAACCCTTATACCAGGCTTAATTGTAATTATAAGTCGGTAACTCTAGAGATCCTGGGTAGGGAAAGGTTAGAGTGGGAAGGGATTTACAAGTCTAAGCCAGCTAATATTATATCTTTCATGCGGGCTAGGAAACTAGTGGGGCAGGGTTGTTTCGCTTTTTAGCTCATATTTGGGATACTGGGGTTGAATCTCCCTCTATTGAGTCTATTCATGTGGTGTCAAAAATTAGAGAAGTGTTTTCTACTGATTTGCCTGGTATAACTCCTGATAGAGATATCGATTTCTACTTTTACTTGGAAACTGGCACTCGCCCCATCCCCATTCCTTCTTACCGTATGGCTCTGATAGAATTGAGAGAGCTTAAGGCTCAAATCCAAAAGCTTCTTGATAAAGGTTTCATCCGTCCTAGTGCTTCCCCATAGGGTGCTCCTGTCTTGTTGTTAAGAAGAAGGATGGTAGTATGAGGACTGTTGATTTTATCTTAAGCCATAAAAGGGTGGATTGATACCAGAATGACAAGTTTATGGATAAGAAAAGTTCCATTGAGTATACTTGGGTAAAGGAATTGAAGTATTTTAGTAAGAAAATGCATATAAAATTGGGTTAGTCCTTTGAATTTGATGAGTTTACCTAAGTTTGAGGCATCGTGTTGATAAAAAGGTTGACTTTGTAGTAATAGTCAAGGTTGACTGAGCATAATGGTAATAAGAGTTCGTGATGGATTGTGACGGGATACAACTATATAATAAAATTGTTGGTTAAGTGAATTTTTGTATAGTAATTACGACTTGTGAGTATCTAAGGTTGTGGTTTTCTAATATTTGGTGAGTTACGTGGTTGTATGAAAAGTTTTAAGAAATGGTGGGACACCACTCGAATAGAATTTAAAAGAGCTAGAGTCATGATGAAGAAAAATAGTGGGATGTCGTACAACCTTTAGAGAGAGGCGAGAGAAAGAATATTTTATTTGATTGCAAAGGCAAAAGAGGTATCTTCATAGGGTAGATAATTGGGTTCAGAGACACGTGATTTCATTTGTTTTGTTGTGGCTATGGTAATAATGTCACGAGTCCATCAGATTGGTTAAAAACTATTGAAAAAGACTTGAGAAAGAAATGTATAGACATTAGCTCGAGTGTGATGATAAGTGCTTTGATTTTGTTTTTGAGTTTAGTAATGAGTACAATGGAATTCTTTGTGAAGGATATTATAAGATCGATGGAGATGTGATCAATGATAAGCAAAGATCCATGAATTCATAAAATTCTTCAAGGTACAAGCTAATGTTGATAGATAAGTAGATTGTGTTATACAGTTGAATTTACCATTCATATTTTTCATTATAAGTTTACATTCGTGGTGATATATTTTGTTAAGATATGATTTTTAAGTACCTAAGAAAGTTTTTCATTTAAAAGTGTGGGTTTATAGTAAGGTAAATGGTCGGAGTATTCATGATGGTTGTTAGTATTGAGTATGTGGACTTCAGTGGAATGATATGAAGAGTATGTGGAGTCAACTCAATGGAAAGGACTGGTATTGACTCTTCAGAGGAAAACCTTTAGTGTTATTCCGTAAAATTCTTATGTGACCATCTATTTCATTTTGTACACAGTGGTGACTGTGTTTCACTAGCTATGATCACGTGTTAAACAGTGGTGAGTGTGTTTCACTAGCTATGATCATGTGTGCTTTCACTTTTGTGGGTGGATCCCTAGTGGTGGATCAGGGGTACCAATCCTGCGATGTCCTCTTGGTGAGTGGAATGATTGGGAAGACTTGGTTATTTTAGGTGACATATTTGGTGTTGTCTTGAGTTGTTAAAATATTTCAATGGTTCTACATGTCCCACCTTGCTTATGAGAGTTCATAGAAGAGCTACCATGTGTAATTATGGTTGTCCAACAATCATAATATTCATCTAGTCGTTGAAGTCATGTAACGATTATATGTAGTTGAATGTGGGGATCATTGGGTCCAATTCTACTGTTCTTAAGGGCAATCTACAATCACAATTGCTAAATCTAGCATTTCAATAATGTTGTTAGGGGGTTTGTATGCTTGGAAATATCCTCCAATGAGTATCTAATGTTTGAAGACCAAATTTTTGTAACTTAAGCTCATGGAAATTTATGTTGTGGGATGGAGACGTTGTTAAGAACTATGATTGTTAGGTTTTATGAGTGTGTGTTGGTTGGTTCAAGTTCACTTTTAATCGTAGAGGGTATTGATTTTGAATTTTATGTTACTTAAGGGCTAAAGGATTCGTCCAGATGATTGTGTCAAGGTCCTTGATAACATGTTGCAGACGTGTGTACGATCAACTTTGGTGGTTGTTAGGAATCACTTTTGTTGTTAGTTAAGTTTACATCAACAATATTTATCATGCGAGTATTGAGATGGCTTTATTGAGACGTTGTATGAGAGGATGTGTAGGTATTCAATTGGTTTGTTTGAGGTTGGAAATGTGAAACCCTTGGGGGGTTGATTTGGTGAAACATGCTCAATATAAGGTGAGAAACATCCAAGCTAAGCTTTTAGCAGCCCAGAGTTGACAGAAAAAGTATGTTGGATAAGTATCCCTACTTGTTCAACAATTTAGGTACTACTCCACCCTTTCTTTAGCCCATTTTTTCTAGTTTGTCACTCGGGGACGAGTGATGGGTAAATTGGTATCTATTATAATGACCTGTTCCCGTCGTTATAGAAAAGTCATTGGGGAAAAATTTTGGGCCAAAAAACTTTTTAGTAGTAACTTGGAATTTCCCAACCTAGTCCAGATTTGGATAAAATTGGAGTCAGTGAGGTCTAGGGAAATTAGGAAATAAATGGGAGATCTAACTATGAATTTGATCACATGAGTAAATATCTAAGATGTTAAGGAACCCGTACGACTTTACGGAAATGAATTCGGGCGAGTAGAACTCCTGAAATTGATCTTAGCGTGAAAGAGTATTTTCTGAGTGTCATGGGATGAAGGTGTGCTGTGAAATGGGGGTTTAAAACTCTTAAATTAGCTCACTTTTTCCGTGCAAGCCGCTAAGGCGGGATTTTTTCGTCAGGGCGGGGCTGCTATAGCGAATTAAGGACTGTTGTGGTGGGACAGACGCGACTTAAGTCAGAAATAAACTCCAAAAACATTTTATTCTGCAATTTTTTACCTTGAGAGCTAAGGAACGACCCAGGGGTATTTCTTGAAGGTTTTCCACCTCTTCTAGCACCTAAGGTAAGGTTTTTACTCCCTGAATCCATTATTAATCCGTAGAACTTAATTTCTTGGGTAATTATCAATGGGAGAGGGTTTTGATCTGGGATTTATGGTGGAAAAATCCCTAATCTGGGTAGGGGGATCAAGGGTTCGACCTAGGGTGGATATTAGTGATTATAGTCTGGGTAATTAGGTCTCCTTGTGTTATATTGATTGTTTGTAGACCAAGAACAAACAAAAAGACACTACTAAAAAAAATAGTGAATACCGACCTACAAATACCGACCTCCGGAGGTCGGTATTCCCTGTAATTCCGACCTAAAACCGACATCCCAGCTTAGGTCGAAAAAAGCTTGGTCGTTATTCAATATCGACCTCTGGAGGTCGGTATTTACCGACCTCTGGAGGTCGGTATTTACCGACCTCTCGAGGTCAGTTTTTATTTTAAGTCAGAAAATTCATTATTTTATTTTTCGACTTCCTAAGGTCAGTTTTATATATTTTTTATTTTTTATTTTTATTATTTCCAACTTCCTGATGTCAGAATATTTATTTCTCATATTTTGGAATACTGACATCCGGATGTCGGTATTTGTTAATTTTTTTATTTTTAATATAATCTTAATTTTTAAATTTCGACCTCTGGAGGTCGGTATTTTTATTCTTCATTTTTGAGATTCTAACCTCCGGAGGTTGGTATTCTTATTTTTTTATTTCTAAGATTCTGACCTCCGAAGGTCGGTATTTTTATTTTTGTACTTTTGAAATTCTGACCTCCGGAGGTTGGTATTTTGAATTTTGTATTTTTGAAATTCTGACCTCTGGAAGTCGGTAATTTTATTTTTGTATTTTTTAAATTCCAACCTCCGGAGGTCGGTATTTTGATTTTTGTATTTTTGAAATTCTGATCTCCAGAGGTCGATAATTTTATTTTTTTATTTTTAAAATTCCAACCTCCGGAGGTCAGTATTTGAAATTCTGACCTCCGGAGGTCGGTAATTTTATTTTTGTATTTTTTAAATTCCGACCTCCGGAGGTTGGTATTTTTATTTTTGTATTTTTAAAATTTTGACCTCCGGACGTCGGTAATTTTATTTTTGTATTTTTTAAATTCCAACCTTCGGAGGTCGGTATTTTTATTTTTTAGTTTTGGAATACAGACCTCCGGAGGTCGGTATTTTTATTTTTTTATTTTTGAAATTCTGACCTCCGGAGGTCGATTTTCTGCTACAAAACTGGCAGGAAATTGCTGCAATTTTAGTTGCCCACCTGCATATTTATACCAAAACAGTCGAAGGAATTCCAAATAAACTTCATCCAACCAAAACAACACAATATTTTCAACATATACATTAAACTATTTCAAAATAAACTTCATCCAACTTCAAAATAAACTAAAATACAATCAAACAATTCCAAAAATATAGAAGTCTAAAATGTCAAATAGATACAACTACTCCTAATCACCCTCACTCTCCTTATCAGATTTACCATTCTCATCACCCTGATCACTCTCCTTATCTAACTTATCATTCTCATCACCCTCTTGATCAGATTCATCACTGCTGGCTGGACATGGAGGAAGAATATTTCCTGATACAAAAAGAAAAGTTAGTTGGGCCTGAAGCGCTGCATACCTCTTGTTCTCTACCTCTTTTGCTGCTGCAATATCCTCCTCTCTCTTACTCTCTTTTTCTTCTCTCTTCTTCTCTCTTTCTTCTCTCTTATTCTCTCTTTCAGCTACTGCAGCAAGCTCGGCATTGAGATAAGCTATCTTACTCTCCATTGTAGATATTGTCTCTTTATCCCCGCCATCGAAGCTTGAGGATGATGAACCACAATACCAAGACTTTTTCTTCTGATACGGCTTTTCTGGATAGCTGTAGACTGAACCTCTAATCGGTTCACCAGCACTCTGTTTCCAAAGATTCTCATTTTCTTCTTGTGTAAATGGTCTGTCCTGACTCTCAAGAGGTAGAGTACTACGATATTCCTAAGATATTCGTATATACCTATCTGTAATTTAAACAAAGAACTCTACGAATAAGATTGTAATATATACAAGGAAAAGAAAAAAAATTAGTTTGAATGGAGTTCTTACATATATCTCTTGAGCACGTGGCTCAATCCATCTTCCTTCTTTTGTGGGGTTCATACTCTTCTTCATGTGAGTAACCTTGAACATCTCTGCTACAGTTACTGGCCTACCCAACTCTTTTTCCTGCAAATAACATATATAGAATTTGATCTCATTAATCTCCAAAAAGTACTTATCGAAAAAGAAAAAAATTATTTTACTAAATTAAGAAAGTATACCATTCTTTCCTTCCCAGTAACCTGGCTAATAGCTCCACCAGTGTGCAAAGAGCCTCCATTTTCTAATGCGCGAGCCATCTTCCCAATCTCACTCCTCTTTTTAAATTTTTCATCAGTACTCCAATGTTCCAATAACAGATCCCATCGATCCAGTAACATAAACTTAGGAATTTTGTTTTCTCTCTGACAGTCACAAAATATGCTAGAAAGCAACTTTGAAGCTTTATGCTTGAAGTTCACTTGAACGTCTTCCTCATGTTCGGGAGCCCATACAAAATATTTCTATAATAAAAATAACTAAATATTTATTTTTCAAATGAATATTGAATTTAAATGTATATGATGTGAATTTAATTGATATATATTCTTACCTTAAATTCGTTGAACATTTGTCCTTGGGTGTTAAGTGGAATCGAACTCCAATTAAGATACACACCATTATAGTGAGTTCCGATGCACTTTAAAATAATCTTTGCCATACCCACATTCGAACGTAAGCTGAAATACGAGTTCATTGACAAAGTAGAGTAAACAAAAAATAATCAATCAATTAAAATATAAATAGATAAATGAAAGATGAAACATAATTAAATCATACTTGTATCCTAATGGCTCGATGACGAGTCTCCGAAAATTGTCTCTATCACCTGGCTGAGGACCATGTGCATCTGAGTGCTGGGTGGTGGGAGTATTAGGCTCTGAGCCATTGGATTCAAGATGAAGATTGGAAAGTCCAATTGATCCACTATTAGTATTCAAACTAATGCACTGACTAGCACTAGCTGATGGTATGGTAGACCCACGACCAAGATGTGAATTGCCCTGCAGTGTTTGTTAACCCGAACTATGTACCATAGTGGGTGCAGATATAGTATAACCAGATTGTGGAGCCACATGAGTAGAGGCATTATGTGACTGCTGTGCCGAGTGAGTAGTTGAAACTGAGGCTCGTTTTGAAATATTAACTCAAGAGAGCTCATCCGATATCACGACCCCAGTGGGCCTTCTCATAGCATTGGCTTTAAATTTCTTTTTTGGATTAGCGGGTTTTTTTTTTTATTTACCCTTATCTTTATCTACCATCTATGTCAATTAAATATAAAGATTAAACCAAAGTAGTACAAAATAATGTCACAATCTCGAACAAATATATCAAACAAAGTTATCATAACATAAGGCTTAATCCAAATAGTCTTTCACAATGTCGAACGAACAAACGTTAAAACTACTAAAATATAAAGTATACTCAAATATGAATAGCTAAAAATCCACCAACTAAACGTACAAATTGTTATTAATCTTTCACCTTGGGCATTTCACTTTAGCTTATGTTTAACTTATTTGCCTTTTGGAATTGCTTAGGTGGACAGGAGTTTCCCCAAAATCTATCATTCAAATTGCTTTGGTAATATTATTGAAAACTGTGCAATGTTGTTCAATTTACAAGTTATATTTCAGAGAAGTGGTAATATTGTCCCTAAACTCTTTTTCTCCATTTCCAGTCACATTACTCAGTTTCTGCAAATTCAATGATCAATAAAGGGAATGTGTGTTCACATGTTTCAGAATATCTACCTATATTACTTAAAAATAGATGTAAGAGGCTTACATTGAACTGTAACTTGTGAGATTGAACTCTTTTCTATGTATCAAACTCTACAATTCTAAGGATTCTTTGCCATGATTAATGAGCTAATTGTCATTAATTGAGCTAAGTACTAAATAGTCTTTCACAATGTCGAACAAAAGTTAAAACTACTAAAATATAAAGTATACTCAAATATGAATAGCTAAAAATCTACCAACTAAACATACAAATTGTTATTCATCCTCTTCGGAAGTTTCTTCATCATCTATCCATTCACATGCATCATATTCGAAAGTTTCCTCCTCATCTACCCATTCATGCTCTTCAGAAGTTTCCTCCTCATCCTCCTCTATATTTGTTGGCATATCTAACTCTTCTCTATTTACTTCTTCTAAAATGTGATGAGGATGATCCAAATTCACTTCTAACTCAGCATCCACTACTTGATGAGCACTTGATATTTCATTTTGATATGCAATATCCAATTCATTCTCAACTACCACTCGCCCCATCAGTTTTGTTTTGATTACAACCCACCAATCAGACTTATCCCTACGCAACGGATAAGGAGCATAATACACTTTCTTAGCATTATGTGCAATAATAAAAGGATCATAAGCCTCATACTTCCTAGTGTGCTTGACTTCAATGATATTATGCTGCTTAAGCTCCCTCGTACCTCTTGAAGTTGGATCAAACCACTTGCATTGGAAAAGTACTATTCTTTTGATTGGCCAACCCGAATACTCCAACTCTAGAATGTCATGAAGGACGCCAAAATAATCAACATTCTCATTTTGATTTCCATCATCACCTTTAACCCAAACACCACTATTATTAGTTTTCTTATTCTTTGAGTATTTCTCTGTGGCAAATTTAAAACCATTTACGTTATATTGGCACATTGTGTGAACTGTAATCTGTCCCAAAGAAATATCTTTGAAAAATTGATCAAATGTGGCGGCATTTTCTGAATTGTAAACTTATATATGGTTAGTAAATTAAAAGCAATGTTAGTAGAAAGATGAGTACACTAATATCTTAATAGGTGTATATATTACAACACTTACCCAATTAGTATACCACGTTATAACTAATGGAAACACTTGATCATGACCATGTTGGCTCACAAAATAACTGTAGAATCACATTGAAAATACAGTTAGTTTCCTTAATAAAATCGAAGTTGAATATATGTTGTTTACATATTTAATTTTCTTACTCTAAGAAGGGTTGGAATTCTGGACAATTCAACCAGACATGAAGCTCTGCTAATTTTTTTCTCCTTTTCGGTAAGTTTGCACAATGTACGCTTTTTTGAACCCTTACCCGGTTGGTTGAAGATTGATAATGATTGTACTGCAGGATCATTCCTAGTATCATCATGCCGATTAGGTATGTTTCTCAAACACGACACATAATCATCAAAGTAGTAAGAACAAAAGTGTGATCTTTCTTTAGCTAGATATACTTGAACCATACAACCCTCCACCCTATGTTTATTCTTAATACCCCTTTTAGACTTGCCAATGCTCCTGTAAAATGTTATAATAGATATATAATTTCAAAAGATATATGAACGATTTAAGATATAAGAATGAATATGTTATAGTTACTTACCTCTCAAAAAGATACATCCACCTATATTGAACTGGACCTCCCAATAGGGCTTCATGAACAAGGTGAATGGGAAGATGTTCCATCACATCAAAGAACCCAGGTGGAAGAATCTTCTCCAACTTATTACTAATAACAACGATATTTTTGGCCATTCGAACCAGATTCTCTACTCTCAATGTGTTGGAACACAAGTCTTTGAAGAACAAACTGATCTCTGCCATCGGTTTTCATATGTTTTCAGGCAATCCACAAAAAGCAATCGGAAGTAACTGTTCCATAAAAACATGACAGTCGTGACTTTTCATCCCATGTAATATTCCACGCTCAATGTCAACCCTCTTTCCCAAATTTGAGGCATATCCATCTGGCATTTTCAAGCTTTCCACCCACTCACAAATTTTTCTCTTCTGTTCCATTGTGAATGAATAACTAGCCTTAGGCTTAAGTAACTTGTTGTTGACAGACTCCTGTAAATGAAACGCCGGTCGTCTACAATGTTCTGGTAAGTCAAGTCTAGCCTTAACATTATCTTTTGTCTTGCCAGTTACATCCATTACAGTGTTGAACAGATTATCAAAATAATTCTTTTCAATATGCATGACATCAAGATTATGTCTAAGCAAATTATCCTTCCAATAAGGTAACTCCCAGAATATATTCTGTTTAGTCTAAGTATGTGCAACACCATACCTATCAAATTTGTACGGTGGTTCCTCAGTTACCTTTGGAAAATTTTGAACCCTTTCCCAAATATCATCACCCGTTAATATTGGGGGTGGACCATCTCGTTCAGTTTTATTCTTTTTAAATGCATATTTGTTTCTCCTAAACTCATGATCAGGTGGCAAGAACCGACGGTGACAATCAAACCATGAATTTTTTCAGCCATGTTTTAATGTGAATGATTTAGTATCTTCCATACAGTAGGGACATGCTAACTTTCCAGTTGTCATCCATCCAGATAGCATTCCATAGGCAGTAAAATCATTAATAGTCCACATTACACTAGCACGCATGTTGAAATTTTGTTTACGAGAAATGTTCCATGTTTCTACCCCCTCAGACCACAACAATTTCAACTCATCAATCAAAGGTTGTAAGTACACATCAATCTTGCTTTTTGGATTACTCGGACCGGGAATGACACAATTCAAAAATATATATGGACTTGTCATACACATCTCAGGTGGAAGATTATACGATGTAATAAACACAGGCCAACAAGAATATGTTGCAGCCCCAATTGAAAAATGGGTGAAACCATCCGCACACAAACCCAGCCTAACATTCCTTGGTTCAGCAGCAAAATTTGGATAAGTTCTATCAAAATGTTTCCAAGCCTCTCCGTCAGATGGATGACACATGACACCAGGTGGCCTTTTATTTTCACGGTGCCATCTCATATGAGGAGTAGAGCTATTTGATGCATACAACCTCTTCAATCTTGGTATAAGAGGTAAATAATGCATCGCCTTAATAGCAAGTTTCTTTTCGGTAGAACCAGTCTTATAGCGAGGGTGACTACAAAACTTACAAGACTCTAGATCGACATCCTCTTTATAGTATAACATGCAACCTTTTTCACAACAATCAATTCTTATCGAGGAGAGTCCTAACTTAGACACCAATGCATTTGCTTTATAATAAGAATCAGGAATCTCTACATTGGGATCAACTAATTCCTTCATAAGATCTATCATAGAGTCCATTGCTCCTTGAGAAATATTATTGTCAGATTTGATACTTAACAATCTAACTGCAACAGACAATTTAGAGTGCTGACTCCCATTGAACAAAGGACTACTACAATCACACAATTGTTCATAAAAGATGTTTGCTTCTTCATTAGGAGCTTCTTCTATATTTTCTCCTTGTTCAAAATCAGAATGCATCCCAAAAGCATCATCAACCATATCTGATATTCTAGAACCTTGGAAATAATTATGCTCGGTAGATCTACTACTTTCACAGACAACAAAGTTATTAAACATAGTGTCACTTTCAACCTCACCATGACTAGTCCAAACCGTATACCATGGTTTGAATCCATTCATAATAAGATGCATAGCAACAGTCTCTGTTGTATGATATCTCACATTTTCACAATTAAAACACGGACACCTAATCAATCTTGAAGTTAAAAAATCATCAAGTGTCTTTGCATAATTTATAAATCTAGTGACACCTTTTGCGAATTCTGGAATCATACCCGCTCGACCAGGATTGTTTCTATTATACATCCAACTACGATCAGGATCCATCTACACAAACAATAATGATAATTTGATTCCAACAGCTAAATAACATTTGAACTTATTTAAACAACTTAACAACTTTCTAAGTCTAACTAGTTTTGACATATTTATTTTAACTTATTGCAACAACTTAACAACTTTTTAACTTTAACTAGTTTAGTTTTGACTTAATTCCAACAGCTAAATCCACACCAACTAAACGACATTATTTATTTTAACTTATTTAAACAACTTAACAACTTTAACTAGTTTAGTTTTGACTTAATTCCAACAACTAAATCCACCAACTAAACCACATTATTTATCTTAACTTATTTAAACAACTTAACAACTTTTTAACTTTAACTACATTAGTTTTGACTTAATTCCAACAACTAAATTCACTAAATAAACCACATTATTTATTTTAATTTATTTAAACAACATTAGCTAGTTTAGTTTTGACTTAATTCCAACAACTAAATCCACCAACTAAACGACATTATTTATTTTAACTTATTTAAACAACTTAACAAACTTTTAACTTAAACTGCATTAGTTTTGACTTAATTCCAACAACTAACTTCACTAACTAAACCACATTATTTATTTTAATTTATTTAAAGCTAAGTGTCAACACTAGATGGACACAGATCGATCTTGCAAGAAAATTAATTTTGTCATCAATAGGATCAACTAGTGTTGGTACTTATGCTTAAGAAACACATTATTCCTAAATTAAAGCTAAGTGTCAACACTAGATGGACACTAATCGATCTTGCAAGAAAATCAATTTTGTCATCAATAGGATCAACTAGTGTTGGTACTTATGCTTAACAAACACATTATTCCTAAATTAAAGCTAAGTGTCAACACTAGATGGACACTAATCGATCTTGCAAGAAAATCAATTTTGTCATCAATAGGATCAACTAGTGTTGGTACTTATGCTTAACAAACACATTATTCCTAAATTAAAGCTAAGTGTCAACACTAGATGGACACTAATCGATCTTGCAAGAAAATCAATTTTGTCATCAATAGGATCAACTAGTGTTGGTACTTATGCTTAACAAACACATTATTCCTAAATTAAAGCTAAGTGTCAACACTAGATGGACACTAATCGATCTTGCAAGAAAATCAATTTTGTCATCAATAGGATCAACTAGTGTTGGTACTTATGCTTAACAAACACATTATTCCTAAATTAAAGCTAAGTGACAACACTAGATGGACACTAATCGATCTTGCAAGAAAATCAATTTTGTCATCAATAGGATCAACTAGTGTTGGTACTTATGCTTAACAAACACATTATTCCTAAATTAAAGCTAAGTGTCAACACTAGATGGACACTAATCGATCTTGCAAGAAAATCAATTTTGTCATCAATAGGATCAACTAGTGTTGGTACTTATGCTTAACAAACACATTATTCCTAAATTAAAGCTAAGTGTCAACACTAGATGGACACTAATCGATCTTGCAAGAAAATCAATTTTGTCATCAATAGGATCAACTAGTGTTGGTACTTATGCTTAACAAACACATTATTCCTAAATTAAAGCTAAGTGTCAACACTAGATGTCATCAATAGGATCAACTAGTGTTGGTACTTATGCTTAACAAACACATTATTCCTAAATTAAAGCTTAATATCAACACTAGATGGACACAAATCGATCTTGCAAGAAAATCAATTTTGTCATCAATAGGATCAACTAGTGTTCGTACTTATGCTTAACAAATATATTATTCGTAAAATTAAAGCTAAGTATTAATACTAGATGGACATTAACACATTATTGAAAACAATTGTACTTGAGCTTAAGAAATTTAGAAGCACCAACCTTATCTCCAACTTTGATGAAAGAAGCAATATAGTCTTGTATCAACTTTTTTAGATGTTGAGCTTCCTCAGTTGCCTAGCACAAAAAGTTCTTAAATTAGTTAAATATAAACTTCAAATCCAAGAATATTAGTTTTATATATATATATATATATATATATATATATATAAATAAGTTCAAGTTTCAATTCAAGTTCATATCTAATTTCTAAACTTAATTAGTTATATATTGAAGCTAATTAGTTCCAAGTTCAAATTCTAATTTCAAGTTCATATTCCTAATTAAGTTCAATTTATAGTAAATTCAAGTTATAATTAATTGTAAGTTCTAATTAAGTTTTAGTTCAAATCCCTAAAATTCCAAATTCAAACTAGCTAGCTAGTGTCCCAAATTCAAACTATTAATTAGCCTAAAATATCAAATATAATTCAAACTATTAGTCCTAAATTCCAAATTCAAACTAATCTTAAAATCACAAATTGGAAGTACTCCTAGAATTCAAAAACCAAACTATAGTGCTAAAATCCCAAATTCAAACTATTAGTAGTCCTAAAATCTCAATAATAATTCAAACTAGTCCTAAATTCAAAATTTAAACTAGTCTTAAAATCACAAATTCAAACTAGTCCTAAGATCCCAAAATCTAACTAGTGCTAAAATCCTAAATTCAAACTAGCTAGCTATTCCTAATCCCAAATTCAAACTATTAGTCCTAAAATCTCAATAATAATTCAAACTAACTCAAATAATTCCAAATTCAAACTTGTCTTAAAATCACAAATTGGAAGTACTCCTAGAATTCAAAAATCAAACAATAGTGCTAAAATCCCAAATTCAAACTATTAGTAGTCCTAAAATCTCAATAATAATTCAAACTAGTCCTAAATTCAAAATTCAAGCTAGTCTTAAAATCACAAATTCAAACTAGTCCTAAAATCCCAAAATCTAACTAGTGCTAAAATCCTAAATTCAAACTAGCTAGCTATTCCTAATCCCAAATTCAAACTATTAGTCCTAAAATCTCAATAATAATTCAAACTAACTCAAATAATACCCAAATTCAAACAACTCCTTAAATACCCTAATTCAATCTAATTTTACAATTCCAAAATCAAACTAATTAACTCAAGAAATACCAAATTTCAAACAAATCCTAAGATACCCTAATTCAAACTAACCCTAACATTAAAATTTTCAATTCACAATCAACAAACACAAACTAACAATCAAATAATCCCTAATTCAAACTAACAATCAAAAACCCTAAATCATTCACTTACTAATTAACTAACAATCAATAAAAAAAACTAATTCAATACACTAATTAACAAATTCAACACTCAAATTGAAAGAAATTAAAAATAATATTATGAAACCCTAACCTTGAATTAAAGGAGAAGGGCAGTGGGTCGGGATGGAGGCGGCGCCGGTCGAGATGGAGGCGCCGGCGTGACCTCCTGCTGCTGGCCGGTGCGAGCTGCCTCTGCTGCTGCCGCCTATGCGCTGCTGCTGTGACCTGCTGTTATCGCTGCTGATCGAGGCGGCGCACCGGTCGGGATGGTGGCGCGACCTCCTGCTGCTGCGCTGGTCGGGGATATGTGGGGGTCAGGGCGGTCAGGATGGGTCGGATGATGTGAGAGAGGAGTGAGAGAGCTTGGAGTGAAATAAATGACTTAAAGGGTTTTGTGATTATAATTCTTTTTTAAAAAGAAGTGTTAATTTACCGACCACGGAATGTTGGTATCTTTTAAAATAATTATTAATATTTAAAAATATTCAATAAATACCGACATCGTGAAGTCGATAATATTTAAATTAAATAATAATTTAAATATACTGACCTCTTAAGGTCAGCATTTAATAATTTGTTTTAATATAAACTCACCTCTTGAGGCTGATTTTATTAATTAAAATATATATGTATATTATATATATTTAATTTAATTTAACTACACACCAACAAAAGTTTAATTTAATAAATTTAATTTTATTGATCAATTTAATTTTTATAAATCTAAATTATATACCTTCTAATTATATATATTTAATTTTATTGATAATTTATCAATATCAAATTTAATATATAAATATCCTTGAATTGATCATCGGTATTTCTTTAATTGATAATGTGTTTCATAGCTGAACCACTAATATATAAGACTTCATTTGTTAAACTACTCGAGGAGTATATAATTAATCAACATATTTCATACTCCAATGAATTATTATTTACATGTCATTGCCTACGATATGATCACTACACTTGACATCCATTCAAGATCGAACGTAATAATCTTGATAGAACTTGCTTTGTACAGTAATTTACGGCGTTCTATTGTCTATTTCATAAAACGAAATAAGACATTGAAGGTTATACGTACAAATAATTAAACAATTAATTATATAAATATAAAGTTTATAATTAATTGTTATCATAACATTTCTACGAATATTATCTCACATTTCATACTCGAATGGATTATATGTTAGCTCTTCACCTCTACATCATTACATGAGATTTTAAGTTCATGATTTGACGACGGATTGATAGAATTTGTACATTACCACTAATATATAAGACTTGATTTGTCAAACTACTCGAGGAGTATATAATTAATCAACGTATTTCATAAAATCGACCTCCGAATGTCGCTTTTATTAAAAGTAATTAGATTTAATAAAAAATACCGACCTCATGAGGTCGGTATCACATTAAATTTTAAGATAAATAAAAAGTAATCATGTTAATTAAATAATATTGACATCGGGAGGTCGGTATTTTATATTAATTTATATTTTAACTTATATAAAACCGTCATCCGGAGCACGATTTATTTAAAGAAAATATTAATTTATTAATTTTTCTGGAAGTCACTATATAAATATTTTAATGAAAATCAATATAATTACATACTATTTAATTTTACCGACTTCCGGAAGTCCATATTATAATTTTTTATTTTTCTATTTTACACAAAACCGTCCTCCGGAAGACGATTTAAATAAAATTAATTCAAAATATTTCTCAATTTTGTTTTTAATATTTAATTGAGAAAAAATAAAATATTTTTATTATTTATTTATTTAATACCGACATCAAGAGGTCGGTTTTTATTGTAATTCATTTTTCCGAGCTTGGTGGTGTAGCGTGGCGTGGCATGGTGCAGGGATGGGTGGGGATGGGTGGGGATGGGCAAAGATGGGGGTGGATCGGTGTGAGAGAGGACTGAGAGTGGAGTGACAGATGACTTAGGGTTTTGATACTATCATTCTTTTTTTAAGAGAAGTGTTTAATTTACCGACCACGGGATGTCGATATTATTTAAATAAAAATAATAATTTAAATGTACCGACCTCTTAAGGTCGGTATTTATTAATTTATTTTAATATAAACTCATCTCTTGAGGTTGATTTTATTAATTAAAATTACATTTATAAATTGTATATATATATATATATATATATTAACTACACATCAACAGAAATTTAATTTAATAAATTTAATTTTATCGATCAAGTTAATTTTATAAATTTAAATTATATACCTCCTAATTATATAAATTTAATTTTATCGATCAACAAATTAAAGTTTATCAATATCAAATTTAATATATAAATCTCCTTGAATTGATCATCGGTATTTCTTTAATTGATAATGTATTTCATATAAGAACCACTAATATATATATATATATATATATATATATATATATATATATATATATATATATATATATATATATATAAGACTTGATTTGTTAAACTACTCAAACTAATATATATATATATATATATATATATATATATATATATATATATATATATATATAAGACTTGATTTGTTAAACTACTCAAGGAGTATATATAATTAATCAACGCATTTCATATTCCAATGAATTATCCTTTATATGTCATCATTGCCTACGATATTATCACTACACATGACATCCATTCAAGATCAAACATATATAATAATATTATCTCGCATTTCATACTTGAATAGATTATATTATCTGTTAATTAGCTCTTCACCTGTACATCATGACATGATATATTTAGTTCATCATTTGACAACAGACTAATAGAATTTGTACATTACTCTACAAATATAAGTATAATTATCTCTTAATTCATATCAACGTAGTTTCATACTCTAAATATGGATTATAGATATTTTTTTATTTATTCCACGAATTCTAACTTTTTATTTATAAAAGTATACAAAATTGTTACACTTTTTTAAACAATTAATTGTAGGTGTAAAATGAAAATTTAGTATTATGCTAGTAAAATTATGATTTATAGGAACATTTTAAACAAACCGACCTCCGGATGTCACTTTTATTAAAAGTAATTAGATGAAATAAAAATACCAACCTCATGAGGTCGGTATTTTATATTAATTTATTTTTTAACTTATATAAAACCGTCATCCGGAAGACGATTTATTTAAAGTTAATTGAAAATATTAATTTATTAATTTTCTAGAAGCCACTATATTAATATTTTAATGAAAATTAATTTAATTACATACTATTTAATTTTATCGACTTCCGTAAGTCGGTATTATAATATTTTTTGTTTTTTATTTTACGTAAAACCGTCCTCCAAAAGACGATTTAAATAAAATTAAATCAAAATATTTCTCAATTTTTTTATATATTTAATTGAGAAAAAAATAAAATATTGTTATTTATTTATTTTATTTAATACCGACATCAAGTGGTCGGTTTTTATTGTAATTCATTTTTTTTTGGGAAAAATTCCAACCTCCAGAGGTCGGTATTTTGATTTTTGTATTTTTAAAATTCTGACCTCCAGAGGTCGGTAATTTTATTTTTGTATTTTTTAAATTCCGAACTCCGGAGGTCGGTATTTTTATTTTTGTATTTTTGAAATTCTGACCTCCGGAGGTCGGTAATTTTATTTTTGTATTCTTTAAATTCCGACCTCCAGAGGTCGGTATTTTGTTTTCCTGCTTTATTTTGCATAAAAGCCGACTACTTGTAGTCGATTTTCATATCAACGTAGTTTCATACTCTAAATATGGATTATTGATGTTTTTGGTTTATTTCATGTATTCTAACTTTTTATTTATAAAAGTATACAAAATTGTTAAACTTTTTTAAACAATTAATTGTAGGTGTAAAATGAAAATTTAGTATTATGCTAGCAAAATTATGATTAATAGGAACATTTTAAACAAACCGACCTCCGGATGTCGCTTTTATTAAAGTATTTGAATGAAATAAAAATACCGACCTCATGAGGTCGGTATTTTATATTAATTTATTTTTTAATTTATATAAACCGTCATCCGGAAGATGATTTATTTAAAGTTAATTGAAAATATTAATTTATTAATTTTATGGAAGTCACTATATAAATATTTTAATGAAAATTAATTTAATTACATACTATTTAATTTTACCAACTTCCGGAAGTCGGTATTATAATATTTTTTTATTTTTTATTTTACGCAAATCCGAAAGACGATTTAAATAAAATTAAATCAAAATATTTCTCAATTTTTTTATATATTTAATTGATAAAAAATAAAATATTGTTTTTTATTTATTTTATTTAATACCGACATCAAGAGGTCGGCTTTTATTGTAATTTATTTTTTTCCGGGAAATATTCCGACCTCCAGAGGTCGGTATTTTGTTTTACTGATTTATTTTGCATAAAACCGACTACTTGTAGTTGGTTTTCATATCAACGTAGTTTCATACTCTAAATATGGATTATTGATGTTTTTGGTTATTCTACGTATTCTAACTTTTATTTATAAAAGTATACAAAATTGTTAAACTTTTTTAAACAATTAATTGTAGGTGTAAAATGAAAATTTAGTATTATGCTAGCAAAATTATGATTAATAGGAACATTTTAAACAAACCGACCTCTAGATGTCGCTTTTATTAAAGTATTTGGATGAAATAAAAATACAGACCTCATGAGGTCGGTATTTTATATTAATTTATTTTTTAATTTATATAAATCGTCATCCGGAAGACAATTTATTTAAAGTTAATTGAAAATATTAATTTATTAATTTTATGGAAGTCACTATATAAATATTTTAATGAAAATTAATTTAATTACATACTATTTAATTTTACCGACTTTCGAAAGTCGGTATTATAATATTTTTTGTATTTTATTTTACGCAAAACCTTCCTCCGGAAGACAATTTTAATAAAATTAAATCAAAATATTTCTCAATTTTGTTTTTTATATTTAATTGAGAAAAAAAATATTGTTATTTATTTATTTTATTAATACCGACATCAAGAGGTTGGTTTTTATTGTAATTCATTTTCTAGGGAAAAATTCCGACCTCCAGAGGTCGAAATTTTGTTTTCCTGCTTTATTTTGCATAAAAACCGACTACTTGTAGTCGGTTTTCTGAAGTTTTTTTTAATTTTTTATTCTCTTTAAGAATACCGACCTCCGGAGGTCGGAAATTGCCGACCTCCATTTGAGGTCGATAATTTTTAGGTCGGTATTCACTGTTTTTTTATTAGTGAGAATCCGAAAAGGGAAGAATCAAGTTCTTAGGGGATTGAAGCTTTGTTCGAGGTAGGTGATGGTTGTGATTTCATGTTTCATGTTGGTGTGATGTGTGTTAGTAATTACTTTATTATAATGCATGTATGTATGCGAATGTTGCATTATTGATCACACTAATCATAAATGAGTATGAATGGATGATTGTATGCCACAAATCAACACTTAATTGTATAATTATGAGAATGTACATTGTGATTGTGATTGTGGCTTGTTGAATGGATCGGGTGTTACATTCCAACACACTAACTTGGATCGGGTGCGACGTTCTGGTGCATATATGGGATCGGATGTCACGTCCGGCACACTAACTTGGATCGGGTGCCACATACCGGTTCACTAACAGTTTGGGGTATGGGTTCCGTGAGAGGACCATTGAATTGTGTTGTGTATCTAATTGAGATGATTACGTTAATATCTAATGATAATTGAGATTGAAAGACTATTTTTTGCTCGAAAATGATAACCAATGTGTATTATTGAAGTGGAATGCTACACTGATCCTGAAAAGATGAACTATATTGTATATGTTTGGTATATGCCTGTTTTATAATATTGTGGCTACTTGGTTATGTTTCACTTATTGAGATAGCTGCGTGATACTACCAGTACATTGTGATTGTGTACTAATACTACACTTGCTCATTCTTTGTTGAGTACAGGGCATCTTCAAGCGGCTATTAATAGACCTCAGCTAGGAGATCAGTGATCGAGACCGAATTTCAAGGGTGAGCCAGTTCTTTCAGGCTGTAATGAAATCCTTCATTTTAGTTTAGTCCATTCTCTTCGAACTCAAACTATTGTTAGATGTTTCTTATGCTTCGTTTGGGTTGTACCCATTTCCTTAGACTTGTTGTACTTTAGATATTTTGGTACAATGACTTTCAGATTCTAATGGTTAAGACTTCCACATTAGTTTGGTTAAGTTATTTGTTTAAACCTTTGGAGTTTATGGGAACTCCGTATTTCTTTTGGTCATTTATACCTACTTTTGTATCTTTAAATGCATAGTTTTTGATTAATTTGTTTAGTCTGGGTTGTAGTAATAGTTATCCCACCGAAGGATTAGTGTGGTTGCCAATCATGACAGTCTGGGTCGTGACAAAGTTTGTATCAAAGCCCTAGGTTCATTGATCTCATTGTACCAAAATGAGTCTAGTAGAGTCTTGTAAAACGGTATGAAGACGTTGTACTTTTCTTCGAGAGGCAATAGGACTTTAGGAAAAACTCACTTCTTTGTACTCCTTCGTGCTATGACTGGAATCCAATTAGTATCTGGGTGATACAAATCGGTATCTTTCCTCCTTCACTCTATGGTCCAAACTAGAGCAATAAAAGTGGTAACACTGTCACTAGCAAGAGAGGATGTGTATAGACTACCGACAGTTGAATATGGTCATCATTCGGAACAATTATCCGCTACCTCGGATAGATGATCTTTTGACCAGTTGCAGGGTGCATCAGTTTACTTTATGATTGATCTAAGGTCTGGCTATCATCAGGCCTGAGGATATACCAAAAACAAAATTTAGGACCCGCTATGGGCACTATGACTTTCTAGTTATGTCACTTGGGTTGAAAAATGCGCCTGCAACTTTCATGAGTTTGATGAATGGTGTGTTCAAACCATTTCTTAATTTGTTTGTTATAGTATTTATTAATGACATTTTGGTTTATTCGAAAAGTGAGAAAGATTATGCCGACCATCCTTGTATTATTCTGGGTGTTCTTGGAAAGCAAAAGTTATATGCAAAATTTTCTAAGTGTGAATTTCGATTGACTTCGGTTGCATTTTTGGGGCATGTAGTTTCAAGGGAAGGGTTAATGATAGATCCCCAAAAGATTGAAGCAGTCAGGAATTGGGTCCGACCTAGTTCTGTGACTGAAATTTAGAGTTGTGTGGGGCTCGCTAGCTACTATCATCGCTTGTGAAGGGATTAAGGTCAGATTTGCAGATTTGAGTTTATATGTGACAACATTCAAGAAGTTTTGGTAAGGGATGATTAGATAATGAACACCATTACTTTGGAAAATGTATTTAGTATTGTTGTAATAACATATATAAGTTGTTTAGCGAATGATGAAATTAAGTTATGCCAATTGAGGTTAGAACCTATACTATAATTTCCTTGATTGATGGTATATCAAAGAAATTCATGATACGACTACTACAATAGCAACAATGATTACTTGATTAAGTTATTAAGTGTGTTATTGTGGAGAACCTGTACATATGAAATGGAAATCAACAAGACTGTTGAGGCCGGGGAATTGGTGATGCAGGTAGAGGAACAGTGCTGCCAGGCAAGGAGGTTTCCCATCGAGATGATAGGGCTCAGTGTTATGCCTTTTCGGGCAAGACTGAGGTTGAGGGGTCAGATGCAGTGATCACATATACCATTCTTATCTGTGACAGGATGGCTACTGTTTATTTGAATCTGGGTTCTACTTGTTCATATGTGTCAGTTCAGTTTGCCTTGGGATTTGATGCGGTTTGTGATATACTTGATGCCCCATCCATGTTTCCACCCTAGTTTAAGAATATGTCATAGTCTCCCATGTGTATCATGTTTATCCTGTGTGTTTATGGATTTTCAAACTTAGGTTGATTTAGTTATGCTGGATATGACTGACTTGATATAATCTTAGGCATGACTTGGTTGTACCCCTATTATATCGGGCCTAATTATAATACTAAGTTGGTAACTCTAAAGATCCCGGGTAGGGAAAGGTTAGAATGGGAATAGGTGTACAAGCCTAACCCAGCTAAGATCATATCTTTCGTGCGGGCTAGGAAACTAGTGGTGCAGGGTTGTTTGGATTTTTAGCTCTTATTCGGGATATTAGGGTTAAGTCTCCATCTATTGAGTCTAGTCATGTGGTGTCAGAATTTAGAGAAGTGTTTCCTACTGATTTGCCATGTATGCCTCTTGATAGAGATATAGATTTCTGCTTTGACTTGGAAACTGGCACTTGCCCCATCCCTATTCTTTCTTATCGCATGGCTCCGGTATAAATGAGAATGCTTAAGGCTCAAATCTAGGAGCTTCTTGATAAAGGTTTCATCCGTCCTAGTGCTTCCTGTGGGGTGCTCCTGTCTTGTTGTTAAGACAAATGATGGTAGTATGAGGACTGGTGATTTTATCATAAGCCATAAAGGGATGGATTGATACCGGAATGACAAGTTTATGGATAAGGATAGTTCCATTGAGTATAGTTGGGTGAAGGAAATTGAAGTATTTTAGTAAGAAAGTGAGTATAAAATTGGGTTAGTCCTTTCAATTTGATGAGCTTACCTGAGTTTGAGGCGTCGTGTTGATGAAAAGGTTGACTTCGTAGTAATAGTCAAAGTTGAGTAAGCGTAATGGTAATAATAGTTCATGATGGATTGTGACGGGATGTAACTATATAATAAAATTGTTGGTTAAGTGAATTTTTGTATAGTATTTACGACTTGCGAGTATCTAAGGTTGTGGTTTTCTAATATTTGGTGAGTAACGTGGTTGTATGAAAAGTTTTAAGAGATGGTGGGACACCACTTGAATAGAATTTAAAAGAGCTAGAGTCATGATGAGGAAAAATAGCGGGATATAGTACAACCTTTAGAGAGAAGCGAGAGCAAGAATATTTTATTTGATTGCAAAGGCTAAATAGCTATCTTCAGTGTGGTAGATAATTAGGTTCAGAGATGCGTGATTTCATTCGTTTAGTTGTGGCTATGGTAATAGTGTCACGGGTCCATCAAATTGGTTAAAAACTATTGTAAAAGACTTGAGAAAGGAGTGTACAGACATTAGCTCGAGTGTGATGATAAGTGCTTTGGTTTTGTTTTTGAGTTTAGTAATGAGTACGTTGAAATTTTTAGCGAAGGATATTGTAAGATCGATGGAGATGCGATCAATAATAAGCGAAGATCCATGAATTCATAAAATTCTTCAAGGTACAAGCTAATGTTGATAGATAAGGAGATTGTGTTATGCAGTTGAATTTACAATTCATATTTTTCATTATAAGTTTACATTCGTGGTGATATATTTTGTCAAAATATGAATTGGCAATGTGGGAAACGATCAATTGTTTTCGGTATTGAGCATTTGAATGGACTTAAACCTGGGTTGAGTCGAAAAATTTACTACTGTTGATTGTTAAGTACCTAAGAAAGGTTTTCATTTAAAAGTGTAGGTTTATAGTAAGGTAAATGGTCGTAGTGTTCATGATGGTTAGTAATGACAGTGTGGACTTCAGTGGAATGATGTGAAGAGTATGTGGAGTCAACTCAATGGAAAGGATTGGTATTAACTCTTCAAAGGAAAACCTTTAGTGTTATTCCATAAAAATTTTACGTGACCATCTATTTTATTTTGTACACGGTGGTGAGTATGTTTCACTAGCTATAATCACGTGTGCTTTCACTTTTGTGGGTGGATCAGGGGTACCAATCCTACAATGTTCTCTTGGTTGAGTGGGATGATTAAGAATACTTGGTTATTTCAAATGACATATTTGGCGTTGTCTTGAGTTGTTAAAATATTTCAGTGGTTCTACATGTACCACCTTGCTTATGAGAGTTCATAAAAAAGCTACCATGTGTAATTATGGTTGTCCGACAATCTTAATATTCATCTAGTCATTGAAGTCATGTAACGATTTTGTATGGTTGAATATAAGGATCATTGGGTCCAACTCTACTCTTCTTAAGGGAAATCTACAATCTCAATTGCTAAATCTACGTTTCGATAGTGTTGTTAGAAGATTTGTATGCTTGGACATATCCTTCAATGAGTATCTGATGTCGACCAAATTTTTGTAACTTAAGCTCATGAAAATTTATGTTGTGGAATGGAGATGTTGTTAAGAACTATGATTGTTGGGTATTATGAGTATGTGTTGGTTGGTTCAGGTTCACTTCTAATCGTAGAGGGTATTGATTTGAATTTTGTCATGCTTAAGTACTAAAGGATTCTTCTAGATGATTGTGTCAAGGTCCTTGATAACATGTTGCAGACGTGTGTACGATCAACTTTGGTGGTTGTTAGGAATCTCTTTTGTTGTTAGGTAAGTTTACATATAACAATATTTATCACGCGAGTATTGAGATGACTTCATTGTGGCATTGTATGGGAGGATGTGTAGGTATTCAATTGGTTGGTTTGAGTTTGGAAATGTGAAACCCTTAGGGGGTTGATTTGGTGAAAGATGCTCAAGATAAGGTGAGAATCATCCCAGAGTCCATAGAAAAAAGTATGTGGGATAAGTATCCCCAATTGTTCAACGATTCAGGTACTACTCCACCCTTACTTTAGCCCGTGTTTCCTAGTTTGTTACTCAGGGACAAGTGATGGGTAAATTGGTATCTATTGGTAGTAACTTGGAATTTCCCAACCTAGTGCAGATTTGGATGAAATCGGAGTCAGTGAGGTCTAGGGAAATCTGGCAACAAATGGGAGATCTAATTATGATTTTTGATCACATGAGTAGATATATAAGACGTTAAGGAACCCGTACAACTTTTCAAATTGAATTTGGGTGAGTAGAACTCCTAAAATTGATCTTAGGGTGAAAGGGTATTTTTTGAGTGTCATGGGATGAAGGTGTGTTATGAAATGGGGGTTTGAAACTCTTAAATTAGCTCACTATTTTCATGCAAGCCACCAAGGCAGGGCCGCTGTAGCGAGGTGAGGACCGTTGTAGCGGGACAGACGTGACTTAAGTCATAAATAAACCCCAAAAATGTTTTATTCTGTAATTTTTGACCTTGAGAGCTAAGGAATGACCCAGGGTATTTCTTGAAGGTTTTCCACCTCTTCTAGCACCAAAGGTAAGATTTTTAGTCCCCGAATCCATTTTTCAATCCATAGAACTTAGTTGCTTGGGTAATTATCGATGGAGAAGGTTTTGATCTGGGATTTAAGGTGGAAAAAGCCCTAATCTGGGTAGGGGGATCAAGGGTTCGACCTAGGTTGGATATTATTGATAAAAAGTCCAGGAAATTAGGTCTTGTTTATTGATCATCGTGTTATATTGATTGTTTGTAGACCAAGAACAAACGAAAAGAATTCGAAAAGGGAAGAATCAAGTTCTTAGGGTATTCAAGCTTTGTTCGTGGTAGGTGATGGTTGTGATTTGATGTTGGTATGATGTATGTTAGTAATTACTTAATTATAATGCATGTATGTATGCGACTATAGCATTATTGATCACACTAATCGTAAATGTGTATAAATGGATGATTGTATGCCATGAATCAACACTCAATTGTAGAATTATGAGAATGTACATTGTGATTGTGATTATGGCTTGTTGAATGGATCGGATGTTACGTTCCAACACACTAACTTGGATCGGGTACCAAGTACCGGAACACTAACAGTTGGGGTATGGGTTTCATGAGAGAACCATTAAATTGGGTTCCGTGAGAGGACCATTGAATTGTGTTGTGTATCTACTTGTGATTATTACGTTCATATCTAAAGGTGATTGAGGTTGAACAACTGTTTGTTGCTCTAAAATGATAATCAGTGCGTATTATTGAGAACGTGGAATGCTGCATTGATCCTAAAAAGATGACTAATATTGTATATGTTCGGTATATGCCTGTTTTATAGTGTTGTGGTTACTTGCATGTATTTTACTTATTGGGATAGCCGTGTGATCCTACCAGTACACTGTGGTTGTATACTGATACTGCACTTGCTCATTCTTTGTTGAGTACAGGGCATTTTCAGGCGGCTATTGATATACCCCAGCTAGGAGATCAGTGATCGAGACCGAATTTCAAGGGTGAGCCAGTTCTTTCAGGCTGCCAAGAAATCCTTCATTTTTGTTTAGTCCATTCTCCTCGGACTCAGACTATTGTTAGATGTTTCTTATGCTTAGTTTTGGGTTGTACCCATTCCCTTAGACTTGTTGCACTTTAGATGTTTTCGTACAATGACTTTCAGATTCTGAGGGTTAAGACTTCCACATTAGTTTGGTTAAGTTATTTGTTTATACCTTTAGAGTTTATGAAAACTCTGTATTTCTTTTGGTCATTTAAACCTGCTTCCGTATCTTTAAATGCATAGTTTTTGGTTAAGTTGTTTAGTCTAGGTTGTAATAATGGTTCTCCCACCGGAGGGTTAGTGTGGCTGTCAATCATGACGGTCTGGGTTGTGACAGTTATACTAAGCAAAAAATAGTATGTGTGTACTTAGTGCAAAATAATTTGTTAGTCACCAAAGGGGACAAACTGGAGAATTTAATGTCTACACATATAATATTTATGATCACTTGATGCATGTATTATGTTTTTATAGTTTGTTAGTCACCAAAGTGGCCAAACTAAAATGTATAAAATTAATCACATGCCCAAAATTTGTGATATTACGTGTGTATTTGTATGGGAAATGGCATAAATTCCCCCATAAACTTGTCCTGAAAAGTCAGTTGCATGCTTCAACTATTATGATGACCTATTACACACATTTAATATTTAAAACTGAATTTAATACTACCTTAAGACGTGTAACACCACTCTCACAGCATGTAGTGTATTACACTCGCTACCACATAAACACTACGTCAGCGCCACGTCAAATTTTATAATCTCTTATATTCTTTTTGTTTTTTTCTTTATTAATTAACTTTATTTTTGTTTAACTCTATTTTACACTAATTAATTATTAATATTCTTTAATAATTATCTTCTTTATCATTAAATCCCACCCACTTTATCTCTAATCTTATCGGCAAAATCATTTATTTGATTTATATCATGATTTTCTTTGTCATCTCCGGCGAAGAACAACCAACTCATCACCACCATGATCCCACCTCCACAACTCCATTCGTTCTTCTTTTCCAACGAACTATTAGCCACCAAACAATCACCTAAACCACCACAAAACAACCACTCAAAATTCAAATCAATCATCGAAAAACACCAATCAGACCTCATTACCTTATCCCTTTGCGGTTTTATTCTTTTGATTTCTTTTGCAGGTGTGTCGGCTAGCTCAAAGCTTCAGCCATGGCTCTGATGAAGTTCCAAAGAGCTCTACACTTCCAGATCTGAACAACCAACAAATAACCACAACCAACTACCCCAGTACTACACTCTCGTCGTTGTGAATCTTTGGGGTTGTGATGAAAAATAAAAAGTTGTGATGAAAATTAAATAATGAAGCAGAAGAGGGTAATGGGTGGGGAAGGAAGATTTTGATTTTTTAATTCTTTTTTTAACTTTAATTTTTTCTGACACGCTAGTTTTTTTTTTTTATTTTGTCACGTCAGTTTTAATGAGTAAATAAATTCACTTTTAAGTAATAAAGGTGTGTAATAGGTCGTCATGATAGTTTAAGTGTGTAACTGACTTTTCGGGACAAGTTCAAGGGGGAATCTATGCCTTTTCCCTATTTGTATTCATATAGTTTGTTAGTCACCAAAGTGGTCAAAATAGTACGGTTAAGAAAAATATGCATTCATAAAAATTGTCATTTATCTATGTAAGTTAATGAAATGTCTATATTGAAAATAAATATTTAAATTGACTTTCACTATTGCTAGAACTTAAGAATTTACCCAAAGGTAAATCAATCATTTACGAATAGTGAACATTATGAGGTAAATTAATATTAACATACTATTGTATATCAAAAGATGTCGTGTATGTTTGATTAAAAATATTTAATTTCCTAATAAAGATAAAAATGACATTTAAATTATGATAGTGTGTCTTAGTATCTACCCAAAGGAGAATTACGATATACTTTTATCATTTTACTAAATTCACATTATTTTTCTAATCTGTGAGCATGTATATCTGTTTTGCAATTATTCCTCTTCATTTGCCTGCTTCGTATGTTACTCTGTTCAATGGATTGAACGTCTTTGAATGACATGAACAAGTCCAATTGTACTTAGGAGTGATGGATCTAGACTTGGCTCTCCTGAATGATAAACCTGCTGCCATTACTGATTAGAGTAGTGAGGATGATAAGTCTTTTCATAAATCATGGGAGCGCTCTAACAAATTAAGCCTTATGTTTATGCGAATGACTGTTGCTAACAGCATTAAGAGTACTATTCAACAAATACATGAAGTTTGTGGAAGAACGTTTTCGTTCTGCTGATAAGTCTCTCGCTGATACACTAATGGCTTAACTCAGGACCATGAAGTTTGATGAATTTCGTAGTATGCAAAATCATATCATTGAGATGACTAACATTGCAAAAAGACTTCGAACCTTGAGGATGAAAGTGGATGACACCTTCTTGGTTCGATTCATTCTGAACTCATTACCTCTTGAGTAGGGACCATTTCAAATTAACTATAACACTATTAAGGATAAGTGGGATGTTAGTGAATTGTCCAGTATGCTTACTCAAGAAGAGTCAAGACTTAAAAAACAAGGAGGTCATCCCATTAACCTCATGGGTTGAGAAGTTGGTAAATGACTTAAAGTAAGGCCAAAAAGTTTAAGAAGAAGAAATCACCTGCTAAAGTTTCACAGGATGCTCATAGGAACTGAGGCTGATGTTTGTTATTTCTATAGAAAGGAACGACACTATCAAAAAGTGTCAGAAATGTAAAGCTTGATTTGAAAAGAAAGGTACATTTAGTGCTTTTGTATATTTCGAATCAAATTTAGTAGAATTTCCTAATAATATTTGGTGAATTGATTCTGGTGCAACTACTCATGTATCCACTATGTTGCAGATATTCACTACGATCCATACTACAAATCCATATAAAGATTTCTTGTTCATGCAAAATCGCATAAAGGATCAAATTGAAGGCATATAGACTTATCAGTTGTGTCACGTCTCGAGCTTACACCCTGGGTGGGACTGGCACTCGAGAACCATTTCTGGCCCCAAGCGAACCCTTGGCCTGGCTTAACTCTTAGCGAAAGACTTAAATGACAAGAAAACAATCTCAAAAGATAAACTCATGCAATAAACTTAGAATGTCTTAAAAGAAACATTCCACTAGCCCATATGGCAACTAAAGTCTCAAACATCAAAACTGAAATGGAAACACTCAATAACTAATATCAACTGACTGTCTACAAAGCCTCTAACAACTAAGATGGACGTCGAGACAAGACCACGACATCCTAATGAACTAAAATGATAAATTAATAAATAGGGGGATCCTATGGAAGCTAGGAGGCTCACCAACAACTCGGAAGCTCAACTGGATCAACGATGCTCTGGATGCTGATCCTGGTTACTTGTATCTGCATGATAAAAAAATACAGGCCAACTGGCATCAGTACATTGAATGTACGAGCATGCGAGGAGAATTCTAAATCGAGACATAAGCTCATTTCAATATAAAGCAGTAATATAAGTGCAATATAAAGAAAAACTTTTAAAATATGTGGATAACAACTCTATGTATTGAAAAATACAATAGTAACTCAATTTCTATGCAAGGATACAATTTAAACTCTGTTTGTATATGAAAATACAAATTAAAATTTGTGTATATAAGAATACAAAATATCTTTGTGGGAGTTTCTCTAACCGACAACCATCACTATGAGTTATGTGATGATACAACGTTTTGCCTCACGCTGCCAGGGCCGTCCTATAGCTTGCCAGGATATAAAACCTAACTACTAAGTGGATCCACTAGTCTATGCTAAAAAACACTAAGGAATCATCTAAAAAGTATGACAATTTTCTTCTCATGATGGCTACACGGTTTATGGAGACTATGAATTATCTGAACTCAAGCTCGTCCCCAAATCAGTGCTTAATACTTCTCCCAAAAATGTAAATAGCTCATATGTTAAAAACATAACTCTTTTTGTGGTTTGAGATAATTACTCAAAAACTAGCACAAAGGGTCTCTTGGAAATTAGAGTTTTCTCTCTTGCTTAAATGTGAAAACATTTACTCTTTACTCAAAAACTAGCTCAAGGTTGTAATTTGCGATAGGAAAGATATCGTGATGTTTAGGAGTGTTTTTAGATAGTTAAACACGAGAAACAATCAAGAAATCACTGTTTGGAAGCAAGTCCGTGACGTAGAGATGTATTTTAATATTTGGTCGCGAAATAAATTTTGAGGCAGAGGGGTTCGCGACCTCTCCGTGACACGGAGAAAAATTCTGTGAAATGGTGGGGCAAGTTCGCAACGCGGACTGGGATACCAGATTTGCCCAACTTTTTTGTTCTTCGTTTTCTAACCCCAATTCACCTAAATTCGATTCTTTTCTCGATTTCCCTTTTTGATTCAAATACCCAGTACATGCACACAAGAATCTAATCAAACACAACCCTAAAATCAACACGATTTCCTAAAGAACTCATATATCTCATCTAAACACAAGAACGAAAGACAATTTCAAGAACACAATTCAATAAACATCATACTTTCAACCTTCTAGAACGAATTTTGCTGAAATAAACATGATTGGCGCGTGGGTGAACGAACTCAATGCTATGAAAGTCTCACATACCTCTTTAGGGATCAACTCTTGGCGAAATGACTTTGATTCCGCAAGAAATCTCCAAGAACGCCTTGACTTTTCTCCTCTTTTCTCTTCTTTCAAAGCCCTAGCATAATTCTTAATTGCGTAAACTGAACTAACTTAGTTTAGACCCCAAATAAATTCCTAAAAATGAAATAAATTAATTGGGTAATGAAAAGACCAAAATATCCTTCTAAATTCGGTTGACTTTCCTTATCCAGACAACTAACTTCAAAGGGAATTATTTTATTACTAATCCAGAGACTTACATTTATAAATATAATTCCTAACTAAAAAATAGAAAAATACATTACTAACTTATCAGTTTAATTCAAATAACAAATAAAAAGAACTAACTCCTAAATTCAAGTCAAAGAGGACTCTAATAACATAATTTGAAAATCCTAAAAATAGCTAATTATTTTATTTCTGCAATATCCTGAGACATATTCTCAACACTCCTTCTTGGATTAGGAATTGTAGATTGTAGTCTCATATGAAATTTGACCTTGTGAACAAATCTGTCAATTCATCTTTTGTCTTGCAAGGCTTGTGTACATCTTCTGTTGGATTAAATGAGAAGCTCCTACCTCTCATTTCAACTTGTAAAATCTCTTGCTTAGTAGAATCAAATATTCGACAATATTTGTCTCCAAATAATAATTTAAATACTTTTTCTATTAATTGACCAACACTAAACAAACTTTTATCAATATCAGGCACATTAAAAACATCTGCAATTATTTTGTACCTGAATTTTTTTTAATTGAAACAGACCCTTTTTCTTTTGCAGGAATACAATCACCATTCCCAGTTATGACTTTCTTATTTTCCATAGGAATGAACTCTTTAAAAAGATTTCTTTCATATGTCATGTGGTTTGTACAACCACTATCATCCAAAAATCAGATTTTTTGGTTGAAAAACAAGTTGCCACAAATAAGTGGTCTTCTTCTTCTTCTTCTTCTTCTTCTTCAGTAATGACTTGGGCAACTGTTTCATCTTTTTGAAATTTGCTTTTGCAAATCATAGCTTCATGACCAAGTTGTTTGCAGTTCTTGCACTGTGCATCTGGTCTTTTCCAACATTTATATGGAGGATGTCCATTTTTTCCACAATGCTAACAAGGTGAGTAATTTTTTAAAAATTTACCTTTGCTTTGAGTTTTGTGGCTGGCTACTAATGCTTCTTCAACCATGCCATCTTGCCTCATAAATCTCCTTTGTTCCTGAGCCTGCAAAGAATTTAATAATTCTGCCAAGCTAATTTTGGACAGATCTTGTGTGTTTTTCAAGGTAGTTATAAATGCTTCATATCTTTCGGGCACTGTAACAAGAACTTTTTCAACAATTCTTGTATCTTTGAATTTAGTGCCTAGTAATCTTACCTTGTTGACAATACCAAGCAATCTGTCAAAGTATTCCTTGATTGTTTCTGACTCTTTCATTCTCTGCAATTCGAATTCCCTCATTAAATATAATACCTTCATTCCTCGTATTCTTTCATCTCCAACATATTCTTTCTTCAGATAATTCCAAATATCTTTTGGTGATGTGAGAGTCATGATTTCGTGAAAACAGTTGTCGAAACAGCAACAAACAAAGTTGTTTTTGCCTTTGACTTAATGGTTTTCTTTTCCTTCTGACTCTTGATCTGGGCAACGGTGGGATTATTTGACAGCGGATTAATTTCATAATCCTCTTCCACGGCTTCCCAAAGATCAAGAGCCTCCAAGTAGGTCTCCATTCTTATAGCCCATAGTTGATAATTCTCACCATAAAAAATAGGAGGAGCTATTCGAGAAAAACTATTTTCTAAATCCATTTTTGTACTCACAGGTCCCTCAAGAAGAAGGCTCTAGATACCAATTGTTGGTTTTTTTAATAAAGAAATTAAGAAAATAACAGAGAAAGACTTTGAGAGAAAAATATACTGCAGTATTATTAAAGGAAATTATTTTATTAATAATCTAGAGACTTACATTTATAGATATAATTCCAAACTAAAAATAGAAAAATACGTTACTAACTTATCGGTTTAATTCAAATAACAAATAAAAAGAACTAACTCCTAAATTCAAGTCAAATAGGACTCTAATAACATAATTTGAAAATCCTAAAAATAGCTAACTATTTTATTTCTACAATATCTTGAGACATATTCTCAACAAAACCAAACATACCAAAAAAGGTGTCACAAGGAGCACTCGGCTTCTTGAAATTATACACACTGATATTTGCAAACCTTTGATGTTCCATCTTTTGGTGGAGAACTTTTTTTTAATCACCTTTATTGATGATTTTTCACGTTATGAATTTATCTATTTGTTAAACGAAAAATCTCAAGTAGCGGACACTCTCAAAGTGTACGTTAGTGAGGTTGAAAGACAATTTGATTGATCTCATGGCCCAAGTTTACTTGTGACCTAAGTAACATCATAAATAATATTTATTGAAGAATAGATCTCATCCGTACATCGATTACTTGATGGACATACCAGATTAAGTCATAACCTCTATAAATTGTTCATCCCTCCACCTATTAGGGTTACCACATATTTTCTACATTAATTTCATTGTTGACGGTTGTGGTAACATAAGGCTAGGGCAAGGAGGTAGAAACCAATTTACGACTAACGCTTCCGCTTTTCTCTGTGATGATGTCTTCCGCATCAGGTATGTGCCCCTAACGATCTCTATGTAAGATTATCGTGTTCAAGATCTTAATGTGTATTAAAGAATTTAAAATTATTTACATATGGAATTAAAACTTGAATTTCTTGAATAAAGATCACTGAATTCGAAAACGACTACCTACGTATCTTATTGATGTGAGAATTAGGTTTGCGTACGTAGTCCGTCCAGAACAGTTAAGAAAATTTTGAAAGTTTGGAATCTTGTTGAAAAATGCAACTATATTATACTCGATCACATGTCTTATAAATTTTCAACATTATTACAAAGTGCAATATATCTTTTAATTTTTTTCAATTAATAGCATCAATCACGATGATAAAAATCATATATCAACAGAAGTAGCAATAGCAAGCAGGGCCAGTCCAATCCCAGTGACAAGCTCCATGAATAGCATGTTCCCATTTGATGCATTGACTGTTACATCCTACAGTATCAAAGCAAGCCCCAGTATATGCCGCACTCATCTTTTCACAACCAATTAATTCTGCTGCTTGCATTTCTGCAACCAAACAAAATTAACAACTCAAAAATGTACTTCTTATGTTTTAGTTTAGTTTACGTAACACTCTTTCCTTGTTAATCCATAATGACATATTCTTATTAAATGTCAATCTACCTACGTCCACAAAGGAAATGAGCAATTCACTATATAAATATGAGAGTACAAAATATATAGAGAAACAACCTCAACAAATTCACTCGGAAACATGGAGGTTCACACAAGTGATAATATATCACTTGTGTCCCACAAGTTCTCCCCCTAACCAAAACTCTCAAATTTCCTAAGACTACATTGTCAATGATGATTAAGTTAGAAGGAACAGACCTCCATTTATAGAGTCCTAAACCTTTTCCTACAAGAAAATGACTTGCCACTCCTAAATCCTTTCCTAAAAGGAAAACTTAACTCAAGACAATTAATACCCAACAAATATTTCTTTTTATATTTTGTGGGATATACTCACCATTTGATGCAATGAGGAAGAAAAGGAAGAGAGCAAGAAAGGCAACATACTGAAATTGAGACTTAGCCATATATATCTTTGAACAATTATATGTGTAAGTGAGTATTCAATTTTACAATTTATAGAGAAATAAATAGAATTTCATTGCGGACATAAGTAATTGCCAGGTAATAATGGTGGAAATATACAAGGAAATACATTGAATTCTACAACATTGGAACTAGAGAAGATAAAATAGATACTTTATCCATTTTAATTTATTTGTCTTTAAAAATAATAATTTGTTATGTGTACTTAAAAAGTATCTATTTTATCTGAAATAACTAAAATTGCCCTTAAACTTTTCTTTGGATTTATCTTTTCTTTTTGGACATTTTGAATGAGGAATTAAAACTTGAATTTCTTGAATAAAGATCATTGAATTCGAGAAGGACTGTTTACATATCTTATTGAAGTGAGAATTAGGTGTGCGTAGCTTGTCCAAATTGGACAGTTAAGAATGTTTTGAAAGATTGAAATCTTGTTGAAAAATGCAACTATATTTTTCTGTAATTTTTTTTTTGTGAAGAAAAATCTTTTCAATTTTCTTTTTCTTTTTTAGGACTATACAAAAAAAAAAAAAAAAAAAAAACTAAAAGAAAACTTTTTTTTTGTGACTTTTGTTTAGAAGTGAAAAATCTTTTTTTTGTTATGAAATTTTTGTTTTTAAGAAATGCATAAGAACTTCTAATACAAGAAATCTTTTAGTGTTTTCTCCTTTTGTTTTTTTGTAAAAAATGAAGAACTATTATTTCTCGTTGCGATAATCTTCCTAAAACTGGTCAACATACAAAGATCTTTTAAATAAGTGTGTTTTTCATATAGCACATAAAATAATTTATAATTAGATGACAAAATAATAAAGGGATACATATCCTAAACAGAGTCGACTCCTATATTATTGAATCCCTCTAAGTCAAATGAAAATAATGCAAACAATATTGAATATTAATCTAAGGCAATCAGAAAAGTCATAGTTTCGATATTATTATAAGGAGCAAATCATATACACCAGAATTATTTATACTTCGGTAGAATGATTATACTCGATCACATGTCTTATAAATTTTCAACATTATTATAAACTGCAATATATCTTTTATACTTTCAATTCATAGCATCCTCTATCAACAGAAATAGCAAAAGCAAGCAGGGCCAGTCCAATCCATGTGACAAGCTCCATGAATAGCATGTTCCCAATTGATGCATTGATTGTTACATCCTTGAGTATCAAAGCAAGGCCAAGACCATGTCACACTCAGCTTTTCACAACCAATTGATTCTGCAACTTGCATTTCTACAAAGAAAAGGAAGTAACAACTCAAGAGTTTATGTGAAGTAAATTGATAATAGTAATCGAAAGAGAAAATGACATGAAGAAAAACAAGACAACTAATAGAAAAATAGTGCAGGTAATATATGCAAGGAATTGTAACGTCACCAAGAAGGTGTGATTATCTAAGCCTAGTACACAACAGATGATAACAAATACCAACAAAGTCGAAGATTGCATGATAAGCTAATACTACGGTAGACACGATTCTCTAGACTTCCACCAAGACAAAGAACTACATGAATAAGTTAATACTAAGACAAGGTTCAACTACGTACTAACATTCTACCCTTATCCACAACCTCCACATATTCATATCTAAGATCATGTCCTTGGTAAGCTGAAAATGTGGCATATCTTGTCTAATCATCTCTCCCCAAAATTACTAAGGCCTACATGTGCCTCTCCCCATCTCCACTATATATGACCTTTTACATCTCATGTCTAATCAGCTCTCTCCTTAATTATGCCCATAATGACATCCTCTTATTAAATGTCGCCACATATTTAATACCACAATGTATTTTTAAAAGTTTTTCTTTTATTCTTCAAATTTATAATGTTATAACTGATAGCAATAGGTAGTATAATTTATAGTTTGTGGGCTATACTCACTATTTGATGCAATGAGGAATAAAAGGAAGAGAGCAAAAAAGGCAGCATATTGAAATTGAGACTTAGCCATATATATCTTTGAACAATATTATGTTTAGGTGAATATTTAAATTTAACAATTTATAGAGAAAGGGAGAGAGTTTCATTGTGGGCATGCATAAGAATTGGCCAGGTAATAATGGTGGCTTGTGAAACATACAAGGAAATACATTGGAAATACATTGGAAATAGAGGAAGATAATAAAAAGTAGCATGTTTTTTACCTTAATGACAATATACTTCCCTTTTGGATTTTGTTTGTCTCGTTGAACAATCATGTCTTCAGCTTTTTTAATGCAATGGTGCTTGCATCAATTGCATGTAATATACTCCCTCTATCTCATTTTATATGTCATCCCTTTCTATAAATAGTTGGTCCATAATACTTGTCATTTTATAAAATCAATGCATAAATTACCATATAATTCCTTTTTTACCCTTGTGAGTTTTAGCCTTGAAAATATACATTTGACCAACTTAGAAAAGTTAAGTAAATGATTCATGTTTATTGGTTAAATTAATTAATCAAAATAATTTAATTCATATTCATTGATTGAAAACTTGAGTTCCAAAAAAATTAAATAAGGATAAAAGGGTAAAGTTTCATCATTTCTTAATGCAAGTGCAAAGTAAAAATGTGACATATAAAATGGAACGGAGGGAGTATATAGTAAGAATAAACTATATGGTATTGAAAAATTAAGAATTCCTAAAATATATGAAAAGAACTTTCAAATAATAAATATATCGGAAAATATTAGATATCTACTTTTAATATTATGCCAAGATTGGTAGATATATTTTATTTATTTATAATTTGTATGAGCATTTAAAAAATTACAAAAATCCTCTCGGATACATCCCTATCCAAAGATGGTAAAAAACCAACATAGCGGACCCCTAAATCCTAAGGCGATCGCTATGGAGACTTAGCAGTA
The DNA here is from genome assembly GCA_035578085.1 of Solanum pinnatisectum. NCBI lineage: Eukaryota > Viridiplantae > Streptophyta > Magnoliopsida > Solanales > Solanaceae > Solanum > Solanum pinnatisectum. Next base: position 10,456,277 of record CM069076.1, on the reverse strand, counting down.
GCCATGTCTGCGTACATCTCTCCCCAGCCTTCGGCTGTGGAAGAGCCAAATCCTAACCCTAATCAACAAACATCCTTAGCTACTTGATTAACCACAAATCAAACTGCCCAGAGTTTGACAAAAAATCAGTTGAAACAAATTCAATATGTACATAGAGAGCCTACGATTCAATTCACAAAGAGAGAACGATAGGTTTTCGCACAGGAAGAAGGATTACATCAAGCAGTAATTATTAAGTTCTCCGATACACTGGAAGTGAAGGATTTGAGAACAGTTTTACCTAACCATTTGGGCATCAAAGGAAACTGTTTAGTTGGCTTACTTGCTCGTAGACATATTCATCTAAGGATAGACCAATATGAAGATTATGTGGTTGATCTATCAAAATCTGTAAGCTTTTTGCCTTTCCATGGAGAGCAACATCTTTATAAGGTATTTCCTGGGACAATAGATTTCAATTCAAGAGAAGAAAAACTTCAATGGCTGCAGTGTGGATTTCGTTGCCTTGATTATCACTAGATTTTTTTGCCAAGAGATCCTTGTTGTCGATGGCATCAACGGTTGGAAGGCCAATAGCTATCGACAAGGCAACACAAGACAAGACAAGACCTAGTACTGCTAGGGTGAAGGTGATACTCGATCTTATGGATAAGCTGCCTAAGAGGATGCGCCTACAATATTTGGACGAGCAGACCGATAAGATTCAAGAGGTTTTTCAGGAATTTGTTTATGATAATTTACCTTTATATTATAACTATTGCAAGCATCAAGGTCACGATGAAAACAGTTGATTGATTTTGGAAAAAAATCAAGATCAAAATCACAAAGATGATGGAGTGATTGGAGATTATCAATACAATGGGGAGAAATTCCAAGGTGATTTGCCACAAATTTTAAATGAGAAGACTAGCAAATATAGATCAAAGTACTAATGATAATACTCGAGCTGCATATGCAAATAATAATGAAATAACAATGGTTGAAACCATTAAAAGTAATGGAGATCGAGTAGTTGATACCTGTGTTAGAGATGATACTCTTAATACTACAGTTAAACTAAATTGCACCTTAGCTACGGTCTCGCAGACTTAGGTTTTGGGTGCAAATGATGGTGTTACTAGTGATTCGGTGGTTCCTATGATTAATTTGGAGTCTAAACTACATGTTGCTGGTGTTGTATCTAGAAAAGATCCTAGCTTGGCTACAATTGAAGATCCAGGCCATGCTAATATTGTGGAGCAGCGTTGAGAAAATTTGGATCAAATTTTTGAATCTGGTGGTACATGTGATCATGACTGCACTTTGAATGATAATAATAAGGGAGGCTGGACTGAAGTACTAAGCAAAAAAAATTCTCCAGGTAGTACCAAACTACAACGACTAGATTGCACTAACCCAACGCGCAAGGAGCAAACAATAAATTGTAATGATAAAGTATCAAGGAATTTTGTGTGCTCTAACACCTTTGATGCCCTAATGATCAATTATGATCAAGAGCTCCGTGCATTATCCACTCCAATTCTTCAAGTTTCTATTCTAGAAACTACTAGAATAATCAAGGAGCCACAGACTGCAATGTTGAATAAAGCAAACCCAATGGTCAAACCACCTATGGCCACAATCAACACATAATTAATTCATGATGGTTCCTTCCCCGTCTTTAGAGTCGCTTGGAGAGCAAATACCCGGACAACAAACAATCTCCAAAAGAAACGACAAGAGTTTGGTGAAGGAAACGAGTGCTTCTTGATGAGCAGATCTAGTTGAGGAAGAGGAGCATATTTTTTCACCTGCAAGGAATAAGTTAAGTCCTCAAGCACCCATATTTGTGCCTTCAAGCAAGGCAAATTCATCTATGGACCACAAACCGTCACTATAGCTCTACGATAATAGAGTGTTATAACATGTACTGCAATGATTTTTGTGGCTCATTTTTAGTAGTGTGGGTTACTTCAAGTAATTATGAGTTTGTTTCTGTTTCTCCCTTTGAATTGTATTTCATATTTCAATATTAATCGTCTAAGACAATTGGAAAAGTCACAGCAGTGTTGATATTATTATAATTAAGGAGCATAATTATTTATACTATGGTAGAATGATTATACATGTCTTACAAATTTCCAACATTATTACGAAGTGCAATATATATTTTATTTTTTTCAATAGCATCAATCACGATGATTAAAATCTTATATATCAACAGAAGTAGCAATAGCAAGCGGTGCCAATCCAAGACCAATCTCAGTGACAAGCTCCATGAATGGCATGTTCCCATTTGATGCATTGGTTGTTACATCCTACAGTATTAAGGCAAGGCCCAATCCATGTCACACTCTTCTTTTCACAACCAGTTACTGCTATCTGATTGAGGTAACTAGACTATTCTCGAAAGACTCTTAGCACAAGTGAAGTAAATTTATAATAGCAATGGAGAGAAAAAATAACAAGGAAAATAGGACAAATAATAGAATACCTAAACCTAGCAAACATATAGATGATAACAACTACCAACAAAGTGGAAGACTGTATGATAAGCTAATATTACGATAGACACGGTTCTCTAGACTACCACCAAGCCAAAGAACTACATGAATAAGTTAATACTCAGACAAGGTTCAATTAAATAGTAACCTTTTATCCTTATTTGTGACCTCCACATCCTCAGTTTAGATCTTGACTAATCACCTTTCCCCAAAACTGCTATGGCCTACATGTGCCTCTCCCCATCTCCACTATATCTGACCTTCAGACCTCCTGTCTAATCAACTCTCTCCTTAATTATACCCATAATGACATCTCTTATTAAATGTCGCAACATATTTAATACCACAATGTATTTTTAAAATGTTTTTCTTTTATTCTTAAAATTTTACAATGTTAGAAGTGATAGTATTAGGTAGAATAATTTATAGTTTGTGGGGTATACTCACCATTTGATGCAATGAGGAAGAAAAGGAGGAGAACAAGAAAGGCCAGGGGCGGATGTACAGTCCTTCGAGGGGGGTCCTCGATAAAAGAATTACACTATATATATAAGATCGATTTTTTTCTATACATGTATATATTTAAAATTGAACCACCTGAATACATATCAAAGGAGTAGTCCAACGGTTGAGGGGGTTCAAGATTTCGCTCAAGTGAGCTTTGGGTCGCGGGATTGATTCCAGGCAACAACATATTTTTTTGTTGTAATTTTTAGCGATTTTGTGTTTTTTGTTAGTCTTTCTTCGCTTAAATTTGTGCTTGCTCTCCATTTGCACTTTCAGGAGCCGAAGAGAATTCTAAAGGAATTGAAGAACTTGTAGAACTTTTTGAATGAGTTGTGCTACTTTATTATCATTTTATAGATATGTACTTTAAATTTGTTTCTTAATATAAGTTGTAATTGTAAAAAATTATTTGAACTAAGGATTTTTTTTGTCAACCCGTTTGTTAATCAATCCGTTCATATATGACCCGACCCGTTTATTTATGGATAATATTAGCGTGTTTAATTTTTTTTTGAACCCCCTTGATAGAATTCCTGGCTCCGCCACTGAAAAAGGCAGCATACTGAAATTGAGACTCAGACATATTATATATCTTTGAACAATAATATGTCTAAGTGAGTATTCAAATTTAACAATTTATAGAGAAAGGGAGAGAGTTTCATTGTGGGCATAAGTAATTGTCAGGTAATAATGTTGGCTTGTGAAACATACAAGGAAATTGTACACCATTGGAAATAGAGGAAGATATTAAAAAGTGGCATGTTTTTTACCTTAATGACAACATAATTCCCTTTTGGATTTTGTTGTCTTGTTGAACAATCATGTCTTTAGCTTTTGTGATGCAATGGTGCTTGCATCAATTGATGTAATATATGGTATTTACTTGAAAAAAAATTAAGAATTCCTAAATATATGAAAAAGAATTGTCAAATACTCCGTTAAAAAAGAATGACCTAGTTTGATTTGGAACGGAGTTTAAGAAAAGTTGTGGCCTTAAACATGCCACGTGGAAAGTTGTAGTTAAAGTGTTGCCAAAAGAGGAAAGGAGTCATTCTTTTTTAAACACACTAAAAAAGAAATTGGTTCATTCTTTTTTTAAACAGATGGAGTAATAAATATATCTCATAAAACAGAGGTAGATAGATTTTATTTCACGCTCACTCATTATTACACAATGCACACAACTAAACTGTCTCTCTAAGTTTTGCTGTTGATAAAGAAAAGGTGAGCAATGTCGTAAAGATCATTTTTGGTGTAGTGTATCATACCTTATTCAAACCAACTTGATGATCATTTTGTCGATTCATTCATGACACGTACACTTATTTCTCAGAATACTGTAATTGATTTATATAATCATGACATTGTTAAGTAGCACTATGTATATTATTGTCAACAAGATACTTCCTTATAATAAAAAAGAACAATTACATTTGATCCATGAAAACTAGAAGTGCAATCTAAACATTATGTTGTCAAACAACATTTTCTACTCATGGCAAAGACCTCTTTCTACCACAGCATCTTTGATGAGCTTTAGAGATTGTACAAAATCGTCCAACAATTGATGTGGATCAGGAATCATGCTTTCATCGACTGATAGAACGATAGTCATCTTGTTTATATAGCTTTGACAATTAATCATCAATGCCTGAAATATAAAGTTGCACGTAAATTGTTAAGATATGTAAAATTCGGCCTTGAACACCTAACTCGCACCCTGAAAACTAGCTCAAAGGGAGGACAATTTCTCAAGTCTTATAAGGAGTCCACTCATCTCATTAACCACACCTACCTGAGGTTGTCCATAAGAACAAGGGGCAAGGCAAGCCATAGGGTGACCATAGAAGCCAATTTCTTCTTGAGGACCAGGCAAACATGAAAAGCACATTGATGTATTGGTGAAAATTCTGTGTGATATCGAACTTGATGTCTAAGAAAGGTTCAAATCTTACAAAGTTACAATGAAGAGATCATGTAGGATCAAGAAATTAGAATGAACATTAGTTACCTTAATCCCAAAAAGTTTGAGTGCTAATTCTGAAATGTAACATGTATAGAAAGCTTCAAGTGAATTTTTCTTTCGATGTATAGTTGCCTTAGCTTCTCTGATATAATCTAAGGGATCATCTCGTAATGCAATTTTAAAGGGTAGAAGAGCAAATCCAACCCAATTTCCCCACTTTGCCTCAGTGTCTTTTTCCATCATGTCAGCTAAAGCCTATTTGTTAATTACAAGAATTTTAATAACTTCACTTGAAGTATAAAAGCTAAGAAAATTCAAGTGCTAGCTAAGGAAAAGGGATGGGCAATTAGGTCTCTTTATATTGGCTTGGTCAATCCTTACCTTATGAGCTAACTTTTGATCAGGTTGACTTAGACCCAAGTGTCATATCTTTACATGGAATCAGAATCAGGTTCATCCTCATTTGGACGCCCGATCCACAATCTAGTTACACATGGGCGAGAGTGGTTGAAGTTCCACATTAGTTCATATAAGAAGACCATATCTGGCCATCCCTTTTTCAATGTGGGACTTCTTAACACTCCCCCACACGCCCATACCTTGCTAATTGAAACATGGACAATATAATATGGAACATCGATGATAAAGAATTGTGATACCATGTGAAATTAGGTCTTGGACCTAACTCACACGCCAAAAAGCTAGCTCATGAGTTAAGGATTGTCCAGATCCATATAAGTAGACCAACTGTCATCCCTTTTCTGATGTGGGACTTCTTAACAGATGTTATTACCAGTATTCCAACTGACGGTCTTAGATTCACAAGAATACTTGATCTAAGTCTGATGTTCTTCGGAAGATTATTGTTTTTCTCTGTTGCTCCCCTGTCTTTCTTGCCCTCACCTGCAATAATATGTTTGTAGTATATATAGTTTTTGTCATCTGATTCATCACCGCTAATGATTTGCAATTATTATCTTCCGCATGATGTCTTAGTTACTTTCGAACCCAACAAGAAATAAACATATATATAAATTAATAAAAGCTCAGAAGTGCTAATACATGAGACAGAAACTTACCATATCTCCTATTAAGATATACAGACAAACCAGCTTGTGCTACTCCTAAAGCAACATCAGTTACTGTCTGTACAAGAATTGACAAAAGTCCAATAACAATTTCAAAATTGAACAAGAAAGATGTTGCTATAACATAGAATTAATTTTCATTAAACTTACCATATTCAACGCATTTTTCACCAATTTCATATCGTCAAGACTTACTATCCTGTAAACTAGTCGTCTAGGATTAAACACAGATCCAGGTCTACCCCTAATTGGCGTAGTTGTATCCTTCAGGAACATAATCGTAGCCATAAACATCAACACATCCACTATTGTATACCAAATCAATTTCATAAAAAACCAAATTTTTATAACATATGGACGTAATCCCTTAGTGGAATTATGCTCTGAAGAATGGATAACTCTCTTTTTATTTCCAGGAATAGTTGGAACTTTATCAGGATCAGCAGTTTGGCGAGTACACGCCAAGAGAAGGGAAATAAGAGAGGTGCCATCGCCAAGTGAATGGTGGATTCGGAAAATGCCAACAGACTTAGCATCAGATGTTTGGACGTTAAGAAGATGGAGATCCCACATAGGTTTTGATTTGTCAAGAGTCGTTTTGCTAAGATTCCGAATATAGTTTTCCACGAATTTTTCTGGTGATTCATGAAGGTTTTGTTCATCAACTTGTGGTACTATAATGTGTTTATCTAAGTCCACCTTTGTTTGCACCCATTTCATTTCTCCATTTTTCTTTTCATCCACCACCTACAATGAATGAAACATGCAATTTAAGAAACATATAGTGAAATAAAAAGACTTTTCAATTCTAGCCAAATTAAAGTTATGTTAAATGTATCAAAATATGTTTTTATTTTGTGGTCTTAAATATGTCAGGTGAAAAACTGAAATAAAAGTATTGCAAAAAAACAAAATGGATCATTCTTTTTTAAACAAATGGGAAATTCTTGTTAAAGCAGAGAGAATAATAGTCAAGGCATATGAAGTTTTTTGGCTGTTTAATTCCATTAACAATATTTATATATTAAACTTACTAGAGAAAAGTACACTAGACTTGCTTGTAAGTTGCAAGTATTTGTAAATAGTTGTAATTTTATTTTTTTGGGGTAATTAATACTCCATCTGTTTCAACTTATTTGTGCTATTTTCATTTTAGTTTATCTAAGAAAAGAATGTTTCCTCCTTTTTTGTCAACGTTTTAATTTCTACTTTCGACATGACAAGTTTAAAATCATAAAATTAACAAGCATTTTGATACATTTGATATATGTTTAATTTAATATCATACTATTCAAAACTCTTCTTTACTTTTTTAAACTTCATGTTAAGTTAAACCAAGCCAAACAAATATCTTTAATTTAATATCACACGAATTTTTACCTGAAGGCTTGAGAAACGAGGATGCTTAACCAAAGTATGAACCAAATTGCCTTTGATTAATTGAAGGTCATTGATTCTTGATTTGCTTCCCATAATAGCTAAAACATGCACGTTGAAGTTGGGCTCATGAAATAACCTTGACGACGGACTCAATACCTCTTCTTCAGATGTTTTACTAGCTTTACCCTTACATTCAATCGGTTTTAGACTCGGTTTTCTCCATCTTATCGACTCCATTTATAATTAACTTGTTATTTTCTTATGGAAAATGAGTTCTTGTTGCTTCGTATATATAAAAGTTTGGATAACCAAAGTATATAGGTTTTAATTTTATTTTACGTTGGATATTATTGGGCTTGGGATATAGGCATATAGCTGAGGGTTGATGGTTGTGTAATTATTGGCAATTGCGTCAGGTCAACAAAAAACACTACTTATTGCCCAAAATTAATTTCATCCTTTGGCTTTTGCTTTTTTGTAACATATTTTGTGTTGGTTTTTAATCCATGTGATCGATGAGAGAGAAATTCAATTGAAATATCTGGAGTGTTTGGGATGAAGAAAAATGTTTTTTTATGCAAAATGTTTTTTTGAAAACGAGTTGATTTCTGACTTATTTTTTCATGCTTGATTGCTGAGTAGAAAATATTTTTCGGAAAATCTTTTTTTTCCAAAAATATCTTTTATTTTTTATTAGAAAGTAGAACATATTTTTTAGGAAAATAATTTATGACCTGGAAACCAACCTCGATAATCGATCTAGTGCATGACCCCAACACGTGAACTAGGACACAACCCTGACTAGCGATTAGAAATACAACCTTGAAATCTGATCAGGACTTGACTTCGACTTTCAACCCAAGACCAGACATTTGAATTGGGATCAGATATCTGATCGAGGACCTCATTCCGACATCGAAACTTGAACATGATCGATCAATCCAGATTTCGACTTTGACACTCGAATCGAGACCCAATTTCAAATCAGGATCCGACCTTGACAACCAACAATCAATGTGAGACCCGATTCGACTTTCAAATCGAAATTTCAGCCCCAACTTCAAATCGAGATCCAATCACACTCGATTTGGAACCTAACTTTCAAACTAAGAGTTTTTTTTTTTTTTTTCAAAAAATGAAATTTTAAATTTCTTTTATGGGAGGGGGGAGGAGGGCTGGTAGGGGAGTTGGGTAGAGTGGGGTAACAGGTAGGGGGGTCAGGAAATGGGGGGGGGGGGAATTAAAATATTAAAGTTGATTATTTTTTTAAAAAAACTTTTTAATTTTTTTGAGAGGGGGTGGGGTAGGTATGGGTTAAAAAAAGATTTTATTTTGAAAAACAAACTTCTAAAATTTTTTTGGGGGTGGGGTGAGTAGGGGTACTCAGGTGTTGAGCGACATATAACCTCTGAAATTTTAAAATTTGAACTATTTTTTAAAAATAAAATTTCAAATTGTTAATATTTTTTCAATGGGAATGGTCAGGGTAAGGGGTGGGATAAGAAAAAAAATTGTAATTGAGATTGGATGGGAGTTTTGAAAAATATTTTTTTTTAATTATAAATGCAAAAAATCAGTTGGTGCCGCTACGAGGAAGTTTGGTAAGATTTACAAGAGTTGGAAGAAGTTGCAGTAGTTTTACAAATTGTAGGTTTTCATGGTTGTGGAAAGTATAGATTTTAAACTTTTGTTTGCAAAATTTAAGATCAAATAAAATTTCAACTTTAAATCTACTTTACTGGCGAAATCAATAAAGATCAAATCAAAGATTTGCTAGTTCATATTCAAATTAGTTTTATGTTTTTAAAATAAAAAATAAAAAATAAAAAATAATATATATTTGAAATTACATAATAATTATAGATCACAAAGATTGTCGATACAAAATATTTTAAAGCAATATGAAGAAATGGTGATCAAAAAACTATTTTTAAATCTTGAAATTAGAAAGATACCACAAAAGTTAAAAAAAAAAATACTTTATTTGAACTTCAGGCTCCATTGGTACTTTATAAAGAACTCTTACGCTATGTACAATTAGGGGTGTTCACGGTTTGAATAAAAATAGATTCAAATCGAAAAAACTGAACCAAACCGATTAAATAAACCGATTTTATTTGGGTTAGGTGTGGTTTGGTTTTAGATTTTTAAAACCCTATATTATTTGAGTTGGTTATGATTTTGTTCGAAAAAACCCGAATAAATAACTAAATCAAACCGATAAATTATATACATATATTTTATTATTATGCATACATAATATATTATTTTTATAAACAATTTTAAAGATCTTACATGTGTTTTCATCAAAATTTATTTATAATTTATATATGAAAGCAAAAATGTCAAGGTGAGAATATTTATCTTATTGGTTTCACATATATGAGTGTACATGTGATTAACATGAGATTGAAAATGTCACTGTCTCTTCCTTCTAGGCCAAAATAATGAATTTTGAAGCTTTATTCATATTAAGTTCAATGATTGAAAGTTATGTAATGTCAGTCATTCTAACTATTTTCGTTTTGAATTGATTGTTGTCACTTTTTTCACGTTTGAATGAATTGTTTCTTTTATTTTTGTCTATGGTTAATAACCGAACCGAAACCGATAACAACCAAACCGATAAATATATATTATATTTAATTTGGTTTGGTTTTGATAATTTTAAAATCGATTAAGTTGGTTTGATTTTAATTTTGACTAGTAATCGATTCAAACTGACCCGTGATCACCCCTATGTACAATATTGTAAAATATTTCAACGTGTTATGTCATATATCTTGTGTGTGGATTGACCATGCATGCAACGTCAAGCTCAGCCTGCCAACTGTTTGAGTCTTCAATTTTTTTTGTCGCGTCTTATTTGAGTTACCTCTAATTTTCAACTAAATGATGGACTGAGGTTACAGAAAAAAAAAAAAAAAAAATTCGAGGCGTGAATAAATTCATCGTCTTTAAAGAAATATTATCCTTTTATTCTTTAGGGGGATATAAGTAAGTTTCTTCAGAATTCCTCAAAATTAAATATGTTAATGAAGAATGTTTGAAGTCATTTTCTGTCGAGATAACAATTATCAGATGCAAATTCAGAATTTTGAGATTTTGAATACTATACGACCTATAAGCTATATATAAGAGGGAGTTTTGAAGCAGGCACAACTCGTTCGATGGGCCTGCTTAAGCAAGGCATTATCTGGAAAAGTTAAAAAAAATAAAATTATTTTCCTTGTTTTATTTTAATTTGATTAGTGTATTATTTAAATTATGCAACTCGCTTTAGATGATTTGCCCTTTAGTTTTAAATCCATATATCATTTAATTGTAGCTTCATTATTTTGAATGTAGTTAATATTTATGTTAACTTTATAACTATTTTAGTAAAAAATCAATTATCAATAAAAGAAATACTTTAATTATGGACATTCCAATGAGTCTCTTCACATTAGACCAAGCACGAAGCTAACTAAACTAGGACAATTAACTATGTACAATATTTATTATTGTCGAGTATAATATAAATGTACTGAAAATTAGTTCAATACAGAGTGTTTACTCAAGATTTTTTTCTTAAAAAAAATAATATACCGACTGTTTAAGTAAAAATAAATACTACTCAAACAAATACCACATCGATCAACTATATATTAATTTCCCAATATTTTAACCGAGGCAACGCACTAATAGTTACCACAATGTGGTATCATGAAACAACACCCAACAAGGGTGTGTTTGCCATGAATTTGGATATATTCATACACACCCATGGGTGGGCTAATTATTTTAAATCATGGGCCAATTAAATTTGAATATCCATAGAATGGAGTCCTTAAAACAGAGAATAACAAGCTCGCAATAGATGGACACACAACAGAGCAAATATAAGAGAAACATAGAGAAAAGGACTTGAGAATAGTTGAGCTAACAAGAAAGATAGATAAAATAAATCATGGGCCGATTAAATTTGAATATCCTTAGAACGGAAAAATATAAGAGAAACATAGAGAAAAAGGACTTGAGAATAGTTGATCTAACAAGAAAGATAGATAGGGCATGGAAGGTTTTGTAAAGTTTGTACGTATTCATTCACGTAAAGTTCATATACGAAGAAAATACTTTTTCTTTATAGTATGATATTTTTGGTGTTTAATCTTCTTAGGTATTGTTATGAATCAACCCTGGCCCGACAGAAACTTTGACATCACAAATTCAGTTATTGGACCAAAAAGGTTGATTTGGGATCCAGACCCAATTAGCGACGAATTTAAAAGGAAAAGAATTTAGAAAGTGAGGTTATGCGTATTATGAAGAAACCGTCTTGTTCCTCTCATCTTCTTTCTAGAGTCTTAACTTCTCATCCTCATTCTTATCTCTATCTCTAGTTATTTGATATTTCAGTACTTCTCCTTGTAATTCAAGTATTGTTATTGTAATTTGGCTTTCTTATTATATAATGTTTGGATATTTATGTTGAGAATTCGAGTTTGTTGCAGGTATACAACTGACATTGGTGTTATGATGAGTGATGTTACTAAGGTGGAACTAACTTCCTTCCGTAATCAGAAAAGCTCGAAGAAGTCCTCTATCAATAAGAAACATTCTGATTCCGGAAAGGTTACTCTCAATCATAAACCATATAGCATCAAGGACGGATGCATGTGTTTTATGGTGTTTAACTTTTTGTTGATCTTTGATTCCCATGAAGATGAAAACCTTTTTTGTCAGAAGAACAACGTTAACATGGATTTGGGAATCTGATGAAGTTTGGATTAGTATTCTTAGTTATCCCTTCCAGCAAGGCTCGAACCCTCAACTAATGATAGAGGTGTTCAACCATTTTACCAGACTTTATAATTAAGTTTTCAAATTTTATAGGACTAATCCATCGGTGACCCCCTAAAGTTGGCACGATGTTTCACTTAGACACCTTAACTAGACATTGTTCATTTTGGACACCTGATGTAGAGTCTCACTATGTCATTTGGACACTTTTTACTTACATGGCATAATGAGTGTATCTGAGTGTGATACACTCATTGACCAGCGCGTGAAATAGCTTATTAGTTCATTTTTAATTAATTTTTCTTCTTCTTCTTCCCATTTTTAGCTACCATTTTACCCAAGTTAAATTTCAACCATTATAGATGAAGGTTTTGACAAAAATGACGAAAAATGTTTTTAAAATCTAAAAATAAATCCATTTACGAAATTTTTCTTGGAAGAATTTAATATTAATTTCTTTAAACTAAGCTAAAAAATTGTTTGAGATAGTAATGGCGTGTAGATGTGGGGTGGGGTAGTTTCTGCAAAAGGATTGGGGAGGTTTTTATTTTTGAAAATAAAATTTTCAAATGGTGCGCATAGTAGGGTATTTTCGAGGCAGGGGTTTGGGGGTTATTTGGAGGTTGGGTTTTTGTGGGCTTTAGAGAAGACGATTATGTGGGTGGAGGGGGGTGGTGGAGAAGACGACTGGGGTGGGTTCTTTTATTTGTTTTTTTTAAATTATTTTTTAATTATTTGGATAAAAATATTATGTGTCATTAATTCATTGATCATTTTTATTCAAAATAATTATTTAATAATTACTTTTGATACAAATGACAAATGTCATCATTTAATTTGTCACTTTACACATCATTCGCGAGTGTAACACAAACCTTATATAATTTTGCTGATATTAAAAAAAGTGTCAAAATGACATAGCGGGACTCTACATCAGGTATCGAAAATAAACATTGTAGTTAAGTTGTCTAAGTGAAACATAGTGCCAACTTTTGGGGGCCACCAATCGATTAGGCCAATTTTATATATAATATCAAAATACAAATAATTTCATTTTCTATTATTATTATAGTAATTATGAAAATGTATATAGTTAGACCCACAAATATTATAAGAATTAAAATCAGAATTTGTTAAAATTTGAGGGATTAAAAGTACCAATTTCCCATCAAATAAAGATAGAACAAGAATGTATTTCCTATCATGACTCAATTTGGAAAAACGTGTAAATTAAAGTCTTTCAGAAACTATTTTATTCCCATAAATAATTCTTTTCCAAAACCAAAACTAATTCGGAAACCAAACCATATAAAAAGAGATAAAATAATTTGTATATATTCCAAATTCGAATGAATTTAGGAAAACCAACACAATTATAAATAGAGAGGCTCTTTACATTGATAAAAGGTACACCAAACAAATACAATTGTATAGAAATTGTACAATTATTGTATAGAATATATAGGTATTTGTACCGGTAGTGTATAGAAATTGTATCATTGTTGTATAGAAAATATAGGTATTTGTATAGGTAGTCTGTAGAAATTGTATCATTGTTGTATTAGATGTGTATAGAATATATATTTGTATAGGATGTGTATAGAATATTTATTTGTATAAGATGTGTATAGAAATTATATAATTATTGTATATAATATGTATGTATTTGTATAGGTAGTGTATAGAAATTGTATAATAGTCGTATATAATATGTATTTGTATAGGAATATAGGAGAGAAAATGATCCTTAATGTATGGGAGTTGAAGTGTTTTGGTCCTTTATCTATCTCACTTAATAGATATTGTCCTTAATGTATGTAAAATATGATCATTTTGGTCCTAAACCTAAAACTTAATACTTATTCGTTAACTTTAACGGAAAAAACTAAAAAATCCTCCTCCTCTATGCACTCTCTCCTCCTTTCTTCCTCGGCGTTGCTACTTCTATAATTGAATTTCTATGTTCTTTTTTTTCCAAATTGTTTCACAATTGGTTCCAAACAAAAAATAACTTTCTTTTGTTTATAAGCAACATACATTTTAAATTGATTATGAAAACTCTTAAAAGTAGTATTGTCTGTGTTTGTGTCGCGTTTCTTCCATCAGGTCTGCCCAATTTCTCCTAAAATTTTATCAGATTTCACCCCTTTGAATCGACGGGGCTTATCATTTGCCTCCATGGATCGATTTCTGATTCTAAATAATGATCTTAAACTTGATTCTTGTTGTAAGTTGGCCAAATTCTTTTTTTTTCCTCTTTAATCCCTTCATCATCAATGTCTATTTTTCTCTTGGAGTGTGTGGGAGTTTCTTAAATTTTAAATTGTTTTGTTGAAATCCATGTCGTGGTAGAAGCAGTAGCAGGGAGGAAGAAATGAGGAGAGAGAGGGTAGAAGATTTGAGTTTATCTGTTAAACATTAACGAATATTGTTAAGTTTTAGGGTTGGGACCAAAATGATCACATTTTATATACATTAAAGACTATATCTATTAAGTGGTATATATCAAGGATCAAAACACTTCAACCTCCATACATTAAGGATCATTTTGATCATTTTCTCGAATATAGGATGTGTATAGATTATGTATTTGTATAGGATATGTATAGAATATGTATTTGTATAGGATGTGTATATAATACATTTATGGTTGTATAAAACTATATTTAAACAATCTTTAATTATTCACCATTTTGCTGTCATGAAGGATGTGTAGAATGTCCTATTGATATTAAGAATTTGATCGGAGAGTCCATCTGCTATATGAGCAGGAATTTGTATTGGTGGGAGCAAAGTTGTCCATTTCACATAGCAAAATATTGGAGAGGTCTTCTTGATGAATGACATTGGTATCACGATGAGTGATATTACTAGGATGAAAGTGGAGGAACTAACTTATTTTCGTAATCAGAAACTGTGTTATTGTTGTATAGAATATGTATTTGTATAGAATGTGTGTATATAATATGTATTTGTATAGGATAGGTATAGAAACTGTACAATTATTGTACATAATGTGTATAAAATCTATATCATTGTTGTATAAAAATTGTAGATGTACTGTATATATACATATTGTTGAAAAAGTGATTATAAAATTATATGAAAAGTATACTCATAAAAGTATATTTTATATATATATATATATATATATATATATATATATATATATATATTTATATAAATATATATATATATATATTGTATAAAGAATGTTTATATAATTGTTAATGTATATATTTTATAATATTCCAAAGTTTTTTCTTTACTAAAAAATAAATAGCAAGAGGAAGTCAAGAATTTGATTTGAGAGGCCATCGGTTACTATTGATATATATTGAGAATGAATTGATGGATGTGAACATGTCAATAAGAAACGATATGTTCTCAAATAAATTTATGGATAAACTACCTTATTAGACATACATCATTACTATATATATTAATATTATCTTTACTTTCAAACAATTACATATATTACCACTTTTAGTATTTTATATCATATATTAATATATTATTTGAAGATATAATTAGATACCCACACCCCTTAAAACTAGAATTAATTAATTATCTGCTTAATTAATTCTTTCACTCTTAAATCAACCACTATCTCTTAATTCTCCCCTCCCATATTTATCACTCAATTATGTCTCCTTCTTTCTGTTTCAAGCATTTCACCGTACAATTTCATTCCAACAATAGCTAATCTACTCTCTTCTTCTCAATATATCATCACCATGGTCGATAAATTCTCCTGAACCCAAATGTTATTATGTATTGTTCATTTATAACGAGATCAAATCAAAGTAACTGCTATAGAGAAAACTTTTAATTCAGAGTGGGTCTTGATTGTTTGTCTCCGAAAGAAATGGATCTTAGTTTTGATTATGTTATGCCACAGCACGAAAGGATCAAAGGAAGTATTGTAGAGAGTTTTTGTTTGCTGGTGTTCTTCTAAGGCTTTCTTTGGTTAATGTGACATGGATGTGGTAGGCCATCTGCTATATGAGCAGGAATTAACAACTTATGTATTTTTCGAGTACTGATAGTTATAAGACAATGATTTCCGTTGTTACTAGTTTTGCTGCAACTTTGTTGGTTTAGCATGCAAATGCACCTTTTACCGTAGATGTTTATTTCGTTAAAGGTGGGTATGAAGTCGTCCGAGTGCATTATCTCTAATGTCGATTTTTCGGTGCGAATTCAAATTTAATCTGATTTCAATGTGGATACCGAACACCAGATGAAAAACGAAAAGAAAAATTGATGAAACATATATATAAGCTCATTCTCCGTATTTCCATGGAATATAAGTATCGTTTAATGAGGCACCAAGAGCAGCAAAACCAATACCATCAATCCATCATAAGTCATTTCAAAAGAAGGTAAATACAACAATTTAAAGAGTAGTTTTGCATGAGAAATATTCATTTTTTGGGAATAAATTTCTCTATAAATATAAATAGAAATAAATTAATAAAACATTCCTACGAAACAGACTTCTACTACTTTTTTTCACCAGGAGGAGGAGTATTCTTAACTAGTGTTTGACTCAAAATTCTCAAATATTTTTGGCAAATCATATTCATGTGAAGTTTTTGTTTGGCCTCAAATATTTGACTATTTCAAAAAATATGATTACACCCATAAGTTTTAAAAATTATTAAAAATACCCATAAATTTATATTATCGTTTTATAATGAATATGTTCCGTTATAAAAATAACCTTATAAAATGATTGGTGATAATCAACAACAACAAAATAACAATATATGCCAGACAATGCATTAATCGCACACTCAAACTTGTCATTAATTCAATTATAATTATAATTTATTGAACACAAATTGCTCTTTTTTCTCAATTTTATCACTCAAATTAGAACTCAAACTTTTTCGGAGGAGTTAGTAACAAATATTAGTTGGAATTAATAAATGGTGAGATTTTTATAAAATATAAAAGTATCTGGTAACTTTTAAATTTTTTTAAAATTTCCAAATATTAGAACTTGGCCCAAATACTAATTTTTTCTAGTATTTGGGAAGTTGGGATACTTGCAAAATATATTTGTTAAGTTATATGACCAAACACCTCTTTTTCCAAGTTTTCTCCAAATTTTTCTCAAATTTTTTGGGGCCAAACGGGTCCTTACTTTAGCTTATCTTCAATCGTGACTCGAACCCTCAATTAATGATAGAGGTTGACCATACTTGATAATTAAGCTAACAAATTTTATATAGAATATCAAAATAAAAATAGTTCCATTTTATACTATTGTTATAATTAGGAAAATATATACAGTAAGACCCAAAAATACAATAAAAATTAAAATTAGAATTTGTTAAAATTTGAGGGACTAAAAGTACTAATTTCCCACCAAATAAGGATAGAACAAGAATTTATTTCCTAATTTGACTCAATTTGGGAATACGTGTAAAATCCTTCAGAAACTATTTTATTTCCATAAATAACTCTTTTTCTAGATCAAAACTAATTGGGAAACCAAACCAAATAAAAAAGAGATAAAAAGAATTTGTATATATTCCAAATTCGAATGAATTTAGGAAAACAAAAACAATTATAAATAGGGGTTCTTTACATCGGAAACAGATACAACCAAATAAGTACAATTGTATAGAAATTGTACAATATATATATATAGAAATTGTATAACTGTTCTATAGAATGTGTATTTGTATAGGAATATAGGATGTGTATAGATTATATATTTGTATAGGATGTGTATAGATTATGTATTTGTATAGGATGTGTATAGATTATGTATTTGTATAGGATGTGTATAGATTATGTATTTGTATATGATATGTATATATTATGTATTTGTATAGGATGTGTACATAGATTGTGTATTTGTATAGGATGTGTATAGATTATGTATTTGTATAGGATGTGTATAGAATATGTATTTGTATAAGTTGTATATAATACGTTCATGGTTGTATAAGATTGTATTTTAAACAATCTTCAATTATCCATTTTGTTGTCACAAAGGAGGTGTTGGATGTCCTATTGATAATAAAAAAGTTGATTGAAGAGGCCATCTACTACATGAGCAGGAATTTATGTTGGTGGGAGCAAAGTTATCCATTTCACACAGCAAAATATTGGAGAGGTCTTTTTGATGAATGACATTGGTATCACGATGACTATTAGTGATGTTACTAAGGTGAAAGTGGAGGAACGCGGAATCAGGAATTATATTATTATTGAATAAAATATGTATTTGTATAGAATGTGTAAATAATATTTATTTGTATAGGATGTGTATAGAAACTATACAATTATTGTATAGAACGTGTATGAAATTTGTACCATTGTTGTATAGAATTATATTTATCACGAGTGTATATGTATAAATAATGTATTATTGTTGTACTTATGGTACCATTTTGTTATGACATGATGTTGGTTCTTTTTTCATCATAGTACGTATGTAGTTACTTTATGATGTATGTTAGTTGATGAATATTTTGTCTTATAATGCTTTAGACATAATACATACAGTTTCTTTTAACTTTGTTGCAATTGACTTCTTTGTCATTTAATTTTTGGTGTGCACAAGTAAAGATTTAAACATATACTATAAAGTTGAACTAGTAGATACGCTTTTTCGACATGACATACTAAAGCTGAGATATAAATTTGCAACCTAAAATAATTTTCAAACCATTTTTGAGGTAAGGAAATCACGCCTCGAAATTAACGAGTCGAGTTGTCACGCGGATGAAATTTTATGAACAAATTAAGTTTTTTACATGCCTTTTTGACAATTATATTCAAACACTTGATCTAATCAACTTTAAGATGGAGGAACTAACTTTCTTCCGTGATAAAAAAAAAAAAAAAAAAGCGTGAGGAAAATCCACCAGTAAGAACCATTCTGATTCCGAAAAGGTCACCCTCAATCAAACAGATACACCAGCTAAAAACAGCAATGTTGCATGCGATTGAAACAAATCTCAACTTCTTACTTGATTTTCGATGTTACCGTTCTTGCTGCAATTAGCGTAGAAATAAAAAATTTTCATTAAGAAATTCAAAATATAAAAAATAAATACATGAAAAGGTCAAAAGGAGTTCAACATCTATTTCTCTCTCTCTATATATATATATATTAATTATATATAAATAATATAATTTTCCGCATCGAAGGGGATTTCAAACCCCTCCACCCTTGCTAGCTTCACTCCTTCATGCAACTTTGTTGGTTTAGTATGGCTCTGTCCCATGTGAGATTAGCTATATGGATCTCAACATCTTCCACGAGTTTCAGTGTCATCATTATTGTTGCAACTACCGTTGGAGTCATAATTTTTATTAAGGAGTTCACAGCATAAAAAGTAAATATAAGGAGAGGTCAAAGATGATTTAACATCTAAAAAATAATTTTAAATATGTATAAATGGTATATTTTCCACTGAAGTGGATTTGAATTCCCTCGGTTCTTGCTATCTCCGCCTGTGGGTGCAATTTTATTGGTTAAGTATGCCTCAATCCGAGACAAGACTCAAACCCTCAACTAGTAATATAGATGTTCAATCACTCAACTAAACTTAATAAAGTTATCAAATTTATATAGAATATCAAAATAAAAGTACTTTCATTTTCTACTAGTATTATAATTGTGAAATAGAGAAAATGCCATAAATAGTCCCTAAAAGATAGGAGTAGATCTAAAATGATCCCTTAATTAACTATATTTTTATCGGATTACAAACTCCAATTGTATTTTATAAACAAACGTAGATTCCATTATCTCAATTGGTAATTTGTCTGTTTTCATTTATTTCCTATATTTATTGAACTAAATAATTTGTGAAATCTACTAGAAGAAGAAAACGAAAACTATATTCTATTGAAGCATCTTGTGTTCATTACATTGTGATCTAAAAATGGAACGAATCTCACATTGTTTTATTACTTAACATTTGCATAGCTACCTCTATATAGAGAGGATTATATTTATTATAACTAACTATTATGCTAAACACGTGACTCCATGAGCTAATCTGTAACTACCTAACAAACTCCAACCAACTTTTAAACTGGCCAATAACAAACAACTCTGCCATCTGTAACACACACCCTCAAACTGAAGGGTCTAACACACCAAGTTTGGTCATAAGGAGATGATGTTGATTAGCTCCTAACCCTTTTGTGAGAATATCAGTTGGTTTCATAATAGTGCACAAATGTTTAAGATCAATGAAGCCCCATTATATCTATATATTTTGTATGCTCATGAAACACTGGATTTTTAGCTATTTGTATAGCTGATTTGCTGTCTGTAAATATTGAGATTGGGATGGCAATTGGAAAGTGCAATTCATCTAGTAATCATGCTAACCAGATTAGTTTTCCAACATGAGCTGCCAGACTCCTATACTCTGCTTCAGACTCACTGTTTGCTACTTCTTTGATTTCCATGAAATAAGAGAATCTCCAAGTTTTACCATGTAATCTGTGACTGATCTTCATGTGTTAGGACATGAAGTCCAGTCTGAGTCACAATATCCAGTGATTTCTATAATACCAATCCCTCTTTTGATCAGTATCCAAAGTCTTGTAGATTTTTTGACATATTTGATGCTTATCGTGACCAACGACACTAACCTACGGTACGAGTGTCTACGATCGTCGATAATATAGCAACTCAACCAAGGGTTGGGGTCGTTTCCCAAGGGAGTGGTTTTGAGAATTAATAGAAAAATAAAATTTAGTTCTAATTAGTCGTAGCTAAAGACATTAACGAGTAAAAACATAGTAAATTAAAGGGGGTCACACGAAAGTGTCAAATATCAAATGGGGGTTTGTCACAAGTGTAATAAAAACAACAAAATTAAAGGGGAGAGCAAGTATGGGGGGAAGTTCTTGGGGTGTGACCGCAATATAAATTGGTATAAATCGTTGAGTACATGCTTTCGATAGGAAATTTGCAAGCTAATAGTGACTAGGCTAAGCTTTAAATGGAAATAAGTTCCCTCTCGGGCAACTTACCCCGTTTCAAATGGGTTCCTCTCGGACACCCATTTGCCACATGAAGGCCATCCTACGCCTTACCCCTCTCACTCTCTCGAGCTGAGTGTTAGGATGTGGGACTAGGGCTCACCCTCTCGGGCTGAACCTCATGTCAACCCACTCCTTAGGCCATCAGTCTAGCGGTCTTGGTTTCACAACCTCTCTCTCGAGCAAGCTGAAAACACATGTGTAGTTTTGTATTTGCAACTACAAACCCATTAAATTAAACCACAACCACTAGGTGAAATCACCATTAAAATACATCTAACCTATCAGCAAACAAGAGCCAACAATAATATCTAGATAACTAATATGTACTCATATTCATAGCCATAAATATATTTTTGCAGCAACTTCAACTTAACAAGAAGTTTAATGATTTTTAGTTTCACAAACTACAACTTGGTGTTCAAGTTGTGAAAAGTCTCAAATTGTTGGAGAAAAAGGATTTGATCAAAAACTTGTTTGAAGAGTCCAAATATGTACTCAATTTCATTGCCATAAATATATTTTGGCAACAACTTCTACTTGACAAGAAGTTCAATGATTTTCTGTTCCACAAACTACAACTTGGTGTTCAGCTGTGAAAAGTCTCAAACTGTTGGAGAAAAAAGATTTGATCAAAAACTTGTTTGAAGTGTCTAAACTAGATTTAATAAGTACTCCTCTGTTTCCAATTTATTTGTTGTACTTTTATTTATATTCAGTTTAATATGAATGTTTTTTTTTTCTTGGTGGTTGGGGGTGCATCTTTAAGACCACAAAGTTAAAAGACATTTTTGTATATTATACATATCCTTAAATTAAAAATCTTCTTTATTAGTCAAAATTTCATATCAAATTTAAATTAGACAAATCTATATCTATCTTTTTTATCTTCTATACTAACTTAAAAGAAGGAACTACATAACTTAAATGATAAATTATTATAATACCACCAATTTAAAACACCAAATATAGTATATCTTATATAAAAATATATTTTATTTTATTTATTTGTATTATATTATATTATATTAAAAACAGACACCTTTTCACATCGAAGGGTTGTGACATTTCGAAAGAGTTATAACTTGTTCGATGAGTTGTGACCTTTTCGAAGGGTTGTGACTTTTATATAGGGTTGCGACTTTTCCGAAGAGTTGTGACTTTTCTGAAGGGTTGTGACATTTCCAAACAGTTATGACTTTTCCGATGAGTTGTGACCTTTTTGAAGGGTTGTGCTTTTCTAAAGGGTTGTGACACTTTTTTGATAACAATAAGAATTTTTTTATGCGCTACCCTTTTTTGGCTATAAAAAAAGGGATTTTTCTCAAATTTTTAAACTATAATTTTTTGAAGTTTTTCATTGTTCTTCTTCTTCTTAGACCATCCAATTTAGTATATCTTCTATATTTTATATATCTACTTATTTATTTATGTAATATTAAAAGAAGACACCATTTCACATGAATGATTAAGACTTTTCCAAAGAGTTTTGACTTTTTCGATGAGCTGTGATACGATTTTTTTATGTTTTCTTTTCTTCTATTCTTAAAAACTCATGTTTGATTTTCAGACGTTGAAAATCTCAAAGTTCAATGAAATTTGAACACTCCCTAACATGAATGTTAATTAATATAATACTTAACCTAAAAATATCCAATTTAGTATATCTTTTATATTTTACATCAATATTTATTTATATTATATTATATTAAAACCAACAATACAATAATAACTAAGTAATGCACTATGGGGGAGGAAGGAGAAAGTATATTTAAGAGGATGTGTAACTAAAATATTTTAAAAGTGACTAACTTTCAATAGTAATCATAAGAAAGCTTACATACACTATTCATAGAAACTTATACTTTATCATTCATTTTATAATTGTTTACTTAATTTTTTAATTTAATAATATTCACATTATTAGTAATGTATTACATGGTTTGATATTCACGTGCTAGTTGATCAAAAACTAACAAAGAACCATTTTCTCATACTTTTAAAAGCCTAAAAGGACATGTGACAGAATTAGTATAAAGTCTACCATTTATAATCCTCTCTCACACAAAATAAGTATTAGGCAAAGGAAATTAAACAAAAATATATAACAGTGTAAATTGGTCAAAAAAGTCAAATCATTAAAATTAAAGTTTTTAAGTCAAATACCTAAACTCCTTGAAATCTTCTAATGGTTATGATTGTGGTTCTCCTACCCGTATGAGAAAAGTAGCGAACAAAATCTCTGAGACGAAAATCCTTGTTACATTATTCACTTATTTGATAAAAGTGATTTTTACGATAACATATCATATGTACGTACTGCTCCCCCAATTCTATATGGAGGGTTTCGTAAAGATTTCGCAAAATATTCATCCAGAAGACATATCACTAAAATATTCATAGGCTAACATCAAAAACTAAGAAAATCGTCTAATTCTTGTAAAATGGCTCTTAAATGACCAAAAATCACTCTAAAAATGTAGAGATTCTATGTACTGGTCCCTCAATGACCTATGGATGATGCCATAAAGGTTTCACAAAAAATTCGTTCGAAAGACAAATCACCAAAGTATTTATGGGCTAACACATGAAAAACCGAGAAAATCGCCTAATTCCTTTAAATGGCCCCCTAAATGCCGAAAAAACACTCTAAAATGGTGAGATTGGCGTACTTCTCCCCCCAACTCCCTACGGAGGGTTCCATAAAGGTTTCGCAAAAATTTCATCAAGAAGTCATATCACCAAAATATTCATAGGCTCACACACGAAAAACTGACAAACTCGTCTAATTCTTGTAAATTAGCCATCAAATGTCCAAAAATCACTCAAAAATGGTGAGACTGTACGTACTGCTCCCCAACTCTCTACGGAAGGTTCCATAAAATTTTCGGAAAAAATTTATCTAAAAGTCATATCACCAAAATATTCATAGGCTAATACACACGAAAAATTAAGAAAGTGCCCTAATTTCTGTAAATTAGCCTCTAAATGCCTAAAAATCATTCTAAATTGCAATTAAATAAGTGGAGTTTGAGAAAGATGATATGTACGAGTCTTATCCATACTCAGTAATAAAAGAAATATAGCATTCCTCACTGTGATTTGATGATAGCGAAGTTAATGTTCATAATTTGTCATTAAGAATCGTGTCTTTGTAAACCTCAATAT
This sequence comes from Solanum pinnatisectum, assembly GCA_035578085.1. Taxonomy (NCBI): domain Eukaryota; kingdom Viridiplantae; phylum Streptophyta; class Magnoliopsida; order Solanales; family Solanaceae; genus Solanum; species Solanum pinnatisectum. The sequence goes on along the minus strand of CM069076.1, from coordinate 10,431,876 downwards.
ATCTATAAAATGAATATACCTTGTTAATTGCAAGCAGATCTTCACCATCGCATAATTACCATGGGTACATAACATTTCAATGTGAAAATGTTTAAATATGTGATCGAACTTTGAGAAAAGACTCATTCATGTTGTCTGTTAAAAGTTTATCTCATTTATGCCATTTCCATTTGAGAAAAGGTTGATCCATGTCATTATTTGTTAACGGAAAACATTTTTGTTTTGCAAAACCATTTTTTTTTTCAGGTGGTCAATTATGATTCGCGTTATTAATTAAATAACTTTTTAAAAGCGAAAATGCTCAAATATGCCATCGAACTTTGAGAAACACTCATTTATGTCATCCGTTAAAAGTTTGACTCGTTTATGTTAGTTTCAGTTAACATATAATGGCATCGATGAGCCTTTTTCAAACGAAAATGACATAAATGAACAAAACTTTTAACGGATAGTATAAATAAGTCTTTTGTTAAAGTTTGATGTCATATCTAAACTTTTTTCAATTAAATTTTTAACTAAACTAACACCTAATATTGCGAAAAAGGAAATAACACTAATCTTAGATCCCTAACTAAAAACACGTGATATATATATGTGGTTGAAAATATTTTCTATTTGCTAGCTTTTACGGCTAATTAAACTCTATATAAAGATTACATGTTCATAACATTTTCTCACCAATTCATTTTCATACCTTATAACTATTTTGAGGAGAAGAAAAAATATGGGGCTGAAAGGCAAGTTGATTGCTTCAATGGAGGTGAAGTGTGGAGGTCACTTGATTCATGATCTTTTGCACACCAATACTCATCAAGCAGCCAACATAAGCCCTACTATCAACCATTTCGAGGTTCATGCGGGTGAAATAGGAAAAGTTGGTACGATTATTAACATGAAATATAATGAAGGTAACATACATTTATCCCCTCTCTCTCAGTTTAATTTACTTGCATCAATTTTCTATATTTAGGTGTATTTTGTGATATGAAAATTATTTTTTTGAGAAAATAATCTTCATGGAAAACTTAGTTGATTATGTTTGGACAAGTGGAATTTTCTCGGATGATAACCATCCATCACTTCTAACTTGAAGGTTGTGAATTCGAGTCACCAAGGGGAGGAGGGATAAAAAAAATTGTTTGATGGAAATTTACTATTGTCATACCAAACATAATATAATCTAAATTATAGTTTTCCTTACTAATTCTCATATTCCCCAAAATGTCAGCAGTAAAAGAAATAAATAAAATAAATATAATATTTTTTAAATGCTTTTAAGTTTTTCATGAGGAATTGTGCAGTTGAACTAGGAGTAACACCTTTGTATTTGCTAAATTTAATGAATACAGATGGACAAGAAAAGACTATGAAGTATGAAATCGAAGCCATCGATCGTTACAAGAAATCAATAAGCCGGAAAGTGATTGGTGGAGATTTGTTAGATTTCTATAGTTCCTTTACGCTCATATCATCCTGTGAACAACAATGGATTACATGGACATTTGAGTATGAAAAGAAAATTGAAGACAACCCAGAGCCCCTTAATTTCTTGGATTTTATTCTTAATGTGACCAAGAATATTGAGGGTCACTTTCTCAAAAAATAGAAAAAAAATATTGTTTTATATATGTTTGTGTGTTAGACACATAACATATGTGTGTACGATGAACAAATGAAAATATTCGCTAGTTCTAGCTAGCGTGTGGAATAAATAATTAATATTGTGTTTGTAGAATATACTAAATAAATAATTAATATTGTGTTTTAAGAATATACGTAGTATATTTTTCAATCTTTGTCGATGGATATATTCCCTATAATGAGTAACTATTAGATAGTATCTTGTCATTATCCAAAATTTGATCATGATGATGCCTACCATAAGCTCCTCAGATGGCAAGTCAAAACCCAAACAACAAGCAATAAATGAAAGGCATAATACATAAACATGGCTTTTAACTTGACAACTATTACCTTTTACTTTGGGTGTACACAAGTAAGCACTTAAATTTGTACAAAATTGAACAAATAGACACTTTCGTCCTACATCTCACCCTACATGACAATTTTTTGTCCTACTTTGCATCCTATGTGTATTATGCCACGTAGGATACATGTGTCTACTTGTTCAATTTTATACCAGCTTAAGTATCTAAATGTACACACCCAAAGTTGGAGGGTATAGTTGCCAGTTGAAACTAAGTTAAGGGTTATGTTTATATTATGCCTAAATGAAAAATAGAATATAACTAAGCAAAATCAATATAGACCGAGAATGGGGTCATGGCATAGATATGCATAATGGTACAAAACATACAATAAAGGCCCAAAATGATAAAGAAAGATGAATATACATGAGAACCAAATCTCGATTCTAGTGTCACTGGTACAAGGGCGTCTAAGTACAGAAAGAGACTATCTACAACAAATCTGTCTAGTCAAAATACAAAATACATAGGGAGAATAAAAAAGGGAAAGATGCAAGTCTCCAGACGCCAAGAGCTCACCACGATCTAATCAGCAACGACCATGGGTGATCAGAAAGCAGCGAGGGTGACTCGTACAATGTGCATCAAAAAAAGATTTAGAAGTGCAGTATGAGTACCAAAACACAAGTAATTAGAAGACATCATAGGCCGACCCGAGCTCAGAAAAAAAACATATAAATATAAGAATCACGATAGTGCTAACTCTCCAAATTCATCAACTAACTATAGACATACACAAATACCGATAGTAGAGATGAGTGAAATGAAAATGGATAGCTTATTATGACATTAGCAACTTCCCAAGGCAGCAAAAGAACCTTTCATTCTTGATAAGAGATAAGTCCCGCGTATAAGGTTTATAGTTGATAAGACATTTTTTTGTTGGTTAGTCTTCTCTTCTTGTTGTAGTAATGATGGGCAGTATAAGTTAGTTTTTATGATATCCATATGTTGCAATTAAATCTTTGGATGATATATGCAACACCTCCACTGTTATTGAAAAATTTATAAAAAAAATGATGACTTTTTGAGTTATAAGGAAGCTAAGTTTGACTATGGTCAATTTTGTATGAAGACAAATTGGTATCAGTGATTTGATAATTCCAACAAGCTCAAAACGTGCTTTATGATTAGTTTGTGTTTGGAGGGTCTTGGATGAGTTTCGTATGTTCAATTGAAGATTGGTGATTTGATGTTGTTAAACTTAAATGATTACACATGAAATTGAATCAATAGTATGTATCATGGTTTAGAACGACCCCAAAAAAAAAAAAAAAGAACCATTCCATTTTTAGTTCATATGAGGGAAATATGACTATTTTACGGTGTGTTTGGTATGAAGGAAAATGTTTTCTATGAAAAATGTTTTCCTAGAAAATGTTTTCTTGGAAAACACGTGGATTTCTAACTGATTTTCTCATGTTTGACTAATGAATAGAAAATATTTTTTGAAAAAGATTTTTTAATGGCGTTATAGATGTGTGTTTTGTTGTGGCGAGTTTCTTGATGTTGTCACAAATAACCTTTAGTTAAGGAAGTACTAGCCGTATGGAATTGAACATATAAATAAATTGAGTTTTGTAAAGTGATCCTCAAGAAATTAAAGGAAAATATATATACGTCAATTTTTACCCAATATTTGTTTTTCACTACCTGCCCAAAATTATATTACATATATTAATATTACTTATCCTGTTAAAAAAATACCACATAAATTAAGACATGAAAAAATAATTATGCAATGGTGCACTCATGGTCTAAAATTCCTAGTGGACCCAAACCTAAAAAGAAAGTTTGTTTGGTAAAAATTTAATTATGTTTGACTTTTGACACACTCTAATTAAATTATGTACTTGAATAAATAAATAAATTGTGTTTTGCAAAGTGATCCTCAAGAAAGGAAAATATATGTATGCCAGTTTTTACCCAATAATTCCTTTTGTGCACTACCTGTCCAAAATTCTAACTCAAAAAACCACACTTGATCAAATTGCTATATATACCATGGCAAATATTCCCAGCCCCTTCGTGATTTCATTGAGAAGAAATAAGCTGGAAGTGATAGTTCCACAAAATAAAACACCTCATGAAATGTTACATCTTTCAGATATAGATGATCAAGAAGGTCTTCGTATTCAAATGCCGATATTGATGTTTTACAAATACAATTCTTCAATGGAAGGGAAAGATCCTGCAAAAATCATAAAACATGGATTATCTAATACACTTGTGTTTTACTAGCCATTAGCTGGTAGGATAGTTGAAGGACCTAATAGGAAGCTTATGGTAAATTGTAATAGTGAAGGAATCATGTTTATTGAAGCCGATGCTAATGTGGAGCTTTAGAAATTAGGAGACTCTATAATACCACCATGTCCATACTTTGTAGAGCTACTATATAATGAGCCAGGATTTGATGGGATTATTGGTTGTCCATTGATGTTAGTTCAGGTAATCAATCGATATTATATATTTAAAATATATATATACACATATGAACAATAGATTTTTTGAATAAAGAAAAAGCTAAAGTAATAAAAGAAATTAATCACATAAAATTAAATATTAAACATACTAATAATAGGATAAATTACTATAAACTAATATGTCCAATTAGAAGTTCTATAGGATAGAAAAATAGATTATCTAAAACAATTAGAATATTTAGATTTAAGAATACTCCCATAAAAGAAATATAGATCACTATCCAAAAATAGTATTTTAAAGTGTAATTTTTTAGAAGGAGAACATATATTACATTCTGCAGATAAACAATATAATACTTTAATAGATTTAATAATAAATCTTAGTGAAAAAACTCGATAACAAGATCAAACTATAATAAGACTTTTAGAAACTATAGAAGTAATACAAAATAGACAATTTAAGACATTAGATAAATTAGAAAAGAATTTCGCTTTCTTAAAAGCACAAGAACTAGAAATATATAGAAAAATTCAATATCTAAATACTAAATTTAATTTAGAAAAAATACCTACAAAATTAGAAATCAAAAATAACCAAGTAACAATAAAAATCATAGAACAAGTAGAAAAAATAACTAGTGAAATTAGTAATTTAAAAGAAATAATTAAAAGACTAGAACAGATCTCACTCTCATGAGTGAAGAAGACATAAATTATAAAAAAATATTAGAATATACAAAAAAATTCCATCTAGAACAAGTAGGATTTTCAAATCACATTCCCTCTAGCCAAACAAACAAAATACTTCTCAAACAAAATAATACAATAATCGCCTTACTAATAGAATTAAATACAAAAGTAGATAAAATACTAAAAGAAAAACAACTTGAACAACAAGTTACACTATAGAGAAGAATAGATATCTGCTATAGGAGAAGACTTTGCAAGACTAAATTTAGTGAACCCTGCTTTTATAAAGACAGTCAAAAATCCTAAACTAATGCTAATGCACATGGGATTAATAGTTATAGGAATAAAAGGATTAACTAGAAAGAATTTAGGATATAAAGTAATGGTAGTATTATATGATGACCGATGGTCAGACTTAACGAAATCTATCATAGGACTAACAGAAGTAGATATGACTAATAATGGTGGAATATTTTATATTAGCCCAGACTTTTTAATAAATCTAAAAGAATTTGGTAAACATATTAAAATATGAATCCAGACCAAAGGGTATGAAGAAATGAATAATGGAAGGGATGATAATTTAGCTTATAGGATAGATGAATCCAAATACATGAATGAGGAAAAAGAAGACAATCAATCCCTAAATAGTTACAAAGAACTAATAGATGAAGCAACTAGCTCGTATAGTGCAAGCCCATTCCAAAGAACTACAGCAACTCCAAAGATAAATGATAGTACAGGAAATTTACCTAGAAAACCATGGGTTAGACATGATCAAGAAATAAAAGATAACATTAAACCAGCAGGAAAAAGAATGCTAATAGAAGAACCCATTAGATTACAGAAGGAGGAAATAAAGGAAAAATATTAAATATAGCTGCACACGATCCACAAATGTGGAATACAGTAATAGACTTATGGAAAGGAATAGTAGTAGCAGATTTTATTAAAAACTATCAAGAAACAGATGCAGAGACTATGAATAAATATTTAGAAACCTTTTTAGGAGAATCATGTAAAGCAGTATGAGAATCTTATAAACAGACTAAACCACAGGAATTCCAAGGACTAATAGAATTAAGACCAAACCCTTACAATTTCATAAACAAAATACATGTGTTATTAACAGGAGAAGACCCAAATAGTGGCTTACTGGCTCTACAAAGAAATGCTTTAATAAAATTAGAACAATTAAGTATATCAAATTGGATACACATAAAGAAGTTCGTTAATGACTATTTTTACTATTGCACTATTAGTGGAAATACATTTAATTAAGAATTAGGAAAAAAACTATTTAATAAATTACCAGGAGCATTAGGAAGAGAAATAGAAGAAAGATGGTATAAAAGAGAAGATGTAGCTCAAGACCCTACTGTCTCATGGTCTATAGGACAAAAAGTAACACACATAATGGAAATACTAACAGAAAAATGTACTAACATACAAATACAAAAACAATTAAAACAAAAAGAAATGAATTTTTGTAAAACAATGATAGATATAACACAAAGTTATGATAAAGAACCCAGTAGACCAAGAAAATATAAAAGAGGAATAAACTATAACCAAAGACCTTACAAAAATAAAAAATACTTTTTGAGAAAATCTTCAGCAAGAAAACCTTACTTAAACAGAGATAGACATGTTAGAAAATATAGAAATGATAGAAATTATAAAAACAAATTAGAGAGCTATACTTGTGGTAGTTTAGAACATTTAGCAAATATATGCCCTAAAAGAAATAATATGAAAACTAGAAACTCTCAATTAATAGAAGACTTCCAAGAGACCTTACTAAATGTAGATGAATTTATGTCAGATACAGAAAATATGTATTCAGTTATAAGCTTAGACATAACAGAAGAAGAAAGAGGTCAATCAGATACATCTGACTCAGAAAATGATAATTTAATTAATGAAATAGGATTAGAAAGATTAGAAAGAAAAGAAGAAGATTTAACTTATACAATGATGAACACTTACCAAGACTGTAATCATGAATTTGAAAGACAAAAAGGAATAGACAGTAATCAGTGTAGTATATGTAAATGGTATCCTAGTGAAATAAATAGAGCTAAATGTAAAAATTGTTATATGGAAGCATGTATAAGTTGTATAGAAAATAGATTAAAACAACAAGTAGCCAAACAACAAGAACAATTTCAAACAAAAGATTAGACTACCAATCTAAGACTAATAACCTTAGAAACAAGAATAAATGATTTAGAACAAAGACTAATTTCAATAGAAAAAGAAAAACAAAAAATAGACATAGAAAATTCACTATCACCAGGAACAATCCATCTAGACCAAATAGAAAGTGAACTAATGAACATAGAAGAAGATAATACTAGTTTCATATGTAATGAAGATAAAAAGTTTGGAACTATAAAAATACTAGGAAGAATAAAAATTAAAGATATAGAAATAGAAATTTTAGCATTAATTGATACAGGTTGCACTGGCTGCCTTCTTAATAAGAAGATAATACCACAACATATATTACCAACTCTTAAGAATTTAAAAGAACCAGTATTAGCCATACAAATGGATGGAACTCATAATCTATACCACCAATATATAGAAAAAGCACAAATAAATTTTATAAATACATGTAATGAATTTTACAAACCAACTTATAATATGCATAAAATCCTAGTAAGAGACTTAAATATTAAAATTGATTTAGTAATAGGACTACAATTTCTTATACAAAACAATGGAAGTTGTTTAGTCTTTAGAGACGGAATAATGTTATTCAGAAATACAACCTATACTCCCGTTCAGACCAATAAAATACTAACAAAAGGAATTAAAGTGAAAGATAATAGACTAAATAATTCTAGTCCATGTTGCGACAATTATGGAAATAATGAAAGTTGTTCTTCAAAAAACCTATATGAAGAAAAACAAGAAGAAAATTATATAGAAGATACATATATAACAGACATAGAAAAAGATTATACATTAATAAATGTAGAAACAAAATTCTACAATTTTCAAAAGGGAATAAATACTATAGGAACAATAAAACATCCTAAAGACTTAGAAAATATAATAACAATATTAGATGAAATGAAAATAATTGGAGAAAAACCCTTAATACATTGGGGAAGTAATAAAATTATGTGTAAATTAGATATAATAAATCCAGACCACACAATAAAGAAAGCAACTATAGAAGTAAATAATGAAGACACTGAAGAATTCAGTAAACGGATTAAAGAATTATTAAAATTAGAAGTAATAAGAATATCTACATCTAGACATAGATCAGCAGCTTTTATGGTTAGAAATCATAGTGAACAAGTACGAGGAAAAGCTCGTATGGTAATAAATTACAAAAGGTTAAATGACAATACTAGAACAGATGCATATAAATTACAGATAAAAATGAATTAATTAATAGAATACAAGGTAAAAAGATATTTAGTAAATTTGACTGTAAATCAGGATACTGGCAAGGAAAAATGCACCCAGAAAGCATAGAATGGACAACCTTCACTTGTCCTGAAGGCCATTTTGAATGGTTAGCCATGCCTTTTGGATTAAAGACAACTCCGCCTATTTTCCAAAGAAAAATGGATGATATGTTCAGAGACTACAAAAATTTTGTATTAGTATACGTAGATGACATTCTAGTATTTAGTAAAGATATGTACGAACATTTAGGACATTTACAGACAGTGTTTAGACTATTTGTACAATATGAAATAATAATTAGTAAAAAGAAAATGGAATTATGTAAAACACATATAAACTTCCTAGGAGTAACAGTAGGAGAAGGAAAAGTAAAATTACAACCACATATAGCTAAAAAAGTTTTAGATATGCCTAATAAGCTAGATAATACAAAAGAATTACAAAAATTCTTAGGATTAGTAAATTATGCTAGAAATTTTATTCAAGACTTAGAAAAAATAGCAGGTCCATTATATGTTAAGATAGGGAGTAAAGGACAAAAACATTTTAATATAGAAGACATTAAATTAGTCCAACAAATTAAAGAAAAAGTTAAAAATATACCAGACTTACAAATACCACTAGAATCAGACTATTTAATAGTTCAAACAGATGGTAGTAATTTAGGATGGGGAGCCATCTTAAAATCAAGACCAAATAAATATAGTCCAAAAAATGAAGAAAAAATATGTGCCTACCAAAGTGGACAATACAAAGAAAAAGGTACTATGAGAAGTGTTGACGCAGAAGTATTAGCGGTAATATACAGATTAAATAGTTTTAAATTATACATTTTAAACAAAAATGAAGTACTAGTAAGAACAGACTGCGAAACCATAGTTAAATTTCATGAGAAAATAAATAGTAAAGCTAGTAGTAAAAGACGGTGGTTAAACTTTATAGATATAATATCTATGTATAATAATATTGTTTTTGAATATGTTAAAGGAAAAGACAATGACTTAGCTGATAAATTAAGTAGACTACAATTAAAGACTAGTTAATATTTATTTCTGCATGAGACCAACAAGTCAACAGACAGTAGACAAAGGAAAGGGCATCGCCCAGCCAGATACTTATGCTCAGACATTATTAAGCAGACAACATATCAGACCTCTAAATACAACATACAATTTAATGGAAAGAATACATTTTGGTAAGTATAATTTAATTTCTTATCCAAAGAGTAATCTATCTTTTAGAATAAATCCAGATTGTACTTTAGACAAAACTTAAGAATGCTTAGTAGACAATTTATGGATAGCATACAATAAGCAAGACACTAAATATTTTATTGCTGCTTCAAATGCATTGTGTCAGTATTTTTCAGATAGAAATAGATATAATAAATTCAAATACTATGTAGTAATATGTTAAAACTAATGTTGTTTTTCAGACATGGATAAAAGTAGTAGATTTCATAAATGGGGTAAAAAACCCACTTTTTAAAGGCTTTAATGATTTTACTGAAGCTTTAGACTATGCAAGAGGAGTAGTTGGCCCTAATTATTACATTTCACCCGCCTTGAAACAAAGCCCAACCCAAATACCTCAATACAATATCCAAAAAGACTCAGAAAAAATAATATTTTGCGATCATTGTACATCCATGACAGAGGGTTTCAAAAGACTCAATACAAAAAATGAAATCCTTATCCAAGAAAACATGAGACTTGTTAAACAGCTCGAGACTTTCCAGAGTAAATATGTTCCAAGAACAGGCAGTACAACTCAGAACGAAGACATGAGTTCTCCATCTCAAATAAAAATGGATGAGACGGGTGTGCATTCCCCTCTGAATGCTAAGAACTCTACTGTATCGGAGCATGATATAGCTAGTCCGATTCAAACGGTGACGGGTAAAGACTTATCAAATCCGTTAATGACTGTCACTTTGCCAAAAAGTGAAATAGAGGAGTCCTCTTCCTCACGAAGGAGATTACCTAAATACTTTCAAAAAAGACACATTAAAAAAAAAGAATTATTAAAAAAGAAAAAAAATGAAAAATTAGAAAAAATAATTAAGCAAACTTTAGAAAAAATTTTCCGAGACAAAAGCCAAGACAAACGTATTATCAAAGACTTTCTCAGTCCAAGTAATGGCTTAGAAGACACTATTCACAGTCCTGTATTATCAGACGAAGAACAGAAAAATAATATTCAAGACTCACAAGACCCTTATGAAGATGATAACTCAGGCATGAGTTTTGATACTATTGCACTACACAATTTAGACACTTAACTATTTTCTATTTCAAAGACTTCATTTCTTATCATAAAGAAGACAAAAATACAAAAAGTCAAGAATGGGAGAGTAGCAAAAAATAACTCGGTAGACTTCAAGAAGGAACAAGACAAAAGTCATTTTCATCAAGTTACAAGTCACTTTCATCACAAAGAAGAACAAGACAAAAGTCACAACAAAATATGGAACGTAGTAAAGAATGGCATGGTATCATTTTTCAAAGCATGGGCAATAAAGATAAATATATATATATATATATATATATATATATATATATATATATATATATATATATATATATATATATATATATTAAGTGGGGAGGCCCACTACGTGTCTTGTAAATAATTAGTATGTAAGAAGTGTTAGGTGGGGATACCCACTACGTGTCCTGTAAAATTGAGTGTGTTGTCACTTTATCACTACCATCCAAAAAGAGAAAAAAACTGTTGACATAACACGCGTCTAGTAAATAATTGAGTCTGTAATATAAGTCAAAAGATGAACTTAATGATGCATGTGACGATGGGCCCAATGAGTACCCGACCTGCATTATTAAAAGAATCTTATCAAGTTGTAGGCCATTAATAATTAAGGCCATGTACCAAGTCTAGAAGTGTCCTTCAGAAATTTTCTTTGCCTATATAAGAAGGCAGTAGATGAGAGGAAAGAAGTGGAGAAAAAAGAAAAACCAGAGTGAGATAGAGAAAGCGTCCAACATCCTTTCTTCCTTCCATACTCCCTTATGTACCAAAAATCCTCTGTTGTATATTAAAGCTTGTGAAATAATATAAGTGTGTTTGAGTATTAAAAGTTTGCGAAGTTTTTCCAAAGTCCTTCGGGGGTTCCCGAAAGGGAAACCTCTCTCCGTTAATCATGTAAGTTTTTATGATACTTATTTCCCGAAATCCCCCCCCCCCCCCCAAAAAAAAAAAGCTATTTTTTTATGTTAAATTTATGTAAATTTTTGTATATGTGTTAAAAAATTTACCCTAAGTATATGGTTAGCTTCTTAACTTCTTAATAACGACTATGGATTAACCTGTAAATTTCTAGGATTCTTGGCTTTTATAGTCCGCTTGATAAAAGAACGAAGTTGTTGCCAGTTTTATATCCGGGGTGTAGTTAAAGATGAAGTTGTTAAGAACACAGGTTAAGAAGAAGAGATGAACTGGGTAAATAAAAAACAAAAACAAAGATAAAAAATAAAAACAAAAATTAAAAATTAAAAAATAAAAATAAAACATGGAAAAAATAGGGAATTAAGTCTTAAATTAGCATGATTTAACTAAATGAGAGAGGGAGTACTGAGTAGGATTTACAAATTTTTGAAACAAAGCATAAACACGGATATATTCATATTTGACTTCTTAAATATATAGTTATTAAAATATACATTGTTATTATTACTACATATTACTTATATATATTTACACCATATTATAATACTACTTATTATATTTATAGACTACCTATCATACTAAATATTTTATATAATATATAATATATCATATATACTACGTGCCTACATATCTACTACTTTACATATTAATATATTCCCATACTAATTGAAAGACTTCTTATATATATATAATATTATATATATTAATATATTTTCATACTTTGCCCATACTATATATTCATATTATATTACTATATTATATATATTATATATATATTCAGTAGAAGAATTATATATATATATATATTATTAGTAGTATTTATATATTTCCGTTGTTAGTACATATTTACTTTACTATTTTTTACTGTTTTTGCTGTATTTACTGGTTTTACTGTATTTTCTGTATATTTGTAGTATTTGCTGTATTTACTTACTGTTTTTAGCGTATTAACTATTTTTTTTATATTTACTGTTTTTACTGTATTTCCTGTATATTTGTAGTATTTGCTGTATTTACTATTTTCTGTTGTTACTATTTTTGCTGTTTTTAGTTTTCACCATTTTTACTGTATTTACTGTATTTGCTGTATTTGCTATTTTTAGTGTTAAAATTAATTAATATAAAATATCTAAGCGTTACTAATTAATATACCATTAATACATATCTAAGTATATCTAAGTACAAATACTACTTATACCATTAATACTAAATACTTACTATCCATATATATCTAAGTGTCCATATATTTGGTATCAGAGCGAGAAGTTTTTGGGAACCAATACATATATGAAAATACATCCTTCGTTTAGAAATATAAGATTTACTTATTGGCATTTATATAAAGAATACAATTTTAGAAGTATAGCTATAAAAAAGAAAAGACAAATACAAAGTAAATATAATATAAAAAATATAGAAGATTTGGACAAACTAAGCTTAATAGATCCAGAAGTGAGTAGTAATATTAGGTGGGATATAATAGGTTATAATCATGATATAATTTTGTATAATGAAAGAATACATTGGATAAATAAACGTATTAAAAAAGAAGCTTATTTGATACCAAATATATGGACACTTAGATATATAGGTATAATAGGGACACTTAGATATATATGGATAGTAAGTATTTAGTATTAATGGTATAAGTAATATTTGTACTTAGATATACTTAGATATGTATTAATGGTATATTAATTAGTAACACTTAGATATTGTATATTAATTAGTATTAACACTAAAAAAAGCAAATACAGCAAATACAGTAAATACAGTAAAAATGGTGAAAACTAAAAATAGTAACAACACAAAATAGTAAATACAACAAATATTACAAATATGCAGGAAATACAGTAAAAATAGTAAATACAGAGAAAACAGTTAATATGCTAAAAACAGTAAGTAAATACAGCAAATACTACAAATATCTGAGAAAATCTGATAAAACCGATAAATACAAAAGCAGTAAAAATAGTAAAGTAAATATATACTAACAACGAAAATATATAAATACTACTACTAAATATATATAATTCTTCTACCAAATATATATATATAATATATATAATATAGTAATATAATATGAATATATAGTATGGGAAAAGTATGAAAATATATTAATATATATAATATTATATATATATAAGAAGTCTTTCAGTTAGTATGGGAATATATTAATATGTAAAGTAGTAGATATGTAGGCACGTAGTATATATGATATATTATATAAAATATTTAGTATGGTAGGTAGTCTATAAATATAATAAGTAATATTATAATATGGTGTAAATATATATAAGTAATATGTAGTAATAATAACAATGTATATTTTAATAATTATATATTTAAGAAGTCAAATATGACTATATTCGTGTTTATGCTTTGTTTCAAATATTTGTAAATCCTACTTAGTACTCCCTCTCTCATTTAGTTAAATCATGCTAATTTAAGACTTAATTCTCTATTTTCCCCATGTTTTATTTTTATTTTTTAATTTTTTATTTTTGTTTTTGTTTTTTATCTTTGTTTTTGTTTTTTATTTACCCAGTTCATCTCTTCTTCTTAACCTGTATTCTTAACAACTTCATCTTTAACCACACCCCGGATATAAAACTGGCAACAACTTTGTCCTTTTATCAAGCGGACTATAAAAGCCAAGAATCCTAGGAATTTACAGGTTAATCCATAGTCGTTATTAAGAAGTTAAGAAGTTAACCATATACTTAGGGTAAATTTTTTAACACATATACAAAAATTTACATAAATTTAACATAAAAAAAATAACATATTTTTTGGGGGGGAAATTTCGGGAAATAAGTATCATAAAAACTTACATGATTAACGGAGAGAGGTTTCCCTTTCGGGAACCCCCGAAGGACTTTGGAAAAACTTCGCAAACTTTTAATACTCAAACACACTTATATTATTTCACAAGATTTAATATACAATAGAGGATTTTTGGTACATAAGGGAGTATGGAAGGAAGAAAGGATGTTGGACGCTTTCTCTATCTCACTCTGGTTTTTCTTTTCCACCCTTCTTTCCTCTCATCTACTGCCTTCTTATATAGGAAAAGAAAATTTCTGAAGGACGCTTCTAGACTTGCTACGTGGCCTTAATTATTAATGGCCTACAACTTGATAAGATTCTTTTAATAATGCAAGTCGGGTACTCATTGGGCCCATCGTCACATGCATGATTAAGTTCATCTTTTGACTTATATTACAGACTCAATTATTTACTAGACGCGTGTTATGTCAACAGTTTTTTCCTCTTTTTGGAGGGTAGTGATAAAGTGACAACACACTCAATTTTACAGGACACGTAGTTGGTATCCCCACCTAACACTTCTTACATACTAATTATTTACAAGACACGTTGTGGGCCTCCCCACTTAATATATATATATATATATATATATATATATACATATATTTTTTTTATCTTTATTGCCCATGCTTTGAAAAATGATACCATGCCATTTTTTACTACGTTCCATGTTTTGTTGTGACTTTTGTCTTGTTCTTCTTTGTGATGAAAGTGACTTGTAACTTGATGAAAATGACTTTTGTCTTGTTCCTTCTTGAAGTCTACCGAGTTATTTTTTGCTACTCTTCCATTCTTGACTTTTTGTATTTTTGTCTTCTTTGTGATAAGAAATGAAGTCTTTGAAATAGAAAATGGTTAAGTGTCTAAATTGTGTAGTGTAATAGTATCAAAACTCATGCCTGAGTTATCATCTTCATAAGGGTCTTGTGAGTCTTGAATATTATTTATCTGTTCTTCGTCTGATAATACAGGACTGTGAATAGTGTCTTCTGAGCCATTACTTGGACTGGGAAAGTCTTTGATAATATGTTTGTCTTGGCTTCTGTCTCGGAAAATTTTTTCTAAAGTTTGCTTAATTATTTTTTTCTAATTTTTCATTTTTTTTCTTTTTTAATAATTCATTTTTTTTAATGTGTCTTTTTGAAAGTATTTAGGTAATCTCCTTCGTGAGGAAGAGGACTCCTCTATTTCACTTTTTGGCAAAGTGACAGCCATTAACGGATTTGATAAGTCTTTACCGGTCACCGTTTGAACCGGACTAGCTGTATCATGCTCCGTCTGATGAGGAGTTCTTAGCATTCAGAGGGGAATGCACACCCGTCTCATCCATTTTTAATTGAGATGGAGAACTCATGTCTTCGTTCTGAGTTGTACAGTCTGTTCTTGGAACATATTTACTCTGGAAAATCTCGAGTTGTTTAACAAGTCTCATGTTTTCTTGGATAAGGATTTCATTTTTTGTATTGAGTCTTTTGAAATCCTCTGTCATGGATGTACAATGATCACAAAATATTATTTTTTCTGAGTCTTTTTGGATATTGTATTGAGGTATTTGGGTTGGGCTTTGTTTCAAGGCGGATGAAATGTAATAATTAGGCCCAACTACTCCTCTTGCATAGTCTAAAGCTTCAGTAAAATCATTAAAGCCTTTAAAAAGTGGGTTTTTTACCCCATTTATGGAATCTACTACTTCTATCCATGTCTGAAAAACACCATTAGTTTTACCATGTATTACTACATAGTATTTGAATTTATTATCTCTATTTCTATCTGAAAAATACTGACACAATGCATTTGAAGCAGTAATAAAATATTTAGTGTCTTGCTTGTTGTATGGTATCCATAAATTGTCTACTAAGCATTTTTGAGGTTTGTCTAAAGTACAATCTGGATTTATTCTAAAAGATAGATTACTCTTTGGATAAGAAATTAAATTATACTTACCAAAATGTATTCTTTCCATTAAATTGTCTGTTGTATTTAGAGGTCTGGAATGTTGTCTGCTTAATAATGTCTGAGCATAAGTATCTGGCTGGGCGATGCCCTTGCCTTTGTCTACTGTCTGTTGACTTGTTGGTCTCATGCTGAAATAATTATTAATTAGTCTTTAATTGTAGTCTACTTAATTTATCAGTTAAGTCATTGTCTTTTCCTTTAACATATTCAAAAACAATATTATTATATATAAATATTATATCTATAAAGTTTAACCAGCGTCTTTTACTACTAGCTTTACTATTTATTTTCTCATGAAATTTAACTATGGCTTCGCAGTCTGTTCTTACTAATACTTCATTTTTGTTTAAAATGTATAATTTAAAACTATTTAATCCGTATATTACCGCTAATACTTCTACGTCAACACTACTCATAGTACCTTTTTCTTTGTATTGTCCACTTTGGTAGGCACATATTTTTTCTTCATTTTTTGGACTATATTAATTTGGTCTTGATTTTAAGATGACTCCCCATCCTAAATTACTACCATCTGTTTGAACTATTAAATAGTTTGATTCTAGTGGTATTTGTAAGTCTGGTATATTTTTAACTTTTTCTTTAATTTGTTGGACTAATTTAATGTCTTCTATATTAAAATGTTTTTGTCCTTTACTCCCTATCTTAACATATAATGGACCTGCTATTTTTTCTAAGTCTTGAATAAAATTTCTAGCATAATTTACTAATCCTAAGAATTTTTGTAATTCTTTTGTATTATCTAGCTTATTAGGCATATCTAAAACTTTTTTAGCTATATGTGGTTGTAATTTTACTTTTCCTTCTCCTAATGTTACTCCTAGGAAGTTTATATGTGTTTTACATAATTCTATTTTCTTTTTACTAATTATTATTTCATATTGTACAAATAGTCTAAACACTGTCTGCAAATGCCCTAAGTGTTCGTACATGTCTTTACTAAATACTAGAATGTCATCTACGTATACTAATACAAAATTTTTGTAGTCTCCGAACATATCATCCATTTTTCTTTGGAAAATAGGCGGAGCTGTCTTTAATCCAAAAGGCATGGCTAACAATTCAAAATGGCCTTCAGGACAAGTGAAGGCTGTCCATTCTATGCTTTCTTGGTGCATTTTTACTTGCCAGTATCCTGATTTACAGTCAAATTTACTAAATATCTTTTTACCTTGTATTCTATAAATTAACTCATTTTTATCTGGTAATTTATATGCATCTTTTCTAATATTGTCATTTAACCTTTTGTAATTTATTACCATACGAGCTTTTCCTCGTATTTGTTCACTATGATTTCTAACCATAAAAGCTGCTGATCTATGCCTAGATGTAGATCTTCTTATTACTTCTAATTTTAATAATTCTTTAATCTGTTTACTGAATTCTTCAGTGTCTTCATTATTTGCTTCTATAGTTGCTGTCTTTATTGTGTAGTCTTGATTTATTATATCTAATTTACACATAATTTTATTACTTCCCCAATGTATTAAGGGTTTTTCTCCAATTATTTCCATTTCATCTAATATTGCTATTATATTTTCTAAGTCTTTAGGATGTTTTATTGTTCCTATAGTATTTACTCCCTTTTGAAAATTGTAGAATTCTGTTTCTACATTTATTAATGTATAATCTTTTTCTATGTCTGCTATATATGTATCTTCTATATAATTTTCTTCTTGTTTTTCTCCATATAGATTTTTTGAAGAACAACTTTCATTATTTCCACAATTGTCGCAACATGGACTAGAATTATTTAGTTAATTATCTTTGACTTTAATTCCTTTTGTTAGGATTTTATTAGTCTGAACAGGAGTATAGGTTGTATAACATTAGTCCGTCTCTAGAGACTAAATAATTTCCATTGTTTTGTATAAGAAATTGTAGTCCTATTACTAAATCAATTTTAATATTTAAGTCTCTTACTAGGATTTTATGCATATTATAAGTTGGTTTGTAAAATTCATTACATGTATTTATAAAACTTATTTGTGCTTTTTCTATATATTGGTGGTATAGATTATGAGTTCCATCCATTTGTATGGCTAATACTGGTTCTTTTAAATTCTTAAGGGTTGGTAATATATGTTGTGGTATTATCTTCTTATTAAGAAGGCAGCCATTGCAACTTGTATCAATTAATGCTAAAGTTTCTATTTCTATATCTTTAATTTTAATTCTTACTAGTATTTTTATAGTTCCAAACTATTTATCTTCATTACATATGAAACTAGTGTTATCTTCTTCTATGTTCATTAGTTCACTTTCTATTTGGTCTAGATGGATTGTTCCTGGTGATTGTGAATTTTCTATGTCTGTTTTTTGTTTTCCTTTTTCTATTGAAATTAGTCTTTGTTCTAAATCATTTATTCTTGTTTCTAAGGTTATTAGTCTTAGATTGGTAGTCTGATCTTTTGTTTGAAATTGTTCTTGTTGTTTGGCTACTTGTTGTTTTAATCTATTTTCTATACAACTTATACATGCTTTCATATAAAAACTTTTACATTTAGCTCTATTTATTTTACTAGGATACCATTTACATATACTACACTGATTACTGTCTATTCCTTTTTTTCTTTCAAATTCATGATTACAGTCTTGGTAAGTGTTCATCATTGTATAAGTTAAATCTTCTTCTTTTCTTTCTAATCTTTCTAATCCTATTTCATTAATTAAATTATTATTTTCTGAGTCAGATGTATCTGATTGACCTATTTCTTCTTCTGTTATGTCTAAGCTTATAGCTGAATACATACTTTCTGTATCTGACATAAATTCATCTACATTTAGTAAGGTCTCTTGGAAGTCTTCTATTAATTGAGAGTTTCTAGTTTTCATATTATTTCTTTTAGGGCATATATTTGCTAAATATTCTAAACTACCACAAGTATAGCACTCTAATTTGTTTTTATAATTTCTATCATTTCTATATTTTCTAAAATGTCTATCTCTGTTTAAGTAAGGTTTTCTTGCTGAAGATTTTCTCAAAAAGTATTTTTTCTTTTTGTAAGGTCTTTGGTTATAGTTTATTCCTCTTTTATATTTTCTTGGTCTACTGGGTTCTTTATCATAACTTTGTGTTGTATATATCATTGTCTTACAAAAATTCATTTCTTTTTGTTTTAATTGTTTTTGCATTTGTATGTTAGTACATTTTTCTGTTATTATTTCCATCATGTATGTTACTTTTTGTCCTATAGACCATGAGATAGTAGGGTCTTGAGCTACACCTTCTCTTTTATACCATCTTTCTTCTATTTCTCTTCCTAATGCTCCTGGTAATTTATTAAATAGTTTTTTTCCTAATTCTTAATTAAATGTATTTCCACTAATAGTGCAATAGTAAAAATAGTCATTAACGAACTTCTTTATGTGTATCCAATTTGATATACTTAATTGTTCTAATTTTATTAAAGCATTTCTTTGTAGAGCCAGTAAGCCACTATTTGGGTCTTCTCCTGTTAATAACACATGTATTTTGTTTGTGAAATTGTAAGGGTTTGGTCCTAATTCTATTAGTCCTTGGAATTCCTGTGGTTTAGTCTGTTTATAAGATTCCCATACTGCTTTACATGATTCTCCTAAAAAGGTTTCTAAATATCTATACATAGTCTCTGCATCTGTTTCTTGATAGCTTTTAATAAAATCTACTACTACTATTCCTTTCCATACGTCTATTACTGTATTCAACATTTGTGGATCGTGTGCAGCTATATTTAATATTTTTCCTTTATTTTCTCCTTCTTGTAATCTAATGGGTTCTTCTATTGGCATTCTTTTTCCTGCTGGTTTAATGTTATCTTTTATTTCTTGATCATGTCTAACCCATGGTTTTCTAGGTAAATTTCCTGTACTATAATTTATCTTCGTAGCTGCTGTAGTTCTTTGGAATGGGCTTGCACTATACGAACTAGTTGCTTCATCTATCAGTTCTTTGTAACTATTTAGGGATTGGGTGTCTTCTTTTTCCTCATTCATGTATTTGGATTCATCTATCCTATAAGCTAAATTATCATCCCTTTCTTCACATATTCTAAAGTGTTCTATTGTTTCTATTATATCCATCTTTCCTTTTTTTTTAGATCCTTTACATTTAAAAATTTTATTTTTATTTTTAGTGTATTGTCTTTTTGCTTCTTCTGTAACACTGTCTACTTCATATCCTTCTTGTATTAATTCTATATTCATAAGTTCTTCTTGTTCTGTTTCTATGGTACTTTCTGTTTCATTATCTTCTAATTCTCTTTGATTTGTATAATTATAATTTGTAAACCTAATAGATGTCTCTCCTTTTGAACTAGTGTACATTAAGTGTTGTTCTGGCGCAAATACTTTGGGTTTACTTAATTTATCTAAATTCCATTCTAATCCTGCATATTCTTTTGGATTTATCTTTATTTGTTTTATTAATTTTATTCCTTTATTACCCATTACTTCTACTACATCATTTACTTGGAGTTTAAATTTTGTATCACTATTTAAAGTCATTTTTCCTATAAAACCTACACACATTAATAAATTATTTCCATTATTCATTTCTTCATACCCTTTGGTCTGGATTCCTATTTTAATATGTTTACCAAATTCTTTTAGATTTATTAAAAAGTTTGGGCTAATATAAAATATTCCACCATTATTAGTCATATCAACTTCTGTTAGTCCTATGATAGATTTCGTTAAGTCTGACCATCGGTCATCATATAATACTACCATTACTTTAGATCCTGAATTCTTTCTAGTTAATCCTTTTATTCCTATAACTATTAATTCCATGTGCATTAGCATTAGTTTAGGATTTTTGACTGTCTTTATAAAAGCAGGGTTCACTAAATTTAGTCTTGCAAAGTCTTCTCCTATAGCAGATATCTGTTCTTCTCTATAGTGTCGGTATAGTTGATTATTTTTTGAAAAGTATTTTGTATTGTATAATGTTTTAGGATTTAATAATTTAAGTTGATTTTGTTGAAATATTTGTATATCTTTGTCTATATCTATTATTTCATTTAATTCTTGATTTTCTTCTATGGTTGATGTTCTTCTAGATAATATTCTAGAGATTAAGTTATTACCTATTTTATTTTCTGAGAAACTTGGTCTACTTTCTTGGGCTGTTCTTCTGTTTGAAAGAAAGTCCATTTTTGTGGTCTTTTAATTACCTTTTGTTCTTCTTGTTGAGGGGTTATTTCTACCTTTTTAAATTGATTTATTAGTTTATCTATTTCTTTATTAACTTGTTGTCCAGGTTGTTTTCTTTTATTGTTTTATCTACTTTTGTATTTAATTCTATTAGTAAGGCGATTATTGTATTATTTTGTTTGAGAAGTATTTTGTCTGTTTGGCTAGAGAGAATGTGATTTGAAAATCCTACTGGTTCTAGATGGAAATTTTCTGTATATTCTAATACTTTTTTATAATTTATGTCTTCTTCACTCATGAAAGTGAGATCTGTTCTAGTCTTTTAATTATTTCTTTTAAATTACTAATTTCACTAGTTATTTTTTCTACTTGTTCTATGATTTTTATTGTTACTTGGTTATTTTTGATTTCTAATTTTGTAGGTATTTTTTCTAAATTAAATTTAGTATTTAAATATTGAATTTTTCTATCTATTTCTAGTTCTTGTGCTTTTAAGAAATCGAAATTCTTTTCTAATTTATCTAATGTCTTAAATTGTCTATTTTGTATTACTTCTATAGTTTCTAAAAGTCTTATTATAGTTTGATCTTGTTGTTGAGTTTTTTCACTAAGATTTATTATTAAATCTATTAAAGTATTATTCTGCAAAATGTAATATATGTTCTCCTTCTGAAAAATTACACTTTAAAGCACTATTTTTGGGTAGTGATCTATATTTCTTTTCTGGGAGTATTCTTAAATCTAAATATTCTAATTGTTTTAGAGAATCTATTTTTCTATCCTATAGAACTTCTAATTGGACATATTAGTTTATAGTAATTTATCCTATTATTAGTATGTTTAATATTTAATTTTATGTGATTAATTTCTTTTATTACTTTAGCTTTTTCTTTATTCAAAAAATCTATTGTATAAGTTTTAGGCATCTCTTCGTTAGCTAATTCTTCTTTAGACCAGATTAAAAATTCGCTTATTTGTTCTTTTTCTAACTCTTCTTCTATCCAGGTTAAAAATTCTATAGATCTTTTTAGATTATGTTCAAGTTCTAACTTATATTGTATTTCTTTATGAAGACAACTATATCTTAATCTTATTCTTTGAATATATTCTAGAGGCATCTATTTTATCCAAAATGTGTTTTCTTATATACTTTTATTCTTTTTTCAGAGTTTATAACTTGTCTTATAGTAAATTCTAATTCTCTATTTAGATATCTTATATTTTGGTTTGATTTTTCTAGTAATAATTGTTGTCTTATTGCTAATTCTCTGTTTAAAAGGTATGTTTTATGGTATTTTTCCTCTATACTACTTATACCATTAAAACTAAATACTTACTATCCATATATATCTAGGTGTCCATATATTTGGATATCTAAGTACAAATACTACTTATACCATTAATACTAAATACTTACTATCCATATATATCTAAGTGTCCATATTATACCTATATATCTAAGTGTCCATATATTTAGTATCAGAGCGAGAAGTTTTTGGGAGCCAATACATATATGAAAAGACATCCTTCGTTTAGAAATATAAGATTTACTTATTGGCATTTATATAGAGAATACAATTTTAGAAGTATAGCTATAAAAAAGGAAAGACAAATACAAAGTAAATATAATATAAAAAATGAAGAAGATTTGGACAAATTAAGTTTAATAGATCCAAAAGTCAGTAGTAATACTAGGTGGGATATAATAGGTTATTAAAATACCACAAAAATGGACTTTCTTTCAAACAGAAGAACAACCTAAGAAAGTAGACCAAGTTTCTCAGAAAATAGAATAGGTAATAACTTAATCTCTAGAATATTATCTAGAAGAACATCAACCATAGAAGAAAATCAAGAATTAAATGAAATAATAGATATAGACAAAGATATACAAATATTTCAACAAAATCAACTTAAATTATTAAATCCTAAAACATTATACAATACAAAATACTTTTCAAAAAATAATCAACTATACCGACACTATAGAGAAGAACAGATATCTACTATAGGAGAAGACTTTGCAAGACTAAATTTAGTGAACCCTGCTTTTATAAAGACAGTCAAAAATCCCAAACTAATGCTAATGCACATGGGATTAATAGTTATAGGAATAAAAGGATTAACTAAAAAGAATTTAGGATCTAAAGTAATGGTAGTATTATATGATGACCGATGGTCAGACTTAACGAAATCTATCATAGGACTAACAGAAGTAGATATGACTAATAATAGTGGAATATTTTATATTAGCCCAAACTTTTTAATAAATCTAAAAGAATTTGGTAAACACATTAAAATAGGAATCCAGACCAAAGGGTATGAAGAAATGAATAATGGAAATAATTTATTACTGTGTGTAGGTTTTATAGGAAAAATGACTTTAAATAGTAATACAAAATTTAAAATCCAAGTAAATGATGTAGTAGAAGTAATGGGTACTAAAGGAATAAAATTAATAAAACCAATAAAGATAAATCCAGAAGAATATGCAGGATTAGAATGGAATTTAGATAAATTAAGTAAACCCAAAGTATTTACGCCAGAACAACACTTAATGTACACTAGTTCAAAAGGAGAGATATCTATTAGGTTTACAAATTATAATTATACAAATCAAAGAGAATTAGAAGATAATGAAACAGAAAGTACCATAGAGACAGAACAAGAAGAACTTATGAATATAGAATTAATACAAGAAGGATATGAAGTAGACAGTGTTACAGAAGAAGCAAAAAGACAATACACTAAAAATAAAAATAAAATTTTTAAATGTAAAGGATGTAAAAAAGGAAAGATAGATATAATAGAAACAATAGAACACTTTAGAATATGTGAAGAAAGGGATGATAATTTAGCTTATAGGATAGATGAATCCAAATACATGAATGAGGAAAAAGAAGACACCCAATACCTAAATAGTTACAAAGAACTAATGGATGAAGCAACTAGCTCGTATAGTGCAAGCCCATTCCAAAGAACTACAGCAGCTCCGAAGATAAATTATAGTACAGGAAATTTACCTAGAAAACCATGGGTTAGACATGATCAAGAAATAAAAGATAACATTAAACCAGCAGGAAAAAGAATGCCAATAGAAGAACCCATTAGATTACAAGAAAGAGGAAATAAAGGAAAAAAAAATATAGCTGCACACGATCCACAAATGTGGAATACAGTAATAGACTTATGGAAAGGAATAGTAGTAGCAGATTTTACTAAAAACTATCAAGAAACAGATGCAGAGACTATGTATAGATATTTAGAAACCTTTTTAGGAGAATCATGTAAAGCAGTATGGGAATCTTATAAACAGACTAAACCACAGGAATTCCAAGGACTAATAGAATTAGGACCAAACCCTTACAATTTCACAAAAAAAATACATGTGTTATTAACAGGAGAAGACCCAAATAGTGACTTACTGGTTCTACAAAGAAATGCTTTAATAAAATTAGAACAATTAAGTCTATCAAATTGGATACACATAAAGAAGTTCGCTAATGACTATTTTTACTATTGCACTATTAGTGGAAATACATTTAATGAAGAATTAGGAAAAAGCTATTTAATAAATTACCAGGAGCATTAGGAAGAGAAATAGAAGAAAGATGGTATAAAAGAGAAGTTGTAGCTCAAGACCCTACTATCTCATGGTCTATAGGACAAAAAGTAACACACATAATGGAAATACTAACAGAAAAATGTACTAACATACAAATACAAAAATAATTAAAATAAAAGAAATGAATTTTTGTAAGACAATGATATATACAACACAAAGTTATGATAAAGAACCCAGTAGACCAAGAAAATATAAAAGAGGAATAATCTATAACCAAAGACCTTACAAAAATAAAAAATACTTTTTGAGAAAATCCTCAGCAAGAAAACCTTACTTAAACGGAGATAGACATGTTAGAAAATATAGAAATGATAGAAATTATAAAAACAAATTTGAGTGCTATACTTGTGGTAGTTTAGAACATTTAGCAAATATATGCCCTAAAAGAATAAAATGAAAACTAGAAACTCTCAATTAATAGAAGACTTCCAAGAGACCTTACTAAATGTAGATGAATTTATGTCAGATACAGAAGGTATATATTCAGTAATAATCTTAGACATAACAGAAGAAGAAAGAGGTCAATCAGATACATCTGACTCAGAAAATAATAATTTAATTAATGAAATAGGATTAGAAAGATTAGAAAGAAAAGAAGAAGATTTAACTTATACAATGATGAACACTTACCAAGACTGTAATTATGAATTTGAAAGACAAAAAGGAATAGACAGTAATTATTGTAGTATATGTAAATGGTATCCTAGTAAAATAAATAGAGCTAAATGTAAAAATTGTTATATGGAAGCATGTATAAGTTGTATAGAAAATAGATTAAAACAAAAAGTAGCCAAACAACAAGAACAATTTCAAACAAAAGATCAGACTACCAATCTAAGACTAATAACCTTAGAAACAAGAATAAATGATTTAGAACAAAGACTAATTTCAATAGAAAAAGGAAAACCAAAAACAGACATAGAAAATTCACAATCACCAGGAACAATCCATCTAGACCAAATAGAAAGTGAACTAATGAACATAGAAGAAGATAATACTAGTTTCATATGTAATGAAGATAAAAAGTTTGGAACTATAAAAATACTAGTAAGAATAAAAATTAAAGATATAGAAATAGAAACTTTAGTATTAATTGATACAGGTTGCAATGGTTGCCTTCTTAATAAGAAGATAATACCACAACATATATTACCAACTCTTAAGAATTTAAAAGAATCAGTATTAGCCATACAAATGGATGGAACTCATAATCTATACCACCAATATATAGAAAAAGCACAAATAAGTTTTATAAATACATGTAATGAATTTTACAAACCAACTTATAATATGTATAAAATCCTAGTAAGAGACTTAAATATTAAAACTAATTTAGTAATAGGACTACAATTTCTTATACAAAACAATGGAAGTTGTTTAGTCTCTAGAGACGGAATAATGTTATTCAGAAATACAACCTATACTCCCGTTTAGACCAATAAAATCCTAACAAAAGGAATTAAAGTCAAAGATAATAGACTAAATAATTCTAGTCCATGTTGCGACAATTGTGGAAATAATGAAAGTTGTTCTTCAAAAAACCTATATGAAGAAAAACAAGAAGAAAATTATATAGAAGATACATATATAGCAGACATAGAAAAAGATTATACATTAATAAATGTAGAAACAGAATTCTACAATTTTCTAAAGGGAGTAAATACTATAGGAACAATAAAACATATAAAGACTTAGAAAATATAATAGCAATATTAGATGAAATGGAAATAATAGGAGAAAAACCCTTAATACATTGGGGAAGTAATAAAATTATGTATAAATTAGATATAATAAATCCAGACTACACAATAAAGACAGCAACTATAGAAGCAAATAATGAAGACACTGAAGAATTCAGTAAACAGATTAAAGAATTATTAAAATTAGAAGTAATAAGAAGATCTACATCTAGACATAGATCAACAGCTTTTATGGTTAGAAATCATAGTGAACAAGTACGAGGAAAAGCTCGTATGGTAATAAATTATAAAAGGTTAAATGATAATACTAGAACAGATGCATTTAAATTACCAGATAAAAATGAGTTAATTTATAGAATACAAGGTAAAAAGATATTTAGTAAATTTGACTGTAAATCAGGATACTGGCAAGTAAAAATGCACCCAGAAAGCATAGAATGGACAACCTTCACTTGTCCTGAAGGACATTTTGAATGGTTAGCCATGCCTTTTGGATTAAAGACAGCTCCGCCTATTTTTCAAAGAAAAATGGATGATATGTTCGGAGACTACAAAAATTTTGTATTAGTATACGTAGATGACATTCTAGTATTTAATAAAGATATGTACAAACATTTAGGACATTTACAGACAGTGTTTAGACTATTTATAAAATATGAAATAATAATTAGTAAAAAGAAAATGGAATTATGTAAAACACATATAAACTTCCTAGGAGTAACAGTAGGAGAAGGAAAAGTAAAATTACAACCACATATAGCTAAAAAAGTTTTAGATATGCCTAATAAGCTAGATAATACAAAAGAATTACCAAAATTCTTAGGATTAGTAAATTATGCTAGAAATTTTATTCAAGACTTAGGAAAAATAACAGGTCCATTATATGCTAAGACAGGTAGTAAAGGACAAAAACATTTTAATATAGAATACATTAAATTAGTCCAATTAATTAAAGAAAAAGTTAAAAATATACCAGACTTACAAATACCACTAGAATCAGACTATTTAATAGTTCAAACAGATGGTAGTAAATTAGGATAGGGAGCCGTCTTAAAATCAAGACCAAATAAATATAGTCCAAAAAATGAAGAAAAAATATGTGCCTACCAAAGTGGACAATACAAAGAAAAAGGTAATATGAGTAGTATAGACGCAGAAGTATTAGCGGTAATATACGGATTAAATAGTTTTAAATTATACATTTTAAACAAAAATGAAGTATTAGTAAGAACAGACTGCGAAGCCATAGTTAAATTTCATGAGAAAATAAATAGTAAAGCTAGTAGTAAAAGACGGTGGTTAAACTTTATAGATATAATATTTATATATAATAATATTGTTTTTGAATATGTTAAAGGAAAAGACAATGACTTAGCTGATAAATTAAGTAGACTACAATTAAAGACTAGTTAATATTTATTTCTGCATGAGACCAACAAGTCAACAGACAGTAGACAAAGGCAAGGGCATCGCCCAGCCAGATACTTATGCTCAGACATTATTAAGCAGACAACATTCCAGACCTCTAAATACAACAGACAATTTAATGGAAAGAATACATTTTGGTAAGTATAATTTAATTTCTTATCCAAAGAGTAATCTATCTTTTAGAATAAATCCAGATTGTACTTTAGACAAACCTTAAGAATGCTTAGTAGACAATTTATGGATAGTATACAATATGCAAGACACTAAATATTTTATTGCTGCTTCAAATGCATTGTGTCAGTATTTTTCAGATAGAAATAGAGATAATAAATTCAAATACTATGTAGTAATACATGGTAAAACTAATGGTGTTTTTCAGACATGGATAGAAGTAGTAGATTCCATAAATGGGGTAAAAAAACCCACTTTTTAAAGGCTTTAATGATTTTACTGAAGCTTTAGACTATGCAAGAGGAGTACTTGGCCTAATTATTATATTTCACCCGCCTTGAAACAAAGCCCAACCCAAATACCTCAATACAATATCCAAAAAGACTCAGAAAAAATAATATTTTGCGATCATTGTACATCCATGACAGAGGGTTTCAAAAGACTCAATACAAAAAATGAAATCCTTATCCAAGAAAACATGAGACTTGTTAAACAGCTCGAGACTTTTCAGAGTAAATATGTTCCAAGAACAGACAGTTCAACTCATAACGAAGACATGAGTTCTCCATCTCAATTAAAAATGAATGAAACGGGTGTGCATTCCCCTCTGAATGCTAAGAACTCTACTGTATCGGAGCATGATACAGCTAGTTCGGTTCAAACGGTGACCGGTAAAGACTTATGAAATCCGTTAATGGCTATCACTTTGCCAAAAAGTGAAATAGAGGAGTCCTCTTCCTCACGAAGGAGATTACCTAAATACTTTCAAAAAGACACATTAAGAAAAAATGAATTATTAAAAAAGAAAAAAAATGAAAAAATAGAAAAAATAATTAAGCAAACTTTAGAAAAATTTTTCCGAGACAGAAGCCAAGACAAACATATTATCAAAGACTTTCCCAGTCCAAGTAATGGCTCAGAAGACACTATTCACAGTCCTGTATTATCAGACGAAGAACAAATAAATAATATTCAAGACTCACAAGACCCTTATGAAGATGATAACTCAGACATGAGTTTTGAAACTATTGCACTACACAATTTAGACACTTAACCATTTTCTATTTCAAAAACTTCATTTCTTATCACAAAGAAGACAAAAATACAAAAAGTCAAGAATGGAAGAGTAGCAAGAAATAACTCGGTAGACTTCAAGAAGGAACAAGACAAAAGTCATTTTCATCAAGTTACAAGTCACTTTCATCACAAAGAAGAACAAGACAAAAGTCTCAACAAAACATGGAACGTAGTAAAGAATGGCATGCTATCATTTTTCAAAGCATGGGCAATAAAGATAAAAAAAGTATATGTATATATATATATATATATATGTATATATATATATATATAAGTGGGGAGGCCCACTACGTGTCTTGTAAATAATTAGTATGTAAGAAGTGTTAGGTGGGGATACCCACTACGTGTCCTGTAAAATTGAGTGTGTTGTCACTTTATCACTACCCTCCAAAAAGAGGGAAAAACTGTTGACACAACACGCATCTAGTAAATAATTGATTCTGTAATATAAGTCAAAAGATGAACTTTATAATGCATGTGACGATGGGCCCCAATGAGTACCCGACCTGCATTATTAAAAGAATCTTATCAAGTTGTAGGCCATTAATAATTAAGGCCACGTAGCAAGTCTAGAAGCGTCCTTCAGAAATTTTCTTTGCCTATATAAGAAGGCAGTAGATGAGAGGAAAGAAGTGTGGAAAAGAAAAACCAGAGTGAGATAGAGAAAGCGTCCAACATCCTTTCTTCCTTCCATACTCCCTTATGTACCAAAAATCCTCTATTGTATATTAAAGCTTGTGAAATAATATAAGTGTGTTTGAGTATTAAAAGTTTGCGAAGTTTTTCCAATGTCCTTCGGGGGTTCCCGAAAGGGAAACCTCTCTCCGTTAATCATGTAAGTTTTTATGATACTTATTTCCCGAAACCCCCCCCCCCCGCCCCCCCGCCAAAAAAAAAAGCTATTTTTTTATGTTAAATTTATGTAAATTTTTGTACATGTGTTAAAAAATTTACCCTAAGTATATGGTTAGCTTCTTAACTTCTTAATAACGACTATGGATTAACCTATAAATTTCTAGGATTCTTGGCTTTTATAGTCCGCTTGATAAAAGGACGAAGTTGTTGCCAGTTTTATATCCGGGGTGTGGTTAAAGATGAAGTTGTTAAGAACACAGGTTAAGAAGAAGAGATGAACTGGGTAAATAAAAAACAAAAACAAAGATAAAAAACAAAAACAAAAATAAAAAATTAAAAAATAAAAATAAAACATGGGGAAAATAGGGAATTAAGTCTTAAATTAGCATGATTTAACTAAATGAGAGAGGGAGTACTGAGTAGGATTTACAAATATTTGAAACAAAGCATAAATACGGATATATTCATATTTGACTCCGTAAATATATAGTTATTAAAATATACATTGTTATTATTACTACATATTACTTATATATATTTACACCATATTATAATACTACTTATTATATTTATAGACTACCTACCATACTAAATATTTTATATAATATATAATATATCATATATACTACGTGCCTACATATCTACTACTTTACATATTAATATAATCCCATACTAATTGAAAGTCTTCTTATATATATATATATATATATATATATATATATATATATATATATATATATATATATATATATATATATATATATTAATATATTTTCATACTTTGCCCATCACTACAAGAAAACAGTCGTTTACCTACAGACGCAAATCCTAGCTAAAGTGATAAAATCCCTAACTACTGTGAATTTAGCTAGGAAAATGACCCTAGTAGACCTTCAAAGCTAATAAGCTCTTAGCTAATTTTTAGCTAGCAAATAATGTCATTCGTAGCTAATTTAGCCAAGATATCTCTGCTAGGCTCTTTCCGTAGCAAATAATTTGCTACGATGTATACTAGCTAAATTCATAGCAAAATTTGCTTGGTAACTGTTGACTTTACTAAGACTTAGCAAGGAATTACCCTATCTAAACTTTCAAATTCTCTAGCTATTTTTCAAACTTTGCTTGGAATATTTTCTTTGCTAAATGACTAGCTAAAAACAGCTAGGGATATTTTCTAGATAAATCTGGCTAGAAAATGTATGATGAATACCAATATAATTTTCTATATTTGACACAAGATGAAAAACATAGTTAAATCAAATCAATATTTCAAAATAAGCACAATTATAATATCATCAATCCTTGAATAGTGAAATACATGTTTACTAGCTAAAACATGTCTTAAAACATAAAAGCAGTAACATAAATATCTTAAAACATAAAAACAGTAACATAAATTATCTTAAGCTACATTTGGGGTAGAACCAGATCCATCTGGTGGTGGTTGAGGAGTAAAACCAAGCATCCGAGCCACAGCAGCACGAACCGCAATAGTCACTTGAGCTTCCATATTTTCCCGAATATCCATTTGCACATGCTTTTGCATATTCGTCATCCGTTGCTCCAACACGCGGTCAAGAAGTTGTTGAAATTCAAGTGGTTCAAATATTTGTTGAGTAGGAATATTTGAAGGATTCTGAATAGTAGAGGACACACAATTAGAATTCTTTGAATCTGCCAGCAAACAATTTCTAGAACCAAGCCCATATATTTTTCCTTTTTTAGTTCCACCAACTGTTTCTATCCAAGTTTTCAGTAATTGCTTCTCCAATACCGTTTTCAATAAATTCACATCATCTTCACTAGTTTTTTCTCCTTCATCTTCTCCATTTGTGGTTGTGTTTCTCTCCATGTCTCCGTCATCTACTTCAAGACCTTCTTCATTCCTTAATGTTGAAGTCTCACCCACCTTATCCTTAATTGTATTTGTAAATGTATTCTGAAAAAGAATAAAGTGATTAGCTATTACATTGTATAACAAAGCTATCAAGTTGCAAAATGTGCTATGAAAGTACTCAAATGTATTCTGTAATAGAATAAATGGACAACAAGAAATAAACTTATATAATTAAAGGAATAGAATACTGTAATTGATGAAGTAAACAATGAAATATATATTTGAACTAATACAAAAACATCTTTCCTAAATGCTATATTGAAACTATATAGGTTCTTTATTCAGACCTTAAGGTGGAATGAGAGTCAGGCTTAACAAAATATAATTAGTTCAATAAGAAATATACAGATGGGAAGAAGTTTGGAACAACCTGTTCATGTTGAACTATCCACTGGTATGCCTTTAATTAACCTATAACCCACCGAAGAAAATTATTGGAAGACCAGTAATTGTATTAGAGGCACCAGAAATAACGAAACAGATTGATGAATGGAATAATGCTCTAGTGATATATATGTTGTGAAGCACCTACTTTCTCCTGCATGAAGTTACTGGAAGCCCAGCAGTTCCTCTGGGATCAACTCACTGCTCCAGTATGAGTTCAAATACTAATAGCAGTGAGCGTAGGTCTGTAGTTTTTTTATTCTAAAGAGTCTAGAGATTTTATGAATACTAGGCCTTCTGTGCATAAGAAGGTCTATAACCAGCAGATTCTTTCACATATTGCTATAACACCATCGAATTTGAGAAACTATTCATCTTATGGAGGACACCATGTCATGATGGAGAACCACCGAATTCTTTATGTGGACCGTCCTCTACCAGCCTCAAGATCATCAGCAAGACGTATGAGTTGTTCCATGGAGTCACCTATGCAGCAGTTACCACTGTCTCATTCTTCCATAAATCAAGGGATTTGGTACACTTATGGAGACTCACCGCAATGACATCTTTTTCACTTCAAAACAGCTATGGTTGGGGTCTTTAGGCCCTGATGCATCTGAAGTTCTTGTCAGACATAAGTTTGAGATGTTTGGTCCAGTAAATCTATTTCCATTCTTTGCATTAAAAGGTTTTGCTTTGGTTGAATACCAAAACGTTATGGATACGGTGAGAGCCAGGGAAATCATACAGCGAAATTCTCTTTGGGGTGCTGGTCTTTGAGTAAAATTCATTGATAATGGATTAGGTACGAAGGGGTCTATAAATAGTACAGGTGTTGGTTCTAGTTGCTATATTTATGTTGGAAGTGTTCAGAGCTGCTGGATGAAGGATGATGTCGTGTATGAGCTGGGAAAAGCACTTCAAAAAGGTCCTCAGATGATTACAGATGGGTGCTAAAATTTTGTTTTTGTACGTGAGTTATATTACCACGATACAGGCTGCTACATAGTGAAATTCCAAAACCAAAACGATAGAGATGAAGTCCTGTTCACTGGCCCTGAACTATTGGGTTACGGAAACTCTTAGTAAAATGGTCTTATCTCTTGGAGAAGGTGTTGAAACAGAAATCTAAGGCTCACTGGCTTGAAGTAGCAGGAGACAACAACAAGAAATAGTTCATTATCTGTGTGAAAACTAGAGCCAAGATGGATAATATTTCTATTTTAACCTGTCTTGAGAGTAGACAGCTCCTAAAACATGATGAAATTGAGAAAAAAGATACTTCAATTTTATAAAAGCTTGATGGGTTCTTGGAATGATTGTCTACTAGTATTGAACTAATACAAGACATCTTTTCTAAATACTCTATTGAAACCATATAAGTTCCTTATTCAACCTTAACGTGGAATGAGAGTCGGGCAGAAACAAAATACAATGAGGTAAATAAGAAATATACAGATGGGAAGAAGTTTGGAACAACCTATTCATGTCGAACTATACTTCCACCACTGGTATGCCTTTAACCTATAACCCACCAAATATAATTGATGGATTCCCATTAATTGTATTAGAGGCACCAGAAATAACGAAACTAACCGATGAATGGAATAATGCTCTAGTGATGTATATGTTGTGAATCACCTACTTTCTCCTACATGAGCAATTATATTGATGGGTACTAAAATTTTGCTTCTGTACCTGAGTTATAAAACCACGATGCAAGCTGCTACATAGTGAAATTCCAAAACCAAAATGATAGAGATGAAGTCCTATTCCCTGGCCCTTAATTATTGGGGTGCGGAAACTCTTAGTATAATTTCTAGTCGACTAGAGAAACAACTCTTTGCGGATGTGTGTACTGCTAAACAAAAAATAGTATCCTATACCAGAGTCTTAGTGAAAATGAATGTAACACAAGGTTTGCCAGAAGAGGTTGAATGGGTGTTTCTCGAACAAATACTTACAGAATTGGGATTTCCCAGTAAAATCATAGCATGGATAATGATATGTTTCAACAGTGAGATACTTGAAGTTATTTCAAATGTGAAATCAATTTTTTGGTGAAATAGTCCACTCTCAAACAAGTGCACTTAACACCACAACTAACAACTAAATATACTTAAAGTTCTTTCAAATGTGAAATCACTCTCCTTGCGTTATGCCCAAGAATTAAAGAAAAAGAAAGATTCTCATTAACAGAGCAATTTCTTTTTTCTTCTTAGAAAACAATTCACATGGATTTAAATTTAAACAAAAATAACTTTCAGAATAAATATCACTGACAAAATGAGATAAAAACATACCCACATCCTTTCTGACTTTCCACAGATCCACTTCTTTTCATTTTTGGTTTTGTGAGTCATTAGAAATAATTCATCATTCCGAAGCTCTTTACCAGTTAGTTCCTTCTACAACCATTAAATATATTGTTAATTATCAACATAAATCAGAGAATAACATAAGACCAATACTAATTAATACTAAACAAAAATAAAGAATTACTTACATGTCTTCTTCTGTACTCAGCAAATGCAACTGATCCTCCAGTATGTAAGGAAGGACCTTCTCCGTTATTAGATGACATTCTATTCTTTGAGTTGATTGCTGATATTTTCTTAAAACCGTCAGAGTTCCAATATTGCATCAAACCGTCCCAGTGAACTTGAGCAATCCACTTTGGTATTTTCTTTGTTCTTAAAAATGTCTTCTTTGCTTTTCCCAAACTGTCACTCAATCTTTCACTACCCACACGGTTAAAAGTTTTTCGAACAAGTACTTTATCTTCACCAGAAAAAGAATAATTCTTCTGCAAATATAAATTAAATAATCAATTTAGTACTGTTTTTCAAGTTGAGACGCACAATCTAGTTAAGAAAATAACTAGTTATCAAGAAGGTCAGCCTTGGAAACTTAGGAGACATTGTCCAAACCGAGAAGTGTATGAGGCTTTTATATAATTGATTGCCAAGTGTGTAACAAAGTTGCTAAGCTTCCATGGGTTGTATCTTTCAAAAAAAAAAAAAATCCAAATGGCTACACGACTTCTACATAAAGAGATAAGACATATGCATAATGAAGACTCTTAAAAAAACTTGTTGGCATGTGAGAATGATTTTCGAATGTAAAATTTGATTCAATCATAACACACTACTCACTGATCTGAAGCAGTTAGCCAAAAAGGAAAGCACAATATAAAAGAAACTTACCGTTTATGTCAAAATTCTAGAAAGTGATATGGAAGAGGCTGATAATTATCAAAGAGATAGTACTGAAACACCAGTACATTCTATGAATAGCATTACTGAAAATGCTATATGACTTCAACAACACCAGAAAGAACAAAAACATTAAGCTCGAGAAATCATCCTCCAACTCCACACAAAAAGACAACATCATGCCAAATGGAGGAATCTCCTTTAAAGACAAAATAATTTTCCCATTAGCAAGTATACTACGAGATTCATGTATCAATTAGTGTCTTCTCACACGCGTGCATGCATACTTTTTTTATTTTTAGAATTTACTAATGCGAAAAATCTAATGCTTAAGTTAAATTTGCAGATTCTTGTTCAGGTATAGATACCTCAAAATCATTAAACCATTTGTCTTGTACATGCTCTGGAACTTTGCTCCAACAATGCCATGGTCCAGAGAAGCTTTTTTTAAAGGCTAATACCACATCTCGAACAGCCTCATGTGGGCAGAATCTACAAAATCATTAATACAATACATTATCAGAAGATTATTAAATAAAAACATATTTAGCCATTACTTCTATAATTTTGTATTACTTACGTATCTCCATTTACTGTCAAGGATTTTATGCCACCAAGTGTATCTTGTCTGCCCTGTGGATTACTACTTTCAAAAGATGCGAGTGTTTGTTTAGGAGAAACATCTTGAGTTGGAGTTTCTTGTTGAGCACCAACATTCTGAGAAAAAGGTGTTTCTTGTCATCTAACATCTAGAGAAGTAGGAGCTTCTTGTTGACCACCAACATTTTCAGGAGTAATTATTTGTTGAGCATTGGCTTCTTGAGATGTATGTACACTGGTTTCATGTGATGAGACAATACAGTGGTTTAAACCAACTTGCTGAGATGTAGGAATTGATGATTCACTAACATCCTTTTGAGAAGTGTCTGGTGTCAGCTTGTTGCCTCCTCCTGCTTTGTTAGTTATGCCCCCATAGCCTCCCCAACTACGTTTAATGCCTCTTCCCCTTGTCATATTTCCTGATCAAAATCTAACAAGAACTATAGAATAATACTCAAGAAGTCAACATTTCATGCTATTAAAATGATTAATGTTGAGAAAATAATGAAGCTCATTTGCACTCAATGTTCACTAATATAATAAAAGCAAACAAAATAGATCGATTCACCCATTTAGATGGTGAAAAGTACCTATATATGACTAACTGAATATGACATCAAATACTCTACTAAAACATATGATAAAACTTTAATTGATGGTTGCTAGGCAACAACAAGAACCTTCACTCAACAAAGTCACTTAGTAGATGTCACCGGTAGAAAACAAATGCATTTAAAAGAGTGCTAAATAACCATTTTAACAGATTGATGAATCAACTTCGAAAAAAAATACTTAGGTTTCCAGAAATGACATCAAGCAATAGAAAATAGTAGCAATAGTAATAAAAGAAAACACTCTAGAAAAGAAATTACAGTAAAAAGTTATTATCATTCACTCTCATTGGTTTCAAAGTTTTCATCACTTTGTTCATCTCCTTCATCTTCAGATAGTTCAAAATCAGATTCTTCTATCTCTTCATCACTTTCAATAGCATTAATATCATGCTCTTGATCAATGTCATCAGTCTCATTTTCAACTTCATGTATTTCCAATTCACCATTTTCATGACGTAAGCTATCAAGATCATCAGTGATATTTGGGATTATAGGGGGTAAATTGTCATCTTCTTGGTATGGAATATTTGGAGAATCAATTTGATTTCTAGCTTTTATTTTACATACTGCCCACCAGTCAATACTATCTTTCCTTTTACTGGGATATTCTGCAAAATAGACTTGTTGCGCCTGTTTAGCCAATACAAAAGGTTCATAAGCATAGCTCGAGAACCTTTTTTTATGATTGATATCAATCAATCCATACTGATTATGAACCTTACACCCTCGACCCATTGTTGGATCAAACCAATCACATTTGAACAAGACAAAAGTGGTTCTTTTCTTCGTTGGATTGGAATATTCGAGTTGTATCACCTCACCAAGCAATCCATAATAGTCACTTTCATAGTCATTCCAGGTTGTCCCTTTTATGCACACACCACTATTCATAGTTGATTTGTTAGAGCCATGACTAAGTGTGTGGAACCTATAGCCATTTGTAAAATATTGAGGCCATTTGCACCCACTTATAAGGACCAGAAGCCAAGTCTTTTAATGGCTCATCACTTATGTTATTAGTTGGATTGAGAACCTAAAAGATACACAAAATAGACTGATGATTGGTATAGTTATGTATAAATTATAACTTGATGTAGATAAAAATAAGAACTTCTTCATACTATAATATTTTACTCATGTAAGCTTCGAACCAGTTGGAAAATCAACTATCCGTCTCTTTATCAATTTCCTCGAGACTAATATTTTTTGAATTTCTTTTCAATTCAGCTTCAAAAATACTACAGAAGTAAGAATTTATTTTTAAAAATTAGCCATTCATACAGGACATATATATTATATAGGTAAAATCTATGAACTTATGGGATACATTGTCGAATTTCCTCACAATTCAACAAAACTTATATTCTTGCTACATCCCACTCCTTAGCAGACAAATAACAACCATTCATCTCCCCACTCAGATGTCCTGGATGCAAAAAGGTGGATAGACAACCACCGGGTGCATCAACTTCACCTCCATCGTTATTTTGAGTAACTTTGTTGAGCCTAGTTTGCACATTAGGCTGGAAATAAGGGAAACGAAGTTGAAACTTCTTTAATGATAGAAGCTTCACATATTAATCCCTCGACATGATATATATTTTTCACCATCTTCTTTAGAGTGTGTATTTCTCTACATTGGTACATATATAGTTAGTGTGATGTTAGGTAATTAAATTAATTATCTAATCAATGATATAGTTTAAACTTTTACCGCTCAAAAGGGTACATCCATCGAAAATGGACTGGACCTCCAGCTATTGCTTCATATGGTAAATGAATTGGCAAATGTTCCATGGGATCAAAGAAACCAGGAGGAAATATTTTCTCTAGCTTACAAATTGTAACCTTTATGCTTTCTTCAAGCTTCTGGAGATCTTCTACTTTTAACACATTTGTGCATAAACCTTTAAAAAACAAACTTATCTCTGTTAAGGCATTGCAAATTGGTTCTGACAAAATATCTTGAAATGCAATTGGTAGCAACCTTTCTAGAAATACATGACAATCATGACTCTTCAGCCTTGATAATTTACAATCTTCCATGTCTACACGTCTAGACAAATTTGAAGCATAACCATCTGGAAACCTTAAGCTTTTCAACCATTCACATATCAACTTTCTTTGTTCTTTTGTCAATGAATAGGCTGCCTTTGGCTTCAAATTTTTTCCCTTCATGCTCTAACAATTCAAGCTCTGGATGATTGCAACAATTTTGCACATCCTTTCTAGCATTTAAATTGTCTTTTGTTTTATCCGTTAGATCCATTATTGTGTTGAATATATTATCAAACACATTTTTCTCAATAGGCATCACATCAAGATTATGTCGAATAATATTTGTACTCCAATATGGCAATTTTCAAAAAATGCTTTGTTTTGTCCAATTATGTTGATCCCCAAACCCTGGCAACTTATCGGAGGCATGATGATCACACACTTTTGGTAAGGTACAAACTTTGTTTCAAACTTCTTCACTAAACAACCTAAGAGGAGGAGTAGAGTTCTCAACCCTTCGTCATAAAAATGACTTTCTATCCCATCGAAATGGATGACCCATAGGCAAAAATTTACGATGGCAATCAAAGAATGAACCTTTTCTCCCATGTTTTAAGTAAAATGCCTTACTTTTACCCATGGCATGCTAATACCCCGCGTGCGCTCCAACCAGACAACATTCCATAAGCTGGGAAATCATTAATAGTCCACATAAGTGCAACTCGTATTTGAAAATTCTGTTTCTTATGAGAATCATAAGTCTCAACCCCATTAACCCATAATTGCTTTAATTCATCAATAAGAGGTTCTAAGTATATATCTATATTCTTTTCAGGGCACTTGGACCAGGAATGAGAAGACTTAAGAACATATAAGGGCTAGTCATTCACATT
Source organism: Solanum pinnatisectum (assembly GCA_035578085.1). Taxonomy (NCBI): domain Eukaryota; kingdom Viridiplantae; phylum Streptophyta; class Magnoliopsida; order Solanales; family Solanaceae; genus Solanum; species Solanum pinnatisectum. The sequence continues at coordinate 10,391,764 of CM069076.1, read as the reverse complement.
TCGGGTGGAAGATTGTACGGTGTAATGATTACTGGCCAACAAGAATAAGGATGGGCCATATTCCCATAAGGACTAAATCCATCAGCTGCAAGTCCAAGTCTTATATTTTGAGGCTCTCTTGCAATGTTAGGATGACACTGATCAAACTTCTTCCATGCCTCTCCATCACTTGGATGACTCATTACCCCAGGTTCTTGACGGTATTTCCACTGTCATGTCATATGTTCAGCTGTCTTTGATGACATATATAATCTCTGCAACCTCGGAGTTATAGGAAAGTAACGGAGTACTTTATATAGAACATTTTTTTGCCTTCCACTGCCTCTTCTCTTAGGCTTATAGCGTGGTTTACCACACTTTGATGATAGTTGGGCATGAAACCATGCTTGTATAAATGAGATCTAATATCATGAGGTTCAAGAAACCCACTACTATTTTTACATTTTGAACAAGGGCACCTTATACTTCCATTAGAAACAAAATCAGGTTGCATTAATGCAAACTCTATAAATCGACGCACACCTTCTATAAACTCAGAAGTGACTGTTGTTCAACTTGGCACTAGTCTTTTATACATCCACATGCGATCAACTCTAATGGAACTCATGGTTCCTATCTAACAAACAATGATAAAACACTTATTTTAGTACTTAATAATTTATTAATTAGTTAGTAATCAAGTAAATGAAATTCAAATTTAACCAAAAATGACCATACCACAAATATCTAATTTAAGAAGGGTTCAATATCACCATTTAACTAAGAGAAAAAATTGTATTTTTCTAATACAAACATAAATTTCCCTTCCAGTTAGTCAAGTCTAAAAAATTTATGTGATTTCTATAAGGGATGAAAAAAAAATATAGAAGCACGTGCATTATACATACTAACACTATTTAGTCACCCAAGTCCAACACAAAATCAGTCACAAAATCGCTTTTGATTCAAGAGGGACTCCACAGAAGAGCAATTGAAGTGCTCAAAGCTTCACCCTTGAAAGTAGAAGGTGGGTATGCAGAGACACTTATCGTCCAACAAAATAGAAAAGCAGAAGGCGAAAAAATGAAGCAGTTGCTGAAACAGCTTGGACAAATTGCAGATTGTCACTGCGGAGGCACTAGAGTCATCCGAGTCATCAGCCAAAGTGTCTGCCATAGATACTCGACTAAGACAAGTCTTGTAGTTGTTTCTTTCTTTAACATATCTCCATTGAAAAGTTTAAGGCACATTAAACTCATCAACTCACAAGCATCTATATACTTTTTGTAGATATGATAAGCTCTAAACAGCAGAAGGGATTTCGAAAAAAAACCTATAACAGGACAGTAACTACATAAAGCCGAACATGAAACTATCACCAATTGCAATGAAACAACATCTAAAACTAAAACGGTCACCAAAATTGAAGCAAAAGTTCAAGAAAGCAACTTGTGAAGCTAAAAGAGTCGCCTTGAGAAGAAGGTGATGCTTGCACCAGATCTTTAAGGAAATGTAAAACACAATAAAAAAAATTGCATTACTTAAACATAGGTGCACCTGGCAAACTTCTGACTTTTTCACTGGCTTGTCTTCGATTTGGCAGCATCCAGAGAAAATCCCAAAATGATTCCAACTTCTTTCTGATGAACAAAATAACAAGTTTCAATCTCAAGCTTTAAGAAAAACAGGTTATCTTCAAGAAAAAAATATTGATTCTGTGTGAATTTCTTTCTCATATCTAACAAAAACATATGAAAAACTAGTTTTTCAACAATACCTCTTTATATAAATGAATTAGGTTTAGGAGAACTTCTTACCTTAACTAAAGAAGGAAGTAACGATTTGTGATTTCAAGCTTTTGTAAACTGGTATAAATAGTTAGAATTTTGGGAGCATGATGAAGAGACGTGAAGTAGTGCATCCTTCGTTTACGGGATTTGAAGAAGAGTTCTGTTCTATTTAGGGTTTTACTGGTACGTTTCTTGTTCTTTCTGAGCTTCTGATTCTTTTCTTTCTACTTCTTATATTTCTTTCTACTTCTTATATTATGTAATTAATTGTATATATGTTAATTTCTTATTCTATTTCTTTTCATTTTATTATATATATATATATATATATATATATATATATATATATATATATATATATATATATATATATATATATATATATATATATATATATATATATATATATATTATTATTATTATTATTTTGTTCCTACACTAAACTAAAATATTATAAAATATCTACTTAATTAATTAAATAAAACATAGTAATCATTTATCCTAAAGTAAATTTCTTCTATAAATTTTAATTTTAATCATCTTATACTTAATGTCGTTTTTAGTCAATCTACTCATCAATTATATAATATAGTCTTTTCATCTTATTTGTAAATTTATCTTATTCTATTTATTAATTGTAGCCTTTTGAATTTTTACCGCATCTCCTTTTATTAATTAGTTGTATTATATTAATTATTATTATACTAAATTTTAAAGGTCAAACGAAATTATGAAGTCAAAAGTTAAAAAATGAAAATAAATATAAGAAAGTAATATTACATTTATTTGACACATAAAAACATGTGTCTGAATAAATCCTTTTACTATTTATGACTTTTCCACTTCTCTTAGTTAATTAATTTAAATAACTTAATAATAGTATTTGATCTTATGAAACGTGTACCTTTTGGAATCCTACTCTCTCTGTCTACTTTTATTTGTCATATTACGTTTTTCGAAAGTCAATTTAACTATACTTAATTTTCATAATTTACATTAATTCGATATTATAAATAAAAAATTTAGATATTCAAAAACTATACCAAAACCAATTAAATTGTAATTTTTTGCATTTCAATAGGATGAAAATTACATCACAAAATGTTAATCAAAGTTTTTATAGTTTGACTCAGAAAAATGAAACTATGCCCATTAAAAATGGATAGAGGCAGTAATTAATTAGTACGTCATTCCTTGGAAAAACCAACAGTTGTATTTGAAGTACTATTGTTACAGTGATTCATATATTTCTTATTTACTATTAATATATTTAAAACTTTTCACATAAATATTATTTGTAATAATATTTTTTCTTATTTTATTTACTATTTTGCTCATTTGTTTGGTTTAAATATTTATCTTCATGATTCATATATATCTAATTACCTATACAAATATAATATTCATTAACTCTTATGATGTTCATATTGATAACCTCTAAATAATTAATTTGAAATTTTAAGATATCTTTTGATATTCCTCTATTTTATCTATATAAATTCAACTTCTCATATGACTCCACTATGAAAAAATTTATCATTATTGTACTATTTGATTCATATTTTTGTTTGACTCGATAAATCAATCTCTTGAATTTTGATTCGTTAGGAAGAAGATAAAGATAAGAACTAAGAAAATTATGCGTTAATTTTGTATTTATTTTTCTATCTATATTATTATATGACTTTAGTCTTAAGATTGGATACGTTGCATTTTTTCAATTTTTATTTATTTGTCTTTCTCTATATCAGACTTCTTTAATTTAATTTTATATGAATTTTTTATTTTTGAAAGTTTGTATTTTTATTTGGCCTCAAATTAGTCATTTATGATTTCATTAGAAGTTTACTACTATTAACCAAAGTTACATTCAAGTGTAGAGTTAGTTGCTTAAAAGAAATACACTTAAACACTAAAATACACCCTTCATTTTGTACTTAATTTCTTGTCCCACTTTTAAAAATTTATTTATAACTATTGAATTTTACTATTTATTACACACATGTTTTTATAGAATTATAATTGTTCTAAAGATTTTAAAGAATATATATGGGACATACGACTCAATTCCTACAAAAACTTGAACATAGAATTTGCAAGAAACTGTCCTAGCAACCATCAATTTGGCTAGGCATCTTTCCTAGCTAAAACATAGCTAGGGAATAGCTACGAAATATTTTCCTAGTTAAACCAAACTCCTTAAAGAGAGAAAAATTGCGCCAATTAGATATCCTGCAAAAAAATTTGGCACCAATTTTGATTTTCCGCCAAAATTTAGCTAGAGATTTCGCTTGGAAAGGTCCCAGGCAATATATTAGCTAGGGATTGTTCATAGCTAATTCCTAGCTATTATTTGACTAAATTTCCAGACTAAAAAGTTTACTAGGAAACAAGATATTTCTAGCTAAATCTGACGCTAATGTATTGATTAGCTAGGAATATTAGTTCTCTAGCTAAAATCTGTAGCTAATAGCATGTTTTCTTGTAGTGAATACTATATATTCATATTATATTACTATATTATATATATTATACATATATTTGGTAGAAGAATTATATATATTTAGTAGTAGTATTTATATATTTCCGTTGTTAGTATATATTTACTTTACTAATTTTTACTGTTTGTGCTGTATTTACTGATTTTACTATATTTCCTGTATATTTGTAGTATTTGCTGTATTTACTTACTGTTTTTAGCGTATTAACTGTTTTTTCTGTATTTACTATTTTTACTGTATTTCCTGTATATTTGTAGTATTTGCTGTATTTACTATTTTCTGTTGTTACTGTTTCTACTGTTTTTAGTTTTCACCATTTTTACTGTATTTACTATATTTATTGTATTTGCTGTTTTTAGTGTTAATACTAATTAATATACAATATCTAAGTGTTACTAATTAATATACCATTAAAACTAAATACTTACTATCCATATATATCTAAGAGTCCATATATTTGGATATCTAAGTACGAATACTACTTATACCATTAATACTAAATACTTACTATCCATATATATCTAAGTGTCCATATATTTGGATATCTAAGTACAAATACTACTTATACCATTAATACTAAATACTTACTATCCATATATATCTAAGTGTCCATATTATACCTATATATCTAAGTGTCCATATATTTGGTATCAGAGCCAGGTTATAGATAATAACAAAAGAATATTTGTTGTATTATCTTCAAGAAGGAACAAGACAAAAGTCATTTTCATCAAGTTACAAGTCACTTTCATCACAAAGAAGAACAAGACAAAAGTCACAACAAAACATGGAATGTAGTAAAGAATGGCATGGTATCATTTTTCAAAGCATGGGCAATAAAGATAATATATATATATATAAGTGGGGAGGCCCACTACGTGTCCTGTAAATAATTAGTTTGTAAGAAATGTTAGGTGGGGATACCCACTACGTGTCCTGTAAAATTGAGTGTGTTGTCACTTTATCACTACCCTCCAAAAAGAGGGAAAAATTGTTGACATAACACGCGTCTAGTAAATAATTGAGTCTGTAATATAAGTCAAAAGATGAACTTAATGATGCATGTGACGATGGGGCCCAATGAGTACCCGACCTGCATTATTAAAAGAATCTTATCAAGTTGTAGGCCATTAATAATTAAGGCCACGTAGCAAGTCTAGAAGCGTCCTTCAGAAATTTTCTTTGCCTATATAAGAAGGCAGTAGATGAGAGGAAAGAAGTGTGGAAAAGAAAAACCAGAGTGAGATAGAGAAAGCGTCCAACATCCTTTCTTCCTTCCATACTCCCTTATGTACCAAAAATCCTCTATTGTATATTAAAGCTTGTGAAATAATATAAGTGTGTTTGAGTATTAAAAGTTTGCGAAGTTTTTCCAAAGTCCTTCAGGGGTTCCCGAAAGGGAAACCTCTTTCCGTTAATCATGTAAGTTTTTATGATACTTATTTCCCGAAATTTCCCCCCCAAAAAATATGTTATTTTTTTATGTTAAATTTATGTAAATTTTTGTAAATGTGTTAAAAAATTTACCCTAAGTATATGGTTAGCTTCTTAACATCTTAATAATGACTATGGATTAACCTGTAAATTCCTAGGATTCTTGGCTTTTATTGTCCACTTGATAAAAGGGCGAAGTTGTTGCCAGTTTTATATCCGGGGTGCGGTTAAAGATGAAATTGTTAAGAACACAGGTTAAGAAGAAGAGATGAACTGGGTAAATAAAAAACAAAAACAAAGATAAAAAACAAAAACAAAAATAAAAAATAAAAAAATAAAAATAAAACATGGGGAAAATAGGGAATTAAGTCTTAAATTAACATGATTTAACTAAATGAGAGAGGGAGTACTAAGTAGGATTTACAAATATTTAAAACAAAGCATAAACACAGATATATTCATATTTGACTTCTTAAATATATAGTTATTAAAATATACATTGTTATTATTACTACATATTACTTATATATATTTACACCATATTATAATACTACTTATTATATTTATAGACTACCTACCATACTAAATATTTTATATAATATATAATATATCATATATACTACATGCCTACATATCTACTACTTTACATATTAATATATTCCCATACTAATTGAAAGACTTCTTATATATATATATATATATATATATAAAATATTATATATATTAATATATCTTCATACTTTGCCCATACTATATATTCATATTATATATATATTATATATATATTTGGTAGAAGAATTATATATATATAGTAGTAGTATTTATATATTTTCGTTGTTAGTATATGTTTACTTTACTATTTTTTACTATTTTTACTATTTACGGTAGTTACTGTTTTTGCTGTATTTACTGATTTTACTGTATTTTTTGTATATTTGTAGTATTTGCTGTATTTACTTACGGTTTTTAGCGTATTAACTGTTTTTTCTGTATTTACTATTTTTACTGTATTTCCTGTATATTTGTAGTATATGTTGTATTTCCTATTTTCTGTTGCTACTGTTTTTATTGTTTTTAGTTTTCACCATTTTTACTGTATTTACTGTATTTGTTGTTTTTAGTGTTAATACTAATTAATATACAATATCTAAGTGTTTACTAATTAATATACCATTAATACATATCTGAGTATATCTAAGTACAAATACTACTTATACCATTAAAACTAAATATTTACTATCCATATATATCTAAGTGTCCATATATTTGGATATCTAAGTACAAATACTACTTATACCATTAATACTAAATACTTACTATCCATATATATATCTAAGTGTCCATATTATACCTATATATCTAAGTGTCCATATATTTGGTATCAGAGCGAGATATTTTTGGGAACCAATACATATATGAAAAGACATCCTTCGTTTAGAAATATAAGATTTACTTATTGGCATTTATATAGAGAATACAATTTTAGAATTATAGCTATAAAAAAGAAAAGACAAATACAAAGTAAATATAATATAAAAAATATAGAAGATTTGGATAAATTAAGTTTAATCGATCCAGAAGTCAGTAGTAATACTAGGTGAGATATAATAGGTTATGATCATGATATAATTTTGTATAATGAAAGAATACATTGGATAAATAAACGTATTAAAAAAGAAGCTTATTTATTAGGATAATTAATGCAAAATATAATTCAAAGTTATAGACAAGTAACTCAGTGGCTTATAGAGGAAAAATACCATAAAACATACCTTTTAAACAGAGAATTAGCAATAATACAACAATTATTACTAGAAGAATCAAAACAAAATATAAAATATCTAAATAGAGAATTAGAATATACTATAAGACAAGTTATAAACTCTGAAAGAAGAATAAAAGTATATAAGAAAAAACTTAACAATATACATTTTGGATAAAATAGATGCCTCTAGAATATATTAAAAGAATAAGATTAAGATATAGTTGGGTTCATAAAGAAATATAATATAAGTTAGAACTTGAACATAATCTAAAAAGATATATAGAATTTTTAACCTGGATAGAAGAAGACTTAGAAAAAGAACAAATAAGCGAATTTTTAATCTGGTCAAAAGAAGAATTAGCTAACGAAGAGATGCCTAAAACTTATACAATAGATTTTTTGAATAAAGAAAAAGCTAAAGTAATAAAAGAAATTAATCACATAAAATTAAATATTAAACATACTAATAATAGGATAAATTACTATAAACTAATATGTCCAATTAGAAGTTCTATAGGATAGAAAAATAGATTCTCTAAAACAATTAGAATATTTAGATTTAAGAATACTCCCAGAAAAGAAATATAGATCACTACCCAAAAATAGTATTTTAAAGTGTAATTTTTCAGAAGGAGAACATATATTACATTCTGCAGATAAACAGTATAATACTTTAATAGATTTAATAATAAATCTTAGTGAAAAAAACTCAACAACAAGATCAAACTATAATAAGACTTTTAGAAACTATAGAAGTAATACAAAATAGACAATTTAAGACATTAGATAAATTAGAAAAGAATTTCGATTTCTTAAAAGCACAAGAACTAGAAATAGATAGAAAAATTCAATATCTAAATATTAAATTTAATTTAGAAAAAATACCTACAAAATTAGAAATCAAAAATAACCAAGTAACAATAAAAATCATAGAACAAGTAGAAAAAATAACTAGTGAAATTAGTAATTTAAAAGAAATAATTAAAAGACTAGAACAGATCTCACTCTCATGAGTGAAGAAGACATAAATTATAAAAAAGTATTAGAATATACAAAAAATTTCCATCTAGAACCAGTAGGATTTTCAAATCACATTCCCTCTAGCCAAACAGACAAAATACTTCTCAAACAAAATAATACAATAATCGCCTTACTAATAGAATTAAATACAAAAGTAGATAAAATACTAAAAGAAAAACAACCTGAACAACAAGTTAATACAGAAATAGATAAACTAATAAATCAACTTAAAAAGGTAGAAATAACCCCTCAACAAGAAGAACAAAAGGTAATTAAAAGACCACAAAAATGGACTTTCTTTCAAACAGAAGAACAACCCAAGAAAGTAGACCAAGTTTCTCAGAAAATAGAATAGGTAATAACTTAATCTCTAGAATATTATCTAGAAGAACATCAACCATAGAAGAAAATCAAGAATTAAATGAAATAATAGATATAGACAAACATATACAAATATTTCAACAAAATCAACTTAAATTATTAAATCCTAAAACATTATACAATACAAAATACTTTTCAAAAAATAATCAACTATACCGACACTATAGAGAAGAACAGATATCTGCTATAGGAGAAGACTTTGCAAGACTAAATTTAGTGAACCCTGCTTTTATAAAGACAGTCAAAAATCCCAAACTAATGCTAATGCACATGGGATTAATAGTTATAGGAATAAAAGGATTAATTAGAAAGAATTTAGGATCTAAAGTAATGGTAGTATTATATGATGACCGATGGTCAGACTTAATGAAATCTATCATAGGACTAACAGAAGTTGATATGACTAATAATGGTGGAATATTTTATATTAGCCCAGACTTTTTAATAAATCTAAAAGAATTTGGTAAACATATTAAAATAGGAATCCAGACCAAAGGGTATGAAGAAATGAATAATGGAAATAATTTATTAATGTGTGTAGGTTTTATAGGAAAAATGACTTTAAATAGTAATACAAAATTTAAACTCCAAGTAAATGATGTAGTAGAAGTAATGGGTAATAAAGGAATAAAATTAATAAAACCAATAAAGATAAATCCAGAAGAATATGCAGGATTAGAATGGAATTTAGATAAATTAAGTAAACCCAAAGTATTTGCGCCAGAACAACACTTAATGTACACTAGTTCAAAAGGAGAGACATCTATTAGGTTTAAAAATTATAATTATACAAATCAAAGAGAATTAGAAGATAATAAAACAGAAAGTACCATAGAAACAGAACAAGAAGAACTTATGAATATAGAATTAATACAAGAAGGATATGAAGTAGACAGTGTTACAGAAGAAGCAAAAAGACAATACACTAAAAATAAAAATAAAATTTTTAAATGTAAAGGATGTAAAAAAGGAAAGATGGATGTAATAGAAACAATAGAACACTTTAGAATATGTGAAGAAAGGGATGATAATTTAGCTTATAGGATAGATGAATCCAAATACATGAATGAGGAAAAAGAAGACACCCAATCCCTAAATAGTTACAAAGAACTAATGGATGAAGCAACTAGTTCGTATAGTGCAAGCCCATTCCAAAGAACTACAGCAGCTACGAAGATAAATTATAGTACAGGAAATTTACCTAGAAAACCATGGGTTAGACATGATCAAGAAATAAAAGATAACATTAAACCAGCAGGAAAAAGAATGACAATAGAAGAACCCATTAGATTACAAGAAGGAGGAAGTAAAGGAAAAATATTAAATATAGCTGCACACGATCCACAAATGTGGAATACAGTAATAGACTTATGGAAAGGAATAGTAGTAGCAGATTTTATTAATAACTATCAAGAAATAGATGTAGAGACTATGTATAGATATTTAGAAACCTTTTTAGAAGAATCATGTAAAGCAGTATGAGAATCTTATAAACTGACTAAACCACAGGAATTCCAAGGACTAATAGAATTAGGACCAAACCCTTACAATTTCACAAACAAAATATATGTGTTATTAACAGGAGAGGACCCAAATAGTGGCTTACTGGCTCTACAAAGAAATGCTTTAATAAAATTAGAACAATTAAGTATATCAAATTGGATACACATAAAGAAGTTCGTTAATGACTATTTTTACTATTGCACTATTAGTGGAAATACATTTAATGAAAAATTAGGAAAAAAGCTATTTAATAAATTACCAGGAGCATTAGGAAGAGAAATAGAAGAAAGATGGTATAAAAGAGAAGGTGTAGCTCAAGACCCTACTATTTCATGGTCTATAGGACAAAAATAGCAGGTCCATTATATGCTAAGACAGGGAGTAAAGGACAAAAACATTTTAATATAGAAGACATTAAATTAGTCCAACAAATTAAAGAAAAAGTTAAAAATATACCAGACTTACAAATACCACTAGAATCAGACTATTTAATAGTTCAAACAGATGGTAGTAAATTAGGATGGGGAGCCATCTTAAAATCAAGACCAAATAAATATAGTCCAAAAAATGAAGAAAAAATATGTGCCTACCAAAGTGGACAATACAAAGAAAAAGGTAATATGATTAGTATAGACGCAGAAGTATTAGCGGTAATATACGGATTAAACAGTTTTAAATTATACATTTTAAACAAAAATGAAGTATTAGTAAGAACAGACTGCGAAGCCATAGTTAAATTTCATGAGAAAATAAATAGTAAAGCTAGTAGTAAAAGACGGTGGTTAAACTTTATAGATATAATATCTATATATAATAATATTGTTTTTGAATATGTTAAAGGAAAAGACAATGACTTAGCTGATAAATTAAGTACACTACAATTAAAGACTAATTAATATTTATTTCAGCATGAGACCAACAAGTCAACAGACAGTAGCAAAGGCAAGGGCATCGCCCAGCCAGATACTTATGTTCAGACATTATTAAGCAGACAACATTCCAGACCTCTAAATACAACAGACAATTTAATGGAAAGAATACATTTTGGTAAGTATAATTTAATTTATTATCCAAAGAGTAATCTATCTTTTAGAATAAATCCAAATTGTACTTTAGACAAACCTCAAAAATGCTTAGTAGACAATTTATGGATAGTATACAATAAGCAAGACACTAAATATTTTATTGCTGCTTCAAATGCATTGTGTCAGTATTTTTCAGATAGAAATAGAGATAATAAATTCAAATACTATGTAGTAATACATGGTAAAACTAATGGTGTTTTTCAGACATAGATAAAAGTAGTAGATTCCATAAATGGGGTAAAAAAAACCCACTTTTTAAAGGCTTTAATGATTTTACTGAAGCTTTAGACTATGCAAGAGGAGTAGTTGTGCCTAATTATTACATTTCACCTGCCTTGAAACAAAGCCCAACCCAAATACCTCAATACAATATCCAAAAAGACTCAGAAAAAATAATATTTTGCGATCATTGTACATCCATGACAGAGGGTTTCAAAAGACTCAATACAAAAAATGAAATCCTTATCCAAGAAAACATGAGACTTGTTAAACAGCTTGAAACTTTCCAGAGTAAATATGTTTCAAGAACAGACAGTACAACTCAGAACGAAGACATGAGTTCTCCATCTCAATTAAAAATGGATGAGACGGGTGTGCATTCCCCTCTGAATGCTAAGAACTCTCATCAGATCGGAGCATGATACAGCTAGTCCGGTTCAAACGGTGACCGGTAAAGACTTATCAAATCCGTTAATGGCTGTCACTTTGCCAAAAAGTGAAATAGAGGAGTCCTCTTCCTCACGAAGGAGATTACCTAAATACTTTCAAAAAGACACATTAAGAAAAAATGAATTATTAAAAAAGAAAAAAAATGAAAAATTAGAAAAAATAATTAAGCAAACTTTAGAAAATTTTTTCCAAGACAGAAGCCAAGACAAACATATTATCAAAGACTTTCCCAGTCCAATAATGGCTCAGAAGACACTATTCACAGTCCTGTATTATCAAACGAAGAACAGATAAATAATATTCAAAACTCACAAGCCCCTTATAAAGATAATAACTCAGGCATGAATTTTAATACTATTGCACTACACAATTTAGACACTTAACCATTTTCTATTTCAAAGAATTCATTTCTTATCACAAAGAAGACAAAAATACAAAAAGTCAAGAATGGAAGAGTAGCAAGAAATAACTCGGTAGACTTCAAGAAGGAACAAGACAAAAGTCATTTTCATCAAGTTACAAGTCACTTTCATCACAAAGAAGAACAAGACAAAAGTCTCAACAAAACATGGAACGTAGTAAAGAATGGCATGGTATCGTTTTTCAAAGCATGGGCAATAAAGATAAAAAAAATATATGCATATATATATATATATATATATATATATATTAAGTGGGGAGGCCCACTACGTGTCCTGTAAATAATTAGTATGTAAGAAGTGTTAGGTGGGGATACCCACTATGTGTCCTGTAAAATTGAGTGTGTTGTCACTTTATCACTACCCTCCAAAACGAGGGAAAAACTGTTGACATAACACGCGTCTAGTAAATAATTGAGTCTGTAATATAAGTCAAAAGATGAACTTAATGATGCATGTGACGATGGGGCCCAATGAGTACCCGACCTGCATTATTAAAAGAATCCTATCAAGTTGTAGGCCATTAATAATTAAGGCCATGTAGCAAGTCTAGAAGCGTCCTTCAGAAATTGTTTTTGCCTATATAAGAAGGCAATAGATGAGAGGAAAGAAGTGGAGAAAAAAGAAAGACCAGAGTGAGATAGAGAAAGCGTCCAACATCCTTTCTTCCTTCCATACTCCCTTATGTACCAAAAATCCTCTATTGTATATTAAAGCTTGTGAAATAATATAAGTGTGTTTGAGTATTAAAAGTTTGCGAAGTTTTTCCAAAGTCCTTCGGGGGTTCCCGAAAGGGAAACCTCTCTCCGTGAATCATGTAAGTTTTTATGATACTTATTTCCCGAAATTTCCCCCCCCCAAAAAATATGTTATTTTTTTATGTTAAATTTATGTAAATTTTTGTATATGTGTTAAAAAATGTACCCTAAGTATATGGTTAGCTTCTTAACTTCTTAATAACGACTATGGATTAACCTGTAAATTCCTAGGATTCTTGGCTTTTATAGTCCGCTTAATAAAAGGACGAAGTTGTTGCCAGTTTTATATCCAGGGTGTGGTTAAAGATGAAGTTGTTAAGAACACAGGTTAAGAAGAAGAGATGAACTGGGTAAATAAAAAACAAAAACAAAATTAAAAAATTAAAAAATAAAAATAAAACATGGGGAAAATAGGGAATTAAGTCTTAAATTAGCATGATTTAACTAAATGAGAGAGGGAGAACTGAGTAGGATTTACAAATATTTGAAACAAAGCATAAACACGGATATATTCATATTTGACTTCTTAAATATATAGTTATTAAAATATACATTGTTATTATTACTACATATTACTTATATATATTTACACCATATTATAATACTACTTATTATATTTATAGACTTCCTACCATACTAAATATTTTATATAATATATAATATATCATATATACTACGTGCCTACATATCTACTACTTTACATATTAATATATTCCCATACTAATTGAAAGACTTCTTATATATATATAATATTATATATATTAATATATTCTCATACTTTGCCCATACTATATATTCGTATTATATTACTATATTATATATATTATATATATATATTTGGTAGAAGAATTATATATATTTAGTAGTAGTATTTATATATTTTCATTGTTAGTATATATTTACTTTACTATTTTTTACTGTTTTTACTATTTACGATAGTTTCTGTTTTTGCTGTATTTACTGGTTTTACTGTATTTCCTGTATATTTGTAGTATTTGCTGTATTTACTTACTATTTTTAGCGTATTAACTGTTTTTTATGTATTTACTGTTTTTACTGTATTTTCTGTATATTTGTAGTATTTGCTGTATTTACTACTTTCTGTTGTTACTGTTTTTACTGTTTTTAGTTTTCACCATTTTTACTGTATTTGCTGTATTTGCTGTTTTTAGTGTTAATACTAATTAATATACAATATCTAAGTGTTACTAATTAATATACCATTAATACATATCTAAGTATATCTAAGTACAAATACTACTTATACCATTAAAACTAATATATATCTAAGTGTCCATGTATTTGGATATCTAAGTACAAATACTACTTATACCATTAATACTAAATACTTACTATCCATATATATCTAAGTGTCCATATTATACCTATATATCTAAGTGTCCATATATTTGTTATTATTTATTTAATAGCTAATTTTTATGAGATAAATCGTGACAATTCTTTAACTCTTGAGAAGTTTAATAATTTTTGAAAAAGATATTCAGAAGCATATATCAACATCATAAGAGAAATTGTTTAAAAAAAGAAATGAATTTAGACTACATCATGTTAACTTCATATATTGGAACATTACATACTAATGTATATACTAAGCAAAAAAATAATTATTATATCACGATTTATCTCATAAAAATTACCTATTAAGAAATAGTAAATTAGTAAAACAAAGGTGCAATATTTAAATAGTAACAACTATTTTGAAGCAAACTTCCAAACAATATAAATCACATAAGTAACATTGATAAATAAATTCATTCTTTTTATTGAGCATCAACAAAACAAATAATGACAATTCTCTAACTTTTGAGAAGTTTAATAATTTTGAAAAAAGATATTCAGAAACATATATCTACATCACAAGAAAAATTGTTAACAAAAACAAATGAATTTAGACTACAATAAAAATTAAACTGATACAAACTTCAACTGGCGTTATTACAAGTCATATGAATTTTTCTTCATCGAAAATACTGAAATATTAAGAAATAATAAATCAGTAAAATAAAGGGCAATGTTTATTTAGTAATAACTATTTTGAAGCAAACTTCCTAACAATCTAAATCACGTAAGTTGCATTCATAAATAAAGCCTTTCTTTTGTCTTGGGTATCAGAAAACAAATCCTGACGATTCTCTAACTCTTAAAAAGTTTAATAATTTTGGAAAAATTAAGATGTTCAAAAGAATATATCAACATCACAAGAGAAATTGTTAACAAAAACAAATGAATTTAGACTAAAATAAAAAGTAAACTAATACAAACTTCAACTGGCGTTATTACAAGTCATATAAACTTTTCTTCGTCGAAAAATACCTAAATATTAAGAAATAGTAAATCAGTAAAACAAAAGGGCAATGTTTATATAGTAATAACTATTTTGAAGCAGACTTCTTGACAATCTAAATCACATAGTAGCATTGATAAATAAAGTCATTCTTTTATCTTGATCATCAAAATAACAAATCGTGACAATTCTCTAACTCTTGAGAAGTTTAATATTTTTTTAAAAAGATATTCAAAAGCATATATCTACATCACAAGAGAAATTGTAAACAAAAGAGAAAAGACATAAAGTCACCACTAAAGTTGTCCCATATTTGCATAAAGACACCTTACCTTTGGAAGTGTCTTATCACCCCACAAAACTTTTTAATATCTTTGTAAATGGGCCATTTTGACCCATTCCCTCGTCTGTATTGTCATGCATGAAGCACACTCCTGTAATATTCATTCAACCCGACCCGACCTTATTCTTTTCAAGAAAAGTCTTCTCTTTTCTTTTGCTATTTCTCAACTTTCCCTAAAATCACAAAATATAGAAAAGTCTTCTCGTTTTCTCTTGGTGTTGATAATCTCGTTGTTGATGTTTCTTGGTGAAGATTCTTGGAGGGACAAGGAATTGAAGGTCTAACATGTTAGGGCTCTACATTATATGATAAACATCTTTTGTTGTTGTTGTTGTTGTTGTTGTTGTTGTTGTTGTCGTTGTTGTTTTAGGGATTATTATTATTATTATTATTATTATTATTATTATTATTATTATTATTATTATTATTATTATTATTATTATTATTATTATTATTATTATTATTATTATTATTATTATTATTATTATTATTATTATTATTATTATTATTATTATTATTATTATTATTATTATTATTATTATTATTATTATTATTATTATTATTATTATTATTATTATTATTATTATTATTATTATTATTATTATTATTATTATTATTATTATTATTATTATTATTATTATTATTATTATTATTATTATTATTATTATTATTATTATTATTATTATTATTATTATTATTATTATTATTATTATTATTATTATTATTATTATTATTATTATTATTATTATTATTATTATTATTATTATTATTATTATTATTATTATTATTATTATTATTATTATTATTATTATTATTATTATTATTATTATTATTATTATTATTATTATTATTATTATTATTATTATTATTATTATTATTATTATTATTATTATTATTATTATTATTATTATTATTATTATTATTATTATTATTATTATTATTATTATTATTATTATTATTATTATTATTATTATTATTATTATTATTATTATTATTATTATTATTATTATTATTATTATTATTATTATTATTATTATTATTATTATTATTATTATTATTATTATTATTATTATTATTATTATTATTATTATTATTATTATTATTATTATTATTATTATTATTATTATTATTATTATTATTATTATTATTATTATTATTATTATTATTATTATTATTATTATTATTATTATTATTATTATTATTATTATTATTATTATTATTATTATTATTATTATTATTATTATTATTATTATTATTATTATTATTATTATTATTATTATTATTATTATTATTATTATTATTATTATTATTATTATTATTATTATTATTATTATTATTATTATTATTATTATTATTATTATTATTATTATTATTATTATTATTATTATTATTATTATTATTATTATTATTATTATTATTATTATTATTATTATTATTATTATTATTATTATTATTATTATTATTATTATTATTATTATTATTATTATTATTATTATTATTATTATTATTATTATTATTATTATTATTATTATTATTATTATTATTATTATTATTATTATTATTATTATTATTATTATTATTATTATTATTATTATTATTATTATGATTTTAGGGATTATTATAGTGTAAAGAGTGTTGGAATCGACGGAAATTAAAAGATAAAATGAATTCCTACCTTATTGCGCTTTGGAAAGATGATGAATTCGTCAAAGAGAGATTACCAACGTTGATCTTGCTTTGGAAAAAGATGAAATTATGAATTTAGGGCTATCAATGGCTCTTTTGAGTTTAAATTTGGGGAAGATGATGTAAATTGATTAAATAATTAATAATAAAGAAATAAAGAGACACGTGGCACTTTTAAACTGGTTAATGGCAGTAAAAACATTGCATCACGCATCTCATGTGCGTGGTAACAACCCAGACAAGGAAATGGATCAAAATGGCCCATTTACAAAGATATTAAAAAGTTTTGTGGGGTGATAGGACACTTCCAAAATTAAGGTGTCTTTATGCAAATACGGGACAACTTCAGTGGCGGCTTTATGTCTTTTCTCGAAACAAAAAGAAATGAATTTAGACTACATCATGTTACCTTCATATATTGGAACATTACATACTAATGTATATATTAAGCAAAAAATAAATTATTATATCATCAAAATTATATTATTTTCCTCAAGTACTCGAGGTTATGGAATATACTCTCTAAGGATAGAACGACTTACTTCATCAGAATAGTGGTACCTCATATTCCACTAAACTTCAAACTCACTCAACGAAAATAAATCACACAAAAAAATTTAAAATGCAAGAAGAAGAAGAGTAGAAGATTAGAAAAAGTTGTGGTTGAAAAATGAGAGGAAGTCCCTCTATTTATAGTCAACAAAGGGTAGTATGAACAAATGTTTTTTGTGTCTTATCTGAAAAATCAAGACATTTCCAAGAAGTCACAACAATTTGGAAAAGTCACAACTCATCAAAAAATCACGACCCTTTGAAAAAAGTTACAACTTATTAGAAAAGTCACAACTCATCGAAAAAGTCACAACCTCAGTTAGAGATATTATAGTAATTTAATATTTAAGTTAGGAGTTCATGATTTTAAGATAATATATTAAATTAATATATATATATATATATATATAGATAAAAAGGGTTGTGGTAAATTTTTAGCAGCAATAATAAATCTGATTATCTATAATCAGAACTCTTTATAAACGCTGCTAAAGACCTTAACGACTATGGATGTAATGATATTAGCTAAATTGCCACTAAAATTTTTTGCAGCAATGTTAGGAAAACTCAAGGGCTCTTGAGCCTAATATTGGATTCAAGGGCTTCTAAGCTTGTTCTTGAATCTTTGATGAACTTTAACTTGATCTTGGATTCAAGGACTCTTGATCTTGAATTTTGAATTAGTTCTTGAACTTGATCTTGGATTCAAGGGCCTTAGAGCTTGTTCTTGAATCTTTGATAAATTTGAACTATATCTTGATCTTGATCTTAATCTTAACTTATACTTGAATTCAAGGACTTTGAAGTTTGTTCTTAAATTTTTTGATTAACCTGAAATATATCTTGATCTTGACTTATATTTGAATTCAAGGGCATCGAGCTTGTTCTTGAATCTTGTAGTCTTGATCTTGATTTTGTGGATTTGATGAACTTGATAGGGGCTTGAACTTGATTATCTTGATCTTGACTTTTACTTGGATTCAAGGGCTTTGGAGCTTGTTCTTGAATCTGGTAGTCTTGATCTTGATCGTTCTTGAACTCGGATGCTTGAATTCTTGAACTTGTAGCTTGAATTACATATTATCATCATTTCTTCAAATCTTGTCGAGATATTTTATCTTTTAAAGACTAGACTTTAATTATTTACTTACCCAATCGGAACACGTTAGATTTGAATTACATATTATCATCATTTCTTCAATTTGGATGGGGTTGACTTTCTTGAGCATTTAATTATAAGTTTCATCTCCTATTTAAAGTGTGATAAAGCCACCACCTCTTCTTATTAGAAGAATATAACCGATCTTCTCAATTTGAGTTTGTTTTGGAGAAGGGGAAAGCCACCCATGCAACTCTATAAAAGGACATCTCTTTTAGTTTGTGAACATTAACTCTGCTCTGTTTGCAAGTAAGTTTTTTCTTTCTTTATTTGCGTCTGCTTTTGTTTGTCTTGTCCTTTTCTTCATGTGTGTAAGGTATTTCTCCACCATTTACTTTTGCTTTTTTATTCAATGGAATTGATATTTGTTTTATGGATGCCATGCAATGGAGAGTTTTATCACAACACCAGAATTTGATTTTGGGTGTGATGTGATGTGTTTAACATTTTCACCTTGAGATCACTAATTTTATTTGTTTATTGAGATCCTGAATACTTGATTATAAGATTTGAAGGAATGTATTTAACGTTCCCGCCTTGAGATTACTAAATTTAGGGTTTATAAGATCTCAAATACTTAAGCATAAGGTGTGAAGGGATGTGTTTAATGTCCCCGACTTGAGATTATTAATTTGAATCTTTATGAGATCTCAAATGCTTAAGCATAAGGTGTGAAGGGATGTGTTTAATATCCCCGACTTGAGATTATTAGTTTGAGGCATTATGAGATCTCAAATACTTAAGCATAAGGTGTGAAGGGATGTGTTTAATGTCCCCGCCCTGAGATTATTAATCTGAGGCTTTATGAGATCCAAATACTTAAGCATAAGGTGTGAAGGGATGTGTTTAATATCTCCGCCTTGAGATTATTAATCTGAGGCTTTATGAGATCCCAAATACTTAAGCATAGGGTGTGAAGGATGTTTTTAACATTCCCGCCTTAAGACATGAAAATTTAAAGATTCTTGTAAGGATAAATTCATGAAAAGATTGAGTAAAGGTGCAAAGGGATAAATTTTGTCCATCATGAAAATTTAGAGATCCTTTTAATGAAAAATCCGGAAAAAGGTCAGCTTAAGATGTGAAGGGACAATTTTGTCTACCCTAAGAAATGAAAATTTACTAACTTGCATATATATAATTGGAGGATTTGAAGACTTCAACTTGCATTGACCGAAGAATTTTGAAGACTTCAACTTTCATTTGGAGGATTTAAAGACTTCAACTTGCCGACTTAGAGAATTTGAAGACTTCAACTTGTAGAATTGGAGGATTTGAAGACTTCAACTCGCATACTTGAAGCATTTGAAGACTTCAACTTGCATATTTGGAGGATTTAAAGACTTAACTTGCAAACTTGGAGGTTTTGAAGACTTCAACTTGCAGACTTCACTACAAAAAAATGCTTAAATAGCGGGGGTTAATTTAAAGGTTTGTCGGGGTTTAAAACCCCTGCAATGTAGTATTGCGGTAGTTGTCAAAACTCCCACAATAAGAGTTGTTGCAAGCAATTTGCGGTAGTTTTTTTTTTACCCCTACAATCAATTAGCGGGGTTACTTTGCGGAGGTTGACCCACACTAATTTAAAATTAAATTTTTTAATATTATTTTTTCATATTCAAATAGCGGGGGTTTAAAACCTCCAAAATTTTTGTAAATTGCTTATATTGAAAGATCTGGGAAATCATAAGCTCTACAATTCATTTAATATTTTTTTATTCATATATTATTTACACACTAATTAAGCTATAAATCATAATCAAATCCAAAAAATATCTCAAGGTCAAGCAATATATATTCTTTAACGACATATCATAAAGTCACAAAAATATTACATTATCATTAGTCGCTAAAATTATATTGTCAACATCAAATATCTTCATCAGAATCAAACACTAAATCTAAACACAAAATAACCAATCCAACATTCTAACATCCCCTCCAATCACACAATCTTGTCATCAAATTAATTAGCTAAGACAACTACAATGTAATCAACGGTTGTCATGACAAGGATTACTATCACCACTGCATGATCTTCTTGTGTTCATTGGCAGGGTTCACTAGCAGCATCACATGGCTGCATAAAAAAATAAAGCATAAAATTAATTAAGTGATATTAGAATATGTGAAATCCTTGGCAAATATTATGTTTCAAACTATACTTACCATTAGTTAATATATGTCAACCAAAAAGGTATTAAAGAAAGGAGAAGCAATATACAAATCAAATGAAAAATAGAAATGTAAGAACTTTACTTACAGTTGTTGTAGGAGAATTTGTCGAAGGAGAAGCAAAGAACCCCACAAATTGTTTTGGTATCATCCCTTCTTTCATTATCATATACTCCTTAAAAGCATTCATCATTTGATTATGAGCATTCATCATTTGATTGTGGTTCTCTTGGCATTGAGACGAACATGAGCCTTCACTACTTGAAGCACTTGCACCACCAAAACACGGTCTTACTTGTTTAAAAACTTTACTGGGAATGACTCCTAAACCCAAACATCTAACTCTTTCAGAGTGCTCTTTTCCTAAAACCTTACCAACAACATCATTTGGCGAAATTTGAGACTCATTCATGGTACTTTGGCTCAAAGTTAGCTCAATTTTTTTTCTATACATACAAAATCAATACCCCAAATAAAGAAGCAGTAATATTGAAATCACCTTAGTAAAGACAGAAAGATAAAAACTACTTATATTTATATGTCTATACATTCCATGTACACATAAGGACATGAGTAGTTAGAGGAACGGGACCACAAGCTTTATGGATAACAAAAGAAGCACAAGCTTTCTAGATAACAAATATTAGGTAATAGCAAAAGACAAGCTAGCCAAGATATTCCTTTTCTTTCAGATATCATCTATTGCCTCTTTTACTTTTTTTTTTTTTTTTTTTTTTTTTTTTGAATAAGGAAGGCATCTACTCTTGCAGTAACAATAGATTCACACTTATGGACAGAAAAAAGCATAAGAAGTTTTTCATGCCATCATAATACAATTAAATAACAAATAATTGAGTCTGTATAACCTCCATCAATTAATCAACTAGTTCGCAACTATTGTCCTATCTTTTTTATCTTGTTGAAATACAATTAGAACTCATGAAGAAACTTACGCATATTTCTTTTGCAGCTTCATTAACATATACTCCATCTTATTTTTATGAGTAGCAATATATATTTGTGCTCGTCCAGGCCTTTGTCCAGTTTCAGCCATCTACAAATAAAAATTCAAAATTAGAATAATGTACTACTAAAAAATGAATACATATTAAGTTAATTTACTAATCACCATTTCAGCCCTTCTCGTAGCATTCGCTTTGGGGCCACCTGTGTGTGGAATTGTCTTTTTTTTCGATTTTCAATATTTTTTCTACGCATTTTCTTATAGAAATATACGAAACTTGATTAAAAAATCAAATAGTTACATGATAATAAAAACTAGTAAAAACGTTAACATAAATACCTTTGTTGAATCTTTATATTGGTAATCAACAAAAGAAATCCATTGATCTCATGGAATTCTATCTGGCACGTTATCAATAATCTCAACTTTACTTTTAAGTGGGTCTTCGACTAACTTCCACAAGTTGTTTTTATTTGTAGCCCACTTCTTTCCAATAGATTTATAAATATGTTGCCACACATTTGACTCTGTTGTCTTAAAGGAGAACTTGGGCTTCAAGAAAGAAAATATTAGTTAGCTTATCTATTGCTTGTAAATATAATATTCAAATTACCAATTATCTTTCTCACCAAAAAGTAAAATAGAATAAGAGTCTAGTTGTAAGCTTATACCTTTATAAGTTGATCGAAGACGCGATTTAAGTATTGCATAGGCACACTCGACCATTTCTCAAAGTTGATTGGAAATAAAGAGCAATCACATGCTAAAATTCCACAAAATCCTAAAAGAAGGCTGCGAGCCTCTCCAAATGGTTCATTCAGGTAATCAAAATTAACCACAATAAGTTCATCACCTAATAAATTAAGCACATTTTTTTTTTACTTTGAGCTTTTTGACATTGTTTTCTGAATCTGTAATAAAAATAAAGATACATTGAAGGTATGAGAGAAACAAATAATGGTTATTGAATATGTACTGTTACTCAAAATTATTTACCTATTGCTTCTACAGTCCAATAGGTGTGATTCATGCCCTATACGCTTTTTGAATGGTGCTTGAACTGTTGGAGCTTGTTGTGATGAGTCTTGTTCAGTTGAAGACGGATGTGATGTCGAGTGAACTAAATGAGATGGTTGTGATGTTGGATAAGCTGTCGGAGCCATCTGTGACACAACTTGATCCATCGTAGCTGAAAGTGATGCCGAGTCAACCGATTGAGATGACTGTGATACAAGCTGAAATATTGGAGGCGCCTGCAATGTCGACTGAAATAGTGGGACTGAATGTGTTGTGGCCGGAAATGACGCGGTCTAATGTGAGGGCAGGCGTGATGTTGATTGGAGAAATGAAGGTGTGATTCCGCACCTTGAGAATCAGACACTAATTGATCTGAGTTTTGTTTTTTCTGTAAACGCTTGACCTTTGGCATGCTGACAATTTAATATTTCAAATCTTGTAGCATGAATCAATTAATTTCATAAGTTAAAAAAGATTCAGCCAAAAAAACAGCAATTAATAACCTGCAAATACAATATCTAAATCATAAAAAATAAGCACCCAAAACTAAAAAAACAACAATAAAAAATCTGCAGAAACAGCAGCTTAAAACGCACAAAAGCAGCAACTAAAGATTGAAAGAACAGTAGATGAAACACAGTATAAACAACTTAAAACACAAAAATTTAGTACCTAAAAGCAACAAAATAGTAGCCAAAAACTGCAAAAACAGCAGCTTTAAACGCCAAAAAACAACTAATAACCTGCAAATACTACATCTTAACCATAAAAAATAAGCACCTGAAACTAAAAGAACAGCAACCAAAAATCTGCAGAAATAGCAGCTTAAAACGCACAAAATCAGCAACTAAAAATTGAAAAAACAGTAGATAAAATACTATAGAAACAACAACTTAAAACACAAAAATTCAGCACCTAAAAGCAACAAAATAGTAGCCAAAAACTGCAAAAACAGCAGCTTTAAACACCAAAAAACAGCAACTAATAACCTGCAAATACTACATCTTAACAATAAAAAATAAGCACCCGAAACTAAAAGAACAGCAACCAAAAATCTGCAGAAATAACAGCTTAAAACGCACAAAATCAGCAACTAAAAATTGAAAAAATAGTAGATAAAACACTATAGAAACAACAACTTAAAACACAAAAATTCAGCACCTAAAAGCAACAAAATAGTAGCCAAAAACTGCAAAAACAGCAGCTTTAAACACAAAATAACAGCAGCTAAAAGTAGAAAAAAACAGCTACTAAAAAATTACAAAAATTGGAGCGTCAAACACAGAATACAAGAAACTAAAAAGAGAAGAGCCAACAACTAAAAACTTCTAAAACTGCAGCTTAAAATGCAAAATATTGTCCAAATCTTTGCTATTTTATTCATTCATATTCTCCTCTATTGCAATTTGGATATTCTCATAGTCATCATAAAAAAATTGTCCAAATTCTTGTTGTTGGTATGGCTTATTCTCATACAGATCCTCTTCATCAATCTCTCCCATTTCACACTTGATCCCAAATCCTCCCTGTTAATGATGACACATTGTCTTATAAATGTACTAAAAATGTATAAAATCATATTCAAATAAATTTGTAATACGACAAAAGTTTCATTCAACAAATCATTTATATAACCAAAAGGATGAGAAACTTATAGCTTATGCAATACAATAAATATGAATCTCATAACTTTAACTACCTAATTGGAAACAAAAACATATACAAATCTCATTGTGCAGTGGCTATGTACCGACAAAATTCTATCATAATTCCTTTTTTTGGACAGCAAACAAAAACAATAACCACTCGAGTTGGCTCAAACTTCAAAGTAGAATCAACACTAAGACGTTCCTCTCATAAATTATCAACATATCATATGGCCATTGTAGAGCCTTCAAAACATATTTTGAAAGAAAAAGTACTTCTAGGTATAGTATTCTACAAACAACAAACACAAAAATTACTAGATATAATGAATATTTAATTCTACAATGTTATCGTTCCATCTAAAATCAAACTATAAAAATAACTAAGATAAATTTTCAACCCTATACATCAAAGTAAATCAAAAAAATGAAAACTCATTTTCAATAGATCATATCACTTTCATCTAGATAAATCTTATTAGTTCAATTGATTGATTATCTAAACTTACATAATTTCAATCAGCCATAATCAAAACATATGGAGATAAGGTAAGAGTTACAACTCATAAATAATCTAAGTAAAATAAGTAAAACAAATGGTCTTAAGTTCTAAAACAATCAATAGATTAATATACTGCAAAATCACAAGAAAAAAATAAGAATGAAAATCTAATCAGTATATGGGAAACACATTTGTGAAAATAAGGGAACAAACATCTTCTACAAATGAGAACCCTTCTCAAGAACATACAGTCTACTTCACCTATTTTAGATACCCATACAAAAATTTGAGATACCTATATCAAAATTTGCGATACCCATATGAAAATTCGAGATACCCATCTTAAAAATTTGAGATTCCCATACCAAAAGTCGATCAAACTCAAAAAATAGCAATTATTTTGTTGAAAGATAAACATAAAGTTGTGTACCAGATTGTGTGGAGAAGCTGCAAACAAGAACTTTTTGATCTTGAAAAATGGTGAACTGCAAAGTGAGATAGGTTTTTGAGATGTGAAAAATATTTACTAGAAAAATTGAGGGAAGCCAAAAAGAAAAGCGGGAAGCTGCTACTGCGCGCTATTTTTTTCGAATCTATGAAGGTTTTGAACTGTTGCTAAATATTTATATTTCTGTCAGTTTAGAAAACCCCCGTTATTTAATGTAATTTGCGGGGGTTGGAATTGACCTTCGTTTTTAAACTCCTGCTATTCAAGCATTTTTTTGTAGTGCTTGGACTATTTGAAAACTTGTCGACTTGAAGGATTTGAAGACTTCAACTTATAGACCTGATGAATTTGAAGACTTCAACTTACATACTTGAAGTATTTGAAGACTTCATCTTGCATACTTGTAGAATTTAAATACTTCTACTTGCATATTTGGAGGATTTATTGACTTGAACTTGAAGGCTTGGGAGTTTTGATGACTTCAACTTATAGACTTGGAGGATTTGAAGACTTCAACTTGAAGACTTGAAGGATTTGGAGATTTCAACTTTCATAATTGGAGGATTTGAAGACTTCAACTTGCATACTTAAAGGATTCAAAGATTCAACTTGCATATTTGGACGAATTTGGAAACTTCAACTGTTATTGGAAAAGTTCATATTTTTCGGGGTTTGCCCCCATCGAGTCACCATCATTTTGTGCAAGTCTGAAGTTTGATGTTAGATTACTTATAACTTTAACTTTCATGTGGTAGATCAAGTGGGAACATGCAATTTTTTATACTCATGCAATTGAACTTAGAAGATTGTTCGAAGCATCTACGTACCTCAATGAAGAGGATCAAGTCACAATGTAGTTATGCAGATTTGACTGAAATTTGAGATCTTTGTAATTTGAAGATAAAGTTGATTTTGATAAGTTTAACGACTTGAAGGTTTAGCTCAAATTTGATGAGCATTGTGAAATATAGTTTAGTCTCGTTCATCTAGGAGCATTTCAACTTGAAGATTTAACTCAAATTTAAATATCTTTATGGCATACAATTTAAGCTTATGTTGCGAGGAGCATTTCAGCTTGAAGATTTAACTCAGATTTGAAGAGCTTTGTGATATACAGTTTAAGCCCGTGTTTCAATGAGCTTTTCAGCTTGAAGATATAACTCAAATTTGAAGAGCTTTGTGAAATACAGTTTAAGCCCGTGTTTCAAGAAGCATTTCAACTTGAAGATTGAACTCAAATTTGAAGAGCATTGTGACATGAAATTTAAGCTCATGTTTCGAGGAGAATTTCAAAAAAGCGATATTCAAATGATATGAATGTTTATCTCAAATTTGAAAACCTTTCTAACTTAGAGATTTAGCTCGAAGGAAGAGCTTTTGAACTTAGCTTAAATTTGAAGAGCTTTGTGGCATACATTTTAGGCTCATGCAACTATGAGCATTATAACTTGTAGTTTAGAGTCATGCGATAATGAGCATTGTAATATGCAGTTTATGCTCATGTGTTAAGGAGCATCGAGATATATAAAGATTCTTCAAAGTCAGCTTCAGATTTAGACTTGCCCCCACTTTGGATTCCTCTAGATCTTCATCATCGTAAGGTCCAGTGATACGAGGTCATTGATATCCTCTTATAGTCATGCTTAATTCCATTTCATGTGCACGAGTTGCTAACTTCGAATGTATTGAGTTTTAATCCTTTCAATATATAGTAAACACCCCAATGCATTCCTTGTATGACATTTAAATGCTAGAAGTTTCACTAAGGTGATCTTTGCAGTTGAGGATCTAACTTCTCCAGCAATTGATAAAGTCAACAACTAACTCATCTTCATGTTGGCAACCTTTGTAAGTTCAATCATACTAACGACACGTCTTGTGCTATAGAAACGATTGAAAAGTTCATGCTCTAAGTTCTTCCAACAATCGATTGAACCATGTTCGAGATTAGTGTGTTAATCAAAGGAACTTTCTTTGAGAGATCGAACAAACTGTTTGACAAGATAATCACCATACGTCTCAACATCATTGCTAGTCTTGATAAAGTCACTACTAAAAAAAACAGTGAATACCGACCTAAAAATTACCGACCTCAAATGGAGGTCGGTATTCTTAAAAAGTATAAAAATTAAAAAAAAAATTAGAAAACCGACTACAAGTAGTCGGTTTTCATGCAAAATAAAGCGGGAAAACAAAATTCCGACCTCTGGGAGGTCGGAATTTTTCCCGGGAAAAATGAATTACAATAAAAACCGACCTCTTGATGTCGGTATTAAATAAAATAAATAAATAACAATATTTTATTTTTTTCTCAATTAAATATAAAAAACAAAATTGAGAAATATTTTGATATAATTTTATTAAAATCGTCTTCCAGAGGACAGTTTTGTGTAAAATAAAAAATAAAAAATATTATAATACCGACTTCCGGAAGTCGGTAAAATTAAATAGTATGTAATTAAATTAATTTTCATTAAAATATTTATATAGTGACTTCCATAAAATTTAAATTAATATTTTCAATTAACTTTAAATAAATCGTCTTCCGAATGATGGTTTTATATAAATTAAAAAATAAATTAATATAAAATACCGACCTCATGAGGTCGGTATTTTTATTTCATCCAAATACTTTAATAAAAGTGACATCCGGAGGTCGGTTTGTTTGAAATGTTCCTATTAATCATAATTTTGCTAGCATAATACAAAATTTTCATTTTACACCTACAAGTAATTGGTTAAAAAAGTTTAACAATTTTGTATACTATTATAAATAAAAAGTTAGAATACGTGGAATAAACCAAAAACATCAATAATCCATATTTAGAATATGAAACTACATTGATATGAAAATTGACTACAAGTAGTTGGTTTTTATGCAAAATAAAACAGGAAAACAAAATACCGACCTCTGGAGGTCAGAATTTTTTCGGAAAAAAATGAATTACAATAAAAACCGACCTCTTGATGTCGGTATTAAATAAAATAAATAAGTAACAATATTTTATTTTTTCTCAATTAAATATAAAAAAATTGAGAAATATTTTGATTTAATTTTATTTAAATCATCTTTCGGAGGACGGTTTTGCGTAAAAAAAAATATTATAATACTGACTTCCGGAAGTCAGTAAAATTAAATATTATGTAATTAAATTAATTTTCATTAAAATATTTATATAGTGGCTTCTAGAAAATTAATAAATTAATATTTTCAGTTAACTTTAAATAAATCGTCCTCCGGATAACGGTTTTATATAAGTTAAAAAATAAATTAATATAAAATACCGACCTTTAATAAAAGCGACATCCGGAGGTCGGTTTGTTTAAAATGTTCCTATAAATCATAATTTTGCTAGCATAATACTAAATTTTCATTTTACACCTACAATTAATTGTTTAAAAATGTGTAACAATTTTGTGTACTTTTACAAATAAAAAGTTAGAATTCGTGGAATAAACAATAAAATATCTATAATCCATATTTAGAGTATGAAACTACGTTGATATGAATTAAGAGATAATTATACTTATAAACTTTGTATACTTTTATAAATAAATTTTTGTTGATCAATAAAATTAAATTTATATAATTAGAAGGTATATAATTTAAATTTATAAAATTAACTTGGTCGATAAATTAAATTTATTAAATTAAACTTCTGTTGATGTGTAGTTAAATTATATATATATATATATATATATATATATATATATATATGTTATTTTAATTTATAAAATTAACTTGATCGATAAATTAATTAAATTTATTAAATTAAAATTCTGTTGATGAGTAGTTAAATTATATACACAAACCTTTTCGGATGCTCAAGTTCAGCTGATCGTAAACCTTTTTAGATACTTCAATCATCTATATAAATGTCTCCAACAACATGTTATTGTCCATTAATATGTTACTCTTTTCTGTGCCTCAATCAAATACATCATTGTGAGGTAAAAAAAAAAATTCTCCTCTTTATTTATCAAGAGCTGCTCTGTTTTCCCTGTTTAGTGTGTATGTCTTTTTCTAGCTTATTTCGTTTCATTGTCTTTATCATGAGTTGCTAACTGTTCTAAATCTAAAGTCTTTGTTGTGGAGCATCGTCTGAATGCACTGTTTATTGAATATTTCATATAGTAGTTTAAATACGATATGTAATGGTTGAATATGTGTAAGACAGTATTAACATTTTCCCCGTAAGTCTAAATAGATAAAATGATATTGTTTATAGCAAACATGGATTCTCAAGAGATAAGTTTCAGGAGTATGAGTCAAGTGTGTAATACTGTGTAGCGCTTTGCTTTATATTTTCCATTTTCTATGGTTGATGGGCAATTTCAGATCCTATTCCTCTGTTTGAACCAGTAACGACAGCGATAGTGTCATTTGACCACCATCTGTAAATCATCTGACGTCTATAAGTGTAATGTTCAGAAACAACATCCTAAAGTACAAATTTTAACTAGATGAACCATATTCCATATCAATAGTTATGCTGTTGAAATGGTGATTATATTATCCATTTTCTATGGTATTGGCCATGTGGCAGAAGAAATACTCAATGAGTAAATTATTAATCAGATAACTGGTCATAATTGGTGAATTGTTGGAGCATGGAATGGTGCACATTTAGAATTTTATGTAAAAGTAAAAATAGTCCATTTTTACTGATTGAATATAAGTTTTATGTGTTGAAATACTCGACATTGTGAGTGTTCTAATAAAAGAAATTTGATTGCCATTTTGCTCTATGATTAGTTGGATATCTACCCTAGATCCCACTTGTGGGACTACATTAGGTATGTTGTTCATTAGTTAGATATCTAGAAGATCCTTCATGTAAATAACATTATAGACACCAAGTAACGTGGAATATTTTCCTTTTATGATTTTGAGTTAATTTTTCCGATTCTGCTTTTTGTAAATATTCCCTACCAAATGGGTTAGCTATGATAACTTAGTAAGTGGATAGATGACTGATAGAAGTTGCTTCTTTATGGTATGTCTGATCCTGGGGGATTCAAATTTTTGCAGGCATAGAAACTTAGGGAAGAGGGAGGATTCTAGAAACAGGGGCAGAACTAGGGTGTTGGTTATGGATTTGTCCGAATCCATTAACTTTGGTTCATACATTGTAATTGTCATAATAAATTCATCGAATATGCCTAAATTATTGATTTAGAACCATGTAACTTAAAAGATAATAATGTCACACCCATAAGCCTCTATATGGACACTTAGATTTGCTTAATAGTGTTGATTCAAAAATTGACCTTTTTATGCTTATTAAGAGTATGTCCTTCTTATTGAGTTTCTCATGTAAAATAAAGGTTGGGATTAGTTATAAGTTGGTGTTTTACCAACTTCTCTATGCTTTTTTCTTGAGTTTTTGTTATGATAATTGAGAAAACTAGATTATTTACTGTGGTTAGAGTAGTGGTGGAGCTAAGCACGTTAAAACAAAGATTAAAATTACAAATATACACCAATTTCAATATATGGGACACATGGCCACTTAAGTGAAGAAGAACTTGCAAAAGCAAAGTCAAATAGCGGAAAAGGAGCGAAGGATATTAGTCATTCAAAAATTTACTACTCATATCCTACTTGAGTTGCAGGTTTTCTATCCAACTAGACCTTCAGCATATGTGATTCTCAGATTGTGTTGTTCTTGCTTGTGAGAGTGAATTATCCGTCAAATTTTTTTGGCTTTGCCGACCTTAGATTAATAGGGTAAATTCTATAAAGCACCACAACATGACAAGAGCTTAACAAAAAGGAGGTAGTTAACTATGTAGTGGATAGAGTTACCTGGCATATGTGCTCGTGCGAGTTAGTAGGTACCCCGTAAAATTAGTCGAGGTGCACGTTAGCTGGTTGGACACGACAATAATAAAAAAGAGAAAGAACAGACTTATGGAAACTAAGGAACTACAAAAAATTAGCCACACCTAAACACAACAAAACTCACAGAAAAATGGTAACTGTATGGTCTGAGAGCCGTTGCTTACATGCATTTAGCTTTGACATTTTATCAAAAATCTTCCAGATAACCCATCTTCAACAGTAAAAGAGACTGAAGTTAACCCCAACACTTCACAGGATTATTGGTGTAAGAACATATGGTACATTTGTTAAAGAAATAGTATGCTTTGACTTTTATTGCTTTGTCTCTATTGTTGTAATATATTGGAATACTCAGGTTTTCTTGGCTACTTTTACGCATAGACGATCAAGTGGTGTATAATCTGTTTAAATGCTTTCACAACTTGGCCTTTGCTATTACTTTTTTTATAAAAGAAAAATAGGTAAGGTAATTTGAGAATCAATTATATATTAGGCAAGTAAACATATCACCCAAGTACTTGCACAACATTAGAAGGATGAACAAAATAAAGCTATTCCCATAACAAGTCCAAAGATTGTCAACCAAAGACTTTTCCGTTTTTAAGTCGTTTTGTTTGTAATACTTCCATTACAATAATTTGTTTCTTTTTTATTAATTTATTTTAATTTGAAATTACATTTACTATCTCTTCATGTTGTAATACTTTTAACAGGTTTCTTGCTTTTGGCACCACCCAAATTGGTAATACTTCTCCACCTTGTATTTACTTACTTCAATTAACGTGATATTTATACTATTGTTAGTTGAAGTTGCTCACTTTTAAAATTAAAAAATAAGAATAGTATATGCTTGGTGAATTTTATATTCTTGACCATCTTTTTTGTTTGATCTAAAAAATACTAATTAGATAATAAATCACATTTACATCACGAATCTATATTGTATTAGTACATCCTAGCTACTATAGCCATACAATGACAAGTGTGGAAGAGCTCGAGAAACAATGCCAACCTATTAGCAAGTTGAAGAAATATGCAACATAATGGGTGATTAAAGTCTTAGTCATTTGACAGAGCTTAACAAAAGAGTACAAAAATGCAAACAGTGAAGGTATTCGTTCGCAACTAATATTCGTCAACGAAGAGGTAAATCTATCTAAATTTTATATTATATTCATTACTTAATATGTTGACTTCTTTTGAAAGTCTAATGGTTATGAGACTTACCACAGGGAACAAAAATACAAACAACTCTTTCCAACAAAGATGTTCATGCATGGAGCACCTCTTTTCAACTTAATCAAAGTTACTACATTATAAATGGAAAGGTAAATGGAGTTAAACCAAACTTCTCATATGTACATAAGGACCTCAAAGTAGCATTCACGAACAACACAGAGGTCGTTGAGGACATAAATCAATTTAAGACTCAACAATGTTCAAATGGATTTATTTCGTTCGATGAAGCTGAAAAAATGATTGCCGCTAACTGTTTATATTGTTGGAGACAAAAACAAAGGTCACAATTAAATATAAAAATTTGTGGCTAAATCTTACAACATTTAACTACAAATTTTAATTTGTCACTATTGCAACAACTTATCACAAAAAATATGCATAGGCTAATACACACAAAAACTAAGAAAATCATCTAATTCTTGTAAATTGACTCCTAAATGACCAAAAATCACTCTAGAAATGTTGAGACTCTATGTACTGGTCCCTCAATTCCCTACGGAGGGTTCCATAAAGGTTTCACTAAAAATTCGTCCAAAAGCCAAATTACCAAAATATTTATGGGCTAATTCCTGTAATTGACCCCTAAATGCTGAAAAATCACTCTAAAAATGGTGAGATTTTTCATTTATGTATTCACTAAATATCTCAACAAAATTAAGAATCGTGTATTTGTAAACCTCAATATATCTATAAAATGAATATACCTTATTAATTGCAAGCAGATCTTCACCATCGTATAATTACCATGGGTACAAAAAGTTTCATTGTGAAAATGGTCAAATATGTCATCGAACTTTGAGAAAAAAATCATTTATGTCGTCCATTAAAAGTTTAGCTCATTTATGTCATTTCCGTTTGAAAAAAAGGTTGATCCATACCGATATTTGTTAACGGAAAACAGTTTGGTTTTGCAAAACCATTTCTTTACACATGGTCAATTACGATTTGATCACATCATCAATTAAATAAGTCCTTGTACTACTATGTTTGACTAGATGCTTGATTAATGACTGATGTCAGGTTTTGAGATGGTTTTGTTGTATTTTTATCTGTTTACTTTCCCTTCTCCTCCTTGTTATTGTCCCCGGCCCCTTTTGTGTTCTTCCGCGCGATTGCCGTTGCTTCTGATTCCGGGCTATGAATTAGGCTTACCTACTAATGGGATGTGGTTGATGCCATTATGACCTGAGAAATCAGATCATGACACAAATTGATCAAAAACTAACAAAGAGCCATTTTCATACTTTTAAAAGCCTAAAAGGACATGTTACAGAATTAGTATAAAATCTACATTTTATAATCCTCTCTCACACAAAATAGGCATGTTCCAATAGGTATTAGGAAAAGGAAATCAAACAAAAATATATAACATTGTAAATTGGTCAAAAAATTCAAATCGTTAAAATTAAAGTTTTTAAGTCAAATACCTAAACTCCTTGAAATCTTCTAATGGTTATCGATTGTGATTATCCTACCCGTATGAGAAAAGTAAGCGAACAAAATCTCTGAGACAAAAATCCTTGTTACATTATTCACTTATTTGATAAAAGTGATTTTTACGATAACATATCATATGTACGTACTGCTCCCCCAATTCCATATGGAGGGTTTCATAAAGATTTCACAAAATATTCATCCAAAAGACGTATCACTAAAATATTCATAGGCTAACACACACACAAAAAAATCTAAGAAAATCGTCTAATTCTTGTAAATTGGCTCCTAAATGACCAAAAATTACTCTAAAAAAATGTAGAGATTCTATTTACTGGTCCATCAATGACCTATGGATGGTTCCATAAAGGTTTCACAAAAAAATCGTCCGAAAGAGAAATCACCAAAGTATTTATGAGCTAACACATATGAAAAACTGAGAAAATCGCCTAATTCCTGTAAATGGCCAATAAATGCCGAAAAATCACTAAAAATGGTGAGATTGGCGTACTTCTCTCCCCAACTCTCTATGGAGTGTTCCATAAAGTTTTTGCAAAAAAATTGTCTAGAAATCATATCACCAAAATATTCATAGGCTAATACACACGAAAAATTAAGAGAGAGCCCTAATTTATGTAAATTAGCCTCTAAATGCCTAAAAATCATTCTAAAATTCAATTAAATAAGTGGAGTTTGAGAAAGATGATATGCACGAGTCTTATCCTTACTTAGTAATAAAAGAAATGTATCATTCCTCACTGCGATTTGATAATAGCAAATTTAATGTTCATAATTTTGTCATTAAGAATCGTGCATTTGTAGACCTCAATATATCTATAAAATGAATATACCTTGTTAATTGTAAGTAGATTTTATGTTGGAATGTATGCGCCCACCAGTGATCTCGGGACCAGGTCCCTCGACAAAATAACAGTGTAGAAGATAAATATGCGGAAAAAAATAGCACAATGTAAAACAGGCACAAGAGTTTTACGTGGAAACCCTCTTGCTCAAGGGCGGTGAAAACCACGACCTGTACTCACAGGATTTCAACCCAAACTCCATTTCACTTAAACAGAGCAACGATTCAGATTACAAACTCTTACAACCTAGGAATTTAACTCTAAATCCCTTCCCCCTCTATGTAGTAACTCTACTACAAAGAAAGCAACTAAGCAGATACCACACTGCCCACTAAGCTACCTAACTCTAGATAACTTAGACTTCAACCAAGCAGATACAACACTGCCCACTAAATCAGTTACCCTTAATTGACTTAGACTTTTAGATGAACAGAACAAAAATCTAATTCCTTTATAACATAGGAATAGATTTACAATTTAAGCACATAAGATACACAACTCTAAATACAACAAGACGCTTCAGAACTCCATCTGGTCCCTTGTTGATATGAGCAGTGTTCTTCCTTGAAGATGGCCTTCTCTTTTCAAGCTTATGAATTTTCCGAGAAAATCCAAGTTTTTATTTGCAAATCTTAAGTTCGTGTGTTGTGTAAAGAGATTATATGAATGAACACAAACTTCTTGAGACCGCCTATTGGCTGAGAGCCTGCTTCTCTAGAAAGACGTGCACCTACCACATTAGAGGTGACAACTTTTCTGACAGTTGTCTTGTCGCCCTTTCACATACGCAGTCTTGCAGGACCAGGTCCCTTGCAAACGTTTCTTAGTGAGTTCTTGAGAAGACTTGCTGGCTCTCTCTCCTTTTGAATGAATGATTTCATTTGTTGTTTGTCATGTTGATTAAATCAACCATAAAGAGTTATTGATCGTTGGACAAACAACCTCGTCCATTCTAATTGGTGTAGTACGCTGATGCCTCATCAACCTCTGACAGGACAACTTTACAGTTGTATACTATTATAAATTTGGACGAGAGAACTCTGCCAGGGATCGGGTCCTTGCATTTGTGAGCCACGGAAACAGACAATCTCGTCTGCTCTTCCCATTGGTGCAGTACACTGCACTTTTCACCTATCACCTGACATGACAGCTTTACAATTGTACCCCATTTGAATCTAGATGAGTGCACTCTGCCAGGGACCAGGTCCCTGCATTTGTAAGGATCATCAAAACACCTAGAATATAATATCTTTACTATCGTATAATTACCCTGGGTACATACGTTTCACTGTGAAAATGGTCAAATATGTCATCGAACTTTGAGAAAAGACTCATTTATGTCGTCTGTTAAAAGTATATCTCATTTATGCCATTTCCATTTGAGAAAAGGTTGATCCATGCCATTATTTGTTAACGAAAAACAGTTTGGTTTTGAAAAACCATTTTTTTTTTACAGGTTGTCAATTATGATTCGGTCACGTCATTAATTAAATAAGTTTTTAAAAGCGAAAATGCTCAAATATGCCATCGAACTTTGAGAAACACTCATCTATGTCATCCGTTAAAAGTTTGGCTCATCTATGTCATTTTCAGTTAACATATAATGGCATCAATGCGCCTTTTTCAAACGAAAATGACATAAATGAGCCAAACTTTTAACGGATAGCATAAATAAGTCTTTTGTTAAGGTTTGATAACATATCTAAACCTTTTCCAATTATATTTTAAACTAAACTAACACCTAATATTGCGAAAAAGGAAATAACACTAATCTTAGATCCCTATCTAAAAACACGTGATATATATATGTGGTTGAAAATATTTTCTATTTGCTAGCTTTTACGGCTAATTAAACTCTATATACAGATTACATGTTCATAACGTTTTCTCACCAATTCATTTTCACACCTTATTACTATTTAGAGGAGAAGAAAAATATGGGGCTGAAAGGCAAGTTGATTGCGTCAATGGGGTGAAGTGCGGAGGACACTTGATTCATGATCTTTTGCACACCAGTACTCATCAAGCAGCCAACTTAAGCCCTACTATCAACCATTTCGAGTTTCATGAGTGTGAAATAGGAAAAGTTGGTACGATTATTAACATGAAATATAATGAAGGTAACATACATTTATCCCCTCTGTCTCTCTCAGTTTAATTTACTTGCATCAATTTTCTATATTTAGGTGTATTTTGTGGTATGAAAATTATTTTTTTGAGAAAATAATCTTCACGAAAAACTTAGCTAATGATGTTTGGACAAGAGGGAGTTGCTCGGATGATAATCTATCACTTCTAACCTGAAGGTTGTGAATTCGAGTAAGCAAGGGAGGAGGGATAAAAATAAATTGTTTGATGGAAATTTACTTTTGTCATACCAAACCTAATATAATCTAAATTATAGTTTTCCTTACTAATTCTCATATTCCCCAAAATGTCAGCTCTTCTTTTGAGATTTTAAAGACTACTCCATTCAGTAAAGGTAGACAAACCAATATTCAAGTGCATTAATAGATAATTTTGGAGAAAAATAAAAAAAAGTAAAAGAAATAAATAAAATAAATATAATATTTTGTAAATGCTTGTAAGTCTTTCATGAGTAACACCTTTGTATTTGCTAAATTTAAAAATACAGATGGACAACAAAGGACCGTGAAGTATGACATTGAAGCCATCGATCCTTACAAGAAATCAATAAGCCGGAAAGTGATTGGTGGAGATTTGTTAGATTTCTATAGTTCCTTTAAGTTCGTATCATCCTGTGAACAACAATGATTACATGGACATTTGAGTATGAAAAGAAAATTGAAGACAACCCAGAGCCCCTTAATTTCTTGGGTTTTATTCTTAATGTGAAAGACCAAGAATATTGAGGGTCACTTTCTCAAAAAATAGAAAAATATATTGTTTTATATATGTTTGTGTGTCTATACACATAAACATATGTGTGTACAATGAAAAAATGGAAATATTCTCTAGTTCTAGCTAGCGTGTGAAATAAATAAATAATATTATGTTTGAAGAATATGCTAAATAAATAATTAATATTGTGTTTGAAGAATATACTATATATGTCAATCTTCGTCTATGGATATATTCCCTATAATGAGTAAATGTTAGATAGTATCTTGTCATTATCCGAAAGTGGATCATGATGACACCTACCATAAACCCCTCATATGGCAAGTCATAACCCAAACAACAAGCAATAAATGAAAGACATAATACACAAACATGACTTTTAACTTGGCTTCATTTGACAACTATGACCTTTAACTTTGGGTGTGCACAAGTAAGCACTGAAACTTGTACAAAATTGAACAAATAGACACTTTCGTCCTACATCGCACCCTACCTGACAATTTTATGTCCTACGTGGCATCCTATGTGTATTATGCCATGTAGGATACATGTGTCTACTTGTTCAATTTTATACAAGCTTAAGTCTCTATTTGTGCACACCCAAGTTGGAGGGTATATTTGCTAGTTGAAGCCAAGTTAAGGATCATGTTTATATATTATGCTTAAATGAAAACTAGAATATAACTACGCAAAATAAATATAGACAAAGAATAGAGTCATGGCATAGATATGCATAATGGTACAAAATATACAGTAAAGGCCCCAAAATGATCAAGAAAGACAAATATACATAAGAACCAAATCTCTATTCTAGTGTCACTGGTACAAAATCATCTAAGTACAGAAAGAGACTATCTACAACAAATCTGTCTAGTCAAAATACTAAATACATAGGAAGAATTAAAAAGGGAAAGATGCAAGTCTCCAGACGCCAAGATCTCACCAGGATCCAATCAGCAACGATCATGGGAGATCAGAAAACAACGAGGGTGACTCCTAGACGTGCATCAGAAAAATATTTAGAAGTGCAGTATGAGTACCAAAACACAAGTAATTAGAAGGCATCATAGACCAACTGAGCTTAGATAAAAAACCATATAAATATAATTGTTATGATAGTACTAACTCTCCAAATTCATCAACTAACTATAGTCATACACAAGTACCGATAATGGAGATGAGTGAAATGAACATGGATAGCTTATTTCTGCGCAGTGCTTTAGTCATAACATAGCAGAAGCTAATTAAGGCAACATAGTTTGGAGGCAAATGGTGTAAATAAATGGTTACACAAACATCATTGTGGAACTGGACTCACTTCTAACCACCAACATATTTAACAAAAAAAGGCTAGTAGCTTTAGATTGAACAGAATCATAGAAGCTACTTCTTCAATGCTAGATCATGCTAGTATCAAGTTTGAACATTGCTACAGAAAAGTCAATCAACTTGCAGACTGGCTAGCAACATTTACCTCTCAGCTCAACAATTTTCCAAGGGAGCAAAAGAACATTTCGTTCTTGATAAGAGATAAGTCCCGCGTATAAGGTTTAAAGTTTATAAGGCATTTTTCGTTGAATAGTCTTGTTGGAACTAATGCATCCACATTAATGTTTAGTCTTCCAATGTTTTCTCTTAGTTTTTCAAGAAGTCCTTTAGGAGTTTGTAATACATATATCTAGTTAATTGTGATACATGTAAAACTTGTTGCGCCCAAATCGCACATGCAAGTGCACGTGGTCGTTCAAGTATTAAAGTGGCTCTTATAAAGAGCCGGGTATTGTACCCACAGGGACTTACGTTTAGAATCACTTAATTTCCCCAACTTTCTTAGCTACTGGGCGAGCTATGATAGATGTGAAAGCTGGAAACTTACTATGCGGGCACATGATAAAGTAGAGGTGTTCGACGTATACAAGGCATTAAAGCTCTCAGCTATTTATGAGGAGTTGTCTGCCATAACTATGATAGATCTTGAGGTAGAAGCTCGATACATTGCATCTAAAGACCCTTTAGAACGAGTGTTAGTAGGAGATGATATCTATGGGGATGCTCAGGCACATGACATGGTGCAATACCTTAATGTGGCACTTGTAGGTACATTCGAAGATCGTTGGGAGCCTTTAAATAGGGAGTTGGATCCTCCACCCAAGCCTTCCATTGAAGTAGTACCCCAACTGGATTTAAAAGCATTGCTAGCCCACCTCAGTTATGCACTTTTGGGTGAAAACAAGACCTTACCAGTTATTTTGTTGGCAGCAATATCTGAAGCACAGGTAGAAGCAGCACTAAGTATCCTGAAGAAGAGAAAAATAGCCTTGGGTTGGCAAATGTCCGACATCATGGAATTAGTCCCGCGTTGTGCATGCATAAAATATACATGAAGGAAGGGCACAAGCAGAGTGCACAGTATCAACGGAGACTAAACCCATTGATAAAAGATGTGGTGGAATCCAACGATCCCACTTGTACTAACACATCCTCTACAACACCTTCAGGCATAGCAACAGATCTATCAGCCAACTGTAAGATGATGGTAGTAGGTTTAGGACTACCCAATCCCAGCTTTTTGTACAAAGAAGTTTGCATCAAATTGATACTAGCTCCTAGATCACACAATCCTTGTGTATGAATGCTCTGCCTTATAGTGATCTGAACCGTAAAGCTACTTGGATCTTTCAGTTTAGTGGGTAACTTATTTTGGATTTTGGAGCTTCACTCTTCAGTACATATTCAGTCAGCCTCCTTTTGTTCGCCACAATCTCCTTCACATATTTCGCATACCTGGGTATACCCTGCAAAACATCTACCAATGGCAAGTTAATATGAACTTTTTCAAAAGAGAGAGAAATTACCAAAACATTTATCCTCCTTCTGTTTCTTGAACTTTTGAGGGAATAGAAGAGGTGGTTTCACTATTGGTTGCACTCTTTCTTCTTGTGCAATAACTTCGCCCTCCTTGGGTTCACTCTCTTTATTCACAGCTTCCGTGTTTCTTTTCTTAGGACCTAACTCCTCCAATTACAAACCACTGCGAGTACCTACCGCGTTTACCTGCTTGGGATTTGGATCAGTGTTACTCAGTAAACCTCCTTGCGGTTGTGAGTTCTGGGCACTAGCCAGCTGCCCGAATTGTTTCTCTAGATTCTGTATAGCTAACTGATTGTTTCTTGCATCAGCAGCTAATTAGGCTTGATCAGCTATAATCTTCTTCGGTATCTCCTCCATGCTCATGTTACCAGACTGCTTATTAGTTTGCTCCCATTGGGCCTGTGGTTGGTACCCTTATGCATTTCCTTGGGGTCTATACTGATTTTGGCCTTGACCCTGATTTTGATTTCCACCCCAAGAAAAGTTTGGATGGTTGCGCCAACTCGAGTTGTAAGAGTTTCCATAATTTTGTTGGCCTCCTCCTCGTTGGACATTTCCTACAAAATTAACAGAATCCAGGTTTGCACCACATACCTCTGCACTATGATCACCACATCCGTAGATCTCACACCAAGTTGGTGGTTGTTGAACTGCATTTACCTGCACAGATTGTTGTCCCAATGCTAGATTGCTAAAGTGGGTGCTCATCATATTCTGCATCGCAGCAATCTGTGTAGTCAAAGCAGTCACTACATCTACTTCTAGCATACGTATAATTTTTTGTATCACATGTTTCACCCCTCCTCCGTTCCATTCAGGGTTTCCCTGTGAGATCCTGTTCAGCAAAGTGAATAGCTCAGCATATGTATTCTCTGAAGCCTAACCACCTTCAGCTGAATCAAGTAAAATTTTGATGTTAGGCTCCAATCCTTCTATGAAGGTATGGGCCAACACCTCATTAGATTGATGATGATGTGGGCAGATCATCAACATCGATTTAAACCTGTCCCAAGCTTGGTACAAGTTCTCTCCCCCTTTATATTTAAAACTCAAAATGTCACTCCTCAACTTCACTATTTTTCCAGATGGAAAAAATCTGATGAGGAATTTCTATGCCAGATCATTCCAGGTGGTAATTGAGTTCGCGGGCTTTGAGTTTAACCATCTTTTTGCTTCCCCAAGCAGAAAGAAGGGGAATAAAGTGAGGCTCACGTAATCCTTGTTTACTCCAGCTGGAGTGTAAGTATCACTGATCTTGAGGAAGTTTTGGATGTGGACTGTTGGATCCTTGTGCGACAGACTAGTGAACTGCCTATTAGTGTGCAATAGTTTCACCATACTCTGCTTCAGTTCAAACCTTCCACCAGCTG
This sequence comes from Solanum pinnatisectum, assembly GCA_035578085.1. Taxonomy (NCBI): domain Eukaryota; kingdom Viridiplantae; phylum Streptophyta; class Magnoliopsida; order Solanales; family Solanaceae; genus Solanum; species Solanum pinnatisectum. Next base: position 10,349,179 of record CM069076.1, on the reverse strand, counting down.
CAGGTTACTGAATGCATGATGTCACATCGGTACGTAGGATTGCCACATCACTTACCTTCATCTCATCCATTATTTCAGGTTCCTCTTGCTCAACTCTTGCTACTGGAGATGTCGCTTCACTAGCAACAAGAGGGACCAGATAAGTAAGTCGTCTTAGCCTTCTTCGGTAGTGCACGAATCTTTTCGATTCAGCTAAAAAGTGATGCCAATCTTTGATTGTCATCCAATTTGAAATTCCAATACAACCTGCAACAATGAAATGCTAATATCAAGTTGTCAACACTTGCTTTTTAACTTCAGAAATCAGAAAAATCACACAATGCCTAATTCTAAAGTCCCCGGCAGCAGCGCCAAATTGCACCAAAATCGCATACGCAAGTGCACTTGGTCGTTCAAGTATTAAAGTGGCTTTTATAAAGAGCTGGGTATCGTACCCACAGGGACTTACGTTTAGAATCACTTAATTTCCCCAACTTTCAACTAAGCACAAGTGTTATCAATATTCCAAAAGTGATTTATTTTATAATTCTAAGAGTTAAACAAAATGTAACAAATGCGATTCAATTTCAAGGGTTAAAAACAATGATTGGGTAAAGTCCAGGGCTGTAGCATTTATCAGGATTCATGTAATTAATATCATTTAAATGGGTATTTATCAAACTGTCCAATAGCGAAGGGAAAACTGGTCGCTATAAGTAAGAATATGGTCCCAAAAAGTACAATAGCAACCACCTGAACTTGTCCTTATAGCCTTGGTCGCTAAGGACCTTTAGGGATGAGATTATATTTTCGGTCGTTGATTCTTTTAGGGACTAGTATAATACTGGTCCCTAAAATACATTTAGGGACCATATTTCTGGTACCTATTCGCACATATTGAAATTGAAATTATGGTCGTTAAATCATTTGCAACTAGATTTTAACTGGTCCATATATCATTTTGGGACGACTTCTTTGCTGGTCTATAATTATTTTGCGACCAGTTTGACGCTGGTCTGTAAATTAGTTTGCGACCAGTTTTTAGCTCGTCTATAAATCAATTTACGAAAACTTTTAATTTGGGTCCTAAATCATTTCAGGACCATTTTGAAGGTGATCCATAAATCATTTCGCAAACATGCACCTAGAAAATACGATAATTAATATAAACTTGTTTCTTTCATACATAATATATAATTTAATTACAAAATAAGGTGAGTATAAAGCATTTGACTATATACAACAATGAGGTAAGCTGGTAATAATATTGTGATCATGAACCCTTAGCAAAAAAATCATATACTAGCCTTAAACTATAATCCAAAGTTGCCTTCACCTTCCCAGCAAAAAATGGTCAATCTACATGTTGTTTAACATCAACTTTTTGCAAATTTCAGCATCCAAAATCTGTAAAAGAAATAAAACTTTCATTTAGAAGACCTATAAAATAGTCTAAGTTTCCAGCCATTTTAATATTGCTATGACGATTGTACAGTAAAACATCAAGAATTACTTATATTGTGATGAGTAAGCTGTAATTGCAAACAAAAATTTACAAGGAACAAAACTTAGTCAAAAAGTTAGAGTTAAGAGAGGAAGAAGAGCTTACATGTTCTAAATGAGTTTGTTATCATCACTTGAAAATCCTTAAATAGCCAAAAGTCCATTTTTTCTGTAAAATTTTATCACGAGTTAGTGTACTGAAAAAATATATCAAACGTGCAAATATATTTTAAGATAAAACAACCAGCAATTAATATCTTTGCTACGCAGAACCAGAACAATAAATTGATGTTTCAGGTAAGTTTTTACTTACATGGTATAATCAAGGATCCGAATAGTCATTCTCTTGAATTGGAGGCTGATAATTAGGGTGTTGCGCTAGAAAAAATTCTTTCAATTGCTTCAGTTCTTTCATCTCATTTTGAAAGTTAGACATGCAATCCTTCAAATACTGATTTTCCTTTTGAGTTGAACGTAGCTCAGCCAACAATTCAGCTTTTGAGGAAGTCCCACCTTTCAAATCTTTTGCTTTTACTCCACCTCCAAAGCCAAATACATGACTACGACTTTGAGGTCCAAAGCATTTCTCAACAATTTCTATGCTAGAAAGTGATGGTTCAGACTCCACCAATTCTTGAATTTGAGCCTACAAAGTGTATAGAGGAGATTTTTTTTCAGATCTCATAATAACTAAATGTTAAGAACATGTTCAATTAACCAAACGCACATGCCTCTCGATTGTTTCAGAATCAACAAGTGTGTTATTCTTCTTGCGAGTCTCGTAAAAGATAGTTGCTAAATCTGGTGGATTGCCATCTTTTCCACCCTTTACATAAAGGTAAACATGTCAAATAACGGTTCATCAATATTAAGACAGAAAAAGATTTGATGATAACACCTTTTGATAAATAATCTCTCTAATTGGCTTGCTACCAATATGATGAAGCATCTTCAGCTTAGCTCTATTTATTGTGTTTCTATTGCTTCTCGCCTATATTTGAGTAACAACATTAACTTCAAATTTTATAAATAAATTATCAAAATGAAATCATAGTATGAAACAAATTACATAATTAGGTAATATGTCAAACCTGAAAATCTTTTGAAGTAAAATGTTCTTTTACCAACCACTCCCATTGCTTCTTTTCTATCCCCTTAGGCATATTCTTAAGAGCCTCTTGGATAGGTTTACCCTTCACATACTTTTCATGCAATTGACCTCTCCATTTATTCCATAACTCTTTCATCCATCCCAAAACATGATCTCGATGACTATTCATGTCATCACTATCAAATTTATCCTACAATGTATCAAATTGAAACATGAAGGAGCACACTAATTAAGCAGCGAGAATTGTATCAAGAAGAGAGTAGCCCAAGAAGAAATTGAAATACTTAATCCAATTACCTTGACAACAGCCCACATGTGATTTAGCTTTTCCTCCTTAATATGTTTCCATGATGATACTCCCAATGGACATATATTACGATCACGAACTATTTTTCCCAAGTGCCTCGAAAATAGATTACTATTCTTCCCAACAGTTCGATTATTGTAAAATGTCACTTTTAGCTTTTGTCCAATATCAAGCGATGCAACTTCTTTGCACTTATTACTTCCTCGAACCTTTTTATCCATTCCAGTAGCACATGAACCTACATTTACAATATTTATAAATGGTATAAAATATTGTACATATGATAAAATTGTGATCAAATAGATTTGAGAAATGAAAGAATACTTGTTTCAGCTGTTTGGGCAGACTGTTTAACCTGATCAATAGGAGAAATTGGAATATCAGAATGCAAACTCTCTTTCTCATGAGCCAAGGAAGTTTTATCTGTTGTTCTCAATCCTTGAGAGAAACCTAATGCAAGAAATTATATTAGTAAAATTACTTGAATTAAATTAAATTAATGTAATGACCCTCTCGGCCATTTCTGTATCTTGCCTTATGTGTGTCGTTTAGAGCATTCCTGTAGCGACCCCAAGTCATTTATGACTTTCTCGGACTGACAGTTCGGTCACCTGGTCGTTCGTTTGGTTTTGGTACGAGTTTTAGTGTTTTGGAACTTATGAACCTTGAACGATCATTTTCTATCAAAAGTTCAAGAAGACAACCTTAGAATAGAATTTTGACGGTTCCAATGGCCAAATTAGGCTAGTAGCATAGTTGGCACGAGTATCGAGGCCTTCGATGCTAGTTTGGATCATTAGGCGTTTTAGCCTTTGAAATTTGGTCTAAGATTGACTTTGGTCAACATTATTGGAAAACGCGCTCGAATGAAAATTCCGTCAGCACGGTTAACTCCGAAATGTTGAGTTTGGTCTACAACAACCTTTCGTTCGACTCCCGAGGCCTCCGAACTCATTCCGAGTCCCTCGGTGGATTTTGGTTAAATGGCTTTTGGAAGTGGGACCCACTTTTTATCGAGATGACCTCTGATGGAAATTTTGACTGTGCCATTGAGTCTGGAATGTCGAATTTAGTAGGGTAGCATATCTGTTTTATTTTTATCGGGTTCCGAACGAATTCTGAGCATCCCGTTGGAGACTTTGAAGTATATAGTCAAAGCTGAAATCTGGTGCAGCTGCTGAAATCTGGTTTCATCTTTGAAATCTAGTGCATTCTTTGAAATCACGCACTGCATTTCAATCGCACCAAATTTCAAGAAGATCGATTTCATTGCACCAAATTTTAGCAAAGACTGCATTTCATTGCACTAAATTTCAAAGAAAGACTAAATTTTTCACCGCACGATTTCAAAGAAAGACCAGATTTCAACTTTGGCTATATACTTCAAAGTCTCCGACGGGGTGCTCGGAATTCGTTCGGAACCCGATAAAAATAAAAAAGATATGCTACCCTACTAAATTCGACATTCCAGACTCAACGACATAGTCGAAATTTCCATCAGAGGTCATCTCGATAAAAAGTGGGTCCCACTTCCAAAAGTCATTTAACCAAAATCCACTGAGGGGCTCGAAATGAGTCTGGAGGCCTCGGGAGTCGAACGAAAGGTTGTTCTAGACCAAACTCAACAATCCAGAGGTAACCGTGCTAATGGAATTTTCATTCGAGTGCGTTTTTCAATAATGTTGACCAAAGTCAATCTTAGGCCAAACTTCAAAGGCTAAAACGCTTAATGATCCAAACTAGCATCGAAGGCCTCGATACTCGTGCCAACTATGCTACTAGCCTAATTTGATCATTTTGGAGCTGATGGAACCGTCAGAATTCTATTCTGAGGTCGTCTTCTTGAACTTTTGATCGAAAATGATCGTTCAAGCTTCATAAGCTCCAAAACACTAAAACTCGCACCAAAACCAAACAAACGACCAGGTGACCAAACTGTCAGTCCCAGCAAGTCATAAATGACTTGGGGTCGCTACAGGAATGCTCTAAACGACACACAGAAGGCAAGATACAGAAATGACCCGGAGGGTCATTACAATTAAATTCTGAAAAAGAAAAAAATTTAAGAAATCATACTTGTTTCAAATGTTGGGGTAGATTCCATAGCATCATCAGTAGAAAGAGAAAATGCAACATCAGTTTGCATATGCTCTTTCTCAAAAGCCAAAAACTTTTTATTCATTGTTCGCAATCCTTGAGAGAAACCTAATGCAAGAAATTGTATCAGTAAAAGTACTTGAATCAAATTAAATTCAATTCTGAAAAAGAAAGAAAATTAAGAAATCATACTTGTTTCAAATGTTGGGGTGGACTCCATAACATCATCAGTAGAAACAAAATTTGGAACATCAGCTCGCATATGCTCTTTCTCAAAAGCCAAAAACTTTTTATTCATTGTTCGCCATCCTTGATCAGTAGAAGGTCTTGACATACTTGATGAATTTGTTTTGATGTATTGCATAAGTTCATCAGTAGATGAAAAAGATGGAATATGTCCTTTCTCAACACTTTCGTAGTTTTTGTTCATTGTTCGCACTCCTTGAGCATTAGACATAGATCTAAAACCTTTTCGTCATCCCTTTCCTATAGCACCCGGTGCCACATATGCATATTTGGTAGTAGCTTTCACCCTAGATGCCACCTGATTTTCATCCTTTGATGGTTTCATATCAAACCTAACAAAAAACAAAGACAATGTGTTAACAAAAGAAATGAAAAAACATTCTAAAAATCATATAGTTGCCAAAAAAAATTAAGACACTATAAAAATAATGTACTAACAAAAATCATGTATCAAAATGTATAATAATGAATATGTTAAAGCTTAAGGAGATACTTCACCTCAATCATTCTTTTTTGTTTATTTTGTGAAGAATTTTCTAAATCTTCAAATTCATTGTCCTTTTGTTGCACAATTTCATAGGAATCACGAGGTTGTACCTTTCTCGCTACACACCAACCTCTATTGGAATTATCATTAGCATAAAATACTTGAGAGGCTTGATCAGCTAATACAAAAGGCTCATTTATTTTCAAAAATCGCCCCCAATTTACACTTACAATGCCATACTCATCTATTTTCACTCATTTTGTCTTATCATATGCATCAAACCATTTGCATTCAAACAAAACAACTCTTCTACCCGTGAATTGCAATTCAAGAACATCGGTAAAACTCCATAGTAATCAATGTTGTCACTATGTTTATCAGTTTCACCAACGACAACCACACCACAATTTTGAGTCCTTAAATTTTTATCATAATCTTCTGCATGGAATCTATATCCATTGACAATGTAACCATTAGTTCCTAATGTGGTATTACAACATTTAACACACGGATATCGTATTTCATATATTTCTCCTGTCCTTTGAAAAGAATAATTCAAAAAATTTTCCACCCCGATAAAGTAGGCCTCATTAAGTCGATCATCAACAAGTTGCATCCATTGCTTACTTGGTGCCATAGCCTTGGATTGTTTATAAGAGTTAGATCAATCATACTTTAGGATAACAAATCTACTAAGATGAACATTACTTTCTATTAAACTAGTCAAATCATCCTAATAATTAAAAAATAAATATCTAAAATGGACTAATAACATCTTTTCTTTTAATTGAATATGTGTTGCTATATATAATAAAACTAAAAGGTCTTAATAGATGCGACATCCTAAACCTACTAGTGAACTTCAAATAAAGACGACAAAATAGTCTAGCTAGATTTATCAAGAAAAACAACAACGAGACAATATTGATTTATTGATTTGTTGATTTATTAAATTCCTTCATATTAGATCTATTATGACAATATGCTTAAGTGTTATTCATAAATTTATGTTTCAAGGCTACAAAGAGTTATGAAAAACATTCCAACTCAATAACAATTGTTCAGAACACTACACACTGCGACTAAAACTTAATGGACCTAAAGTTTAATTTTTCATCCATGTGAACTAATGACCTTTTTCATGTTTCACAAAGCTAAACTTATCAACAACTTCTCCAACAATTTTTTTTTAATCAAACTACATGAGGATCCAAACAATTTCAATAAAACATACAGCATCTAATTGAAAACAACAACCACCAAAACAACAATGACAAACAACCACAAAATTCCATGTAGCTTAAGATTTCAAAAATGCGCCACAAGTAGTAACTTTAGAAATCAATATGCAGCACTAGTTGTAGTATAAAATAACAATTAAAACAACATTTGAAACACCAAAAAAAAGGCAAATGCTTTATCAATGCTCATTCACAATTTTGTTTCTTTCTCGTCTCATCTTTTTAGTGTCACATTATACTTAAAAATTGAATACAATAAAAAAAATCATTCAAATTCAAAGCACATAAACTGGGAACTGAATTAAAGACACTAATGGTAAAAATATTCTACATATTCATCACCTGATAGAAATTTTTTTTTGCAATGCCAGCCTTACCAAAATTTCTTGGCAGCCCTAGCAATTATGCAACCCTAACAGAGAAAATCTTAAATAAACTCTCAAATATCTCCTCTTTGAACCTCAACCCCAAGCCTTACCTATAAAACTATCATGTTCAGTCCTTACACAATAACAATGAGTATCATAAGAGCCCAATCACACAAAATTCGACCAGCAGAAAGAAAAATGGCAGATTTACAGAAAAAGAAGGGGGAGATGAATCAGGAGGAATAAACTTACTTTAGATGTAGATACAAGTTGTAGGTGAAATGTTTTTCTTCCAATAATGCCTTCAAGCTTCAAGATTTAGGAGATTTTTCTGCCAATAGTGCCTTCAAGATTTAAGAGTAAGGAGCCTTCAGAGCTATGCACAGCGATTTTGGCGAGAGAGAAAAAAGAATTAAACTTACTTCAGCTTCAACGATTTTGGCATATTGCTATAGATAGAGAGAAAGAAAAATCTAATACCTTTATCAATGGATTTGGGGGTTTTAGGTTATTACTATATAGAAAGAAATTTTTTTAGAGCCTTTTAGTTCCTGCTCTTCCTTGTAGTTCCCGCTGAAAATTTCATTTAGGGATGAGTTTATTTGTTATTAGAAAATAATATAGTCAAATAGAGACTAGTAAATAATATCTTCCTTATAAGTATATTTTAGGGACCATATTTATAACTTGTCACTATATTTTGGTCTTTAATATGCCTTTTGCATGGTTGGATTCGAATCACAAGGTTAAATGTATGATCATGGTCTCCCGACCTCTAATCGCCTACGATAATAACAACCTAACTACATCGTTGAGCGAGGATAGGTTGGATTAAGTATCGAGCATTATGATTTTTTCCTGTATAGTAACCAAGCATGGTTTCTAGGTATATCCCTATCCTAGATACAAATTAACCCTAATTCTCAAGAGTTAATCATGCTCCTTATGCCCCACGTTCTATCCTCTTATACCTCTTCCGAGTTCAATTCGGACAATATATTTATTTCAATGGTGATTAGTCACGAAATGCGAAAATAAAGAACATAAGAAAGATTCATATGATAATTGATATTAACCCAATGGAAACTTAATAGATTACAATCATCCTGTAGCCACAGCCCTAGAACTAGGGTATTTAGCTACTCATAATCAAAGATTCAATCAAACAATGTTTAATAAACATAAAGAGATCAAAAGTAAAATAGTTTAGGAAAGAACCCTAAAAATGGTGAAAACGTTCTCCCAAGTTGTCATTCTTCAAAACCCAGAAAAAGAATCCCTTAATAAAATAAAATAATGACCTATTTATACTAAATCCTAAACGGCCGTATTTGGAACCCAGGGGCGCGACACAGAGGTGCTTCCCAGATTCAATTCAAGGCTTATAAGCCTTCTCCGCGATGCGGGCACTCCACGAAGTGTTCTGCCTCAAACTCGAATCTTGCTAATGAATATTCACTCCCTCTCCGCGACGCGGAGACATAAATCTGATTCGATTTGTGAGAAAATACACTTCTCTGTGACGCGCCAAGTACACGGAGGGTTGTGCCTCAAAACTTATTTCACGAGCCAAACTAAAATTCCTCTTTGCGACGCGGAGAGGATACAGAGATGCCTTGAATGACATTTCTTCAATCTTATTCCTTGCTTCCTTTCGACTCGGATTTTTTGTGTTCTCCATTGTCCATTTTCGTGCTCGTTTCTCCAATTAAGCTCACCTACACAACTAATCATGTTGGTTAGCTGATAAACAACCAAAAGACTTGATAAGACTATAAAAAAAACATGTGTTGAATTCAAACATAGCTTAAATATGAGCATTATTAGATTTCTAGGCACATAAATATGCCTAAGATCAATGTATGTAGTTATTTGTGAAAGACCTTTGGTTTTATATTTTACTAGTATAAGTAGAGATGTAATTGATGATTCTAATAATCTCAAGTGGCCTTAAGTAGCCTATATAAAACTTGAGCATTCTCTAAAGATAGTATTCTCCTTCTATATTTCCTACAAATTGGAAACATGGAACACTGGATGGACTCCATATAGGTTAGGCGGTAAAGCCAATCTATAAGCCACTGACCCTACACATTGAAGGATCTAAAATGGTTCAATGTATCGAGGACTAAGCTTGTCCTTCTTGCCAAATCTCATCGTCCCTTTCATGGGTGACACTTTTAGACACTACAAAAGAACTACCAAAAAGTGACGGACAGCGTCGCTCCATTAAGCGACGCCAATTGATACACCGTCCGTCACTTTTAAATAAAAAAAACTATTTTTTAAATTATTTTACAAAATGCGACGGATGGCATCTCTTAGTCCGTCTCTTTTATTCGCGGATTTTTGTGCCAAATATATATATAATCAATAATTAATTATTTTATATAGATAGCTACGCAGTCCGTCGCTTTTTATTAAAAATAATTATTTATAAATTAATAAAAAGTCATGCCGTCCGTCACTTTTTATTAATTTTAACTGTTTAATTACTTTTTAAAGAAGCGACGGACGACATCTTTATGTCTGTCGCTTCTTGGTTAAAATATCTGGTCAAATATTTTAAGAAAGCAATGGACAGTGTCTCTTAGTCCGTCACTTTTTGGTCAAAATGTTGGTCAACCATTTAAAAAAAAAAGTGACAGACATAGAGACGATGTCCATATCTTTCTTTAAAATATTTGCATATACCAGACACGATTTTCTCCATTTTCTTCTCTTCCTTCTCTCTAAAATCGCCGCCGTCGACTTGTTGCTTTCGACGCCGCCGTCACTACTGTTGTTGTCGCCTTCCCTCTCCATTGTCTCTTTCTCCATTAATTTAAGGTTAGGGTTTCATCAAATTAGTTTTAAATTTTTTCAATTTGTGGTATATTGTTTGATTTTGTTAATTAGTTATTGAATTTGTGTTTTATTGAATGATTGATTGTGTTTGTTAGCAAGTGAATTAGGGTTTTTTTTTTATTTAAGCATTAGTTTGAATTTGAAAATCTTTAATTTGATTGTGAATTGGGATTTTTGTAAATTTGATGATTGTTAATTAGTAAATTATTAATTTGAAGTTAGAAGTTAGTGTTGATGAAGTTTGAATATCATGAATATATAGGATGAATGTTTGAATGTCATGAATGAATATATGAGGGTTTAATTTTTTTGAATTAGAACTTGAATATATGTATAACTAATTGTTGGATTAGAAGTTTATATATGACTAATTTTATAGATTAGAGATATGAACTTGAATTAATTAGAATTAACTTGAACTTGAACTTGGAACTAATTAGCTTGAATATATAATTAAGTTAACAAATTAGATATGAACTTGAATTGAAAACTTGAACTTAGTAAAACTTGAATATATATATATATAAGTAATAATAAATATAATTATTAAGTAATTATTATAAATATATATTAACAATTAATTAATGTAGTAAAATTATTGTTAAATTTAATTTATAACATAATTGAATATCTATATTTTTGTAGATGGATCATCGTTTGTCGATGTATAATATGCATTATGAAACTAGTGCTGGTTTGAAACCTGAGTTTATTGACGGTGTTAGAGATTTTATTGAACATACAATGACACTTGACATTTTCAAGAATAATGGATTGGTTAGGTGTCCTTGTAGTACATGTAAGTGCTTAAATTTTTTTACCCCAGATACAGTCATGGTTCATTTGTACCGTAATCGATTTAAGCCTAGATATTTTGTATGGATTGATCATGGAGAAAGAGATGGATTGAATGGTATGTTTTATAATTTGATGCCTGTGGATGAATATAATATGCTTGCACCACATGGCCAAATTAGGGTTGAACATGATAGGGTTCATGAAATGATCAATGATGCTTTCGGGGTTCAAGGTGGGATGGAACCCAAACAATATTTTGATAAAGCTCCTAATGAAGAAGCAAGATGCTTCTATGATCAATTAGAAAAGTCTAGTCGTCCACTATGTGATGGGAGTCCACATTCTGCCTTGTCAGTTGCGGTTAGATTCATAAATATTAAATCAGATTAGAATGTTCCTAATGCAGCTATGGACTCAATGGTTGATCTTTTGGGTGAGCTAGTTAATCCAAAATTTAACATACCTAAGAACTTCTATTGGGCAAAGAGTTTGGTTTCCAAGTTAGGATTGACATATGATAGAATTCATTGTTTTGTTAATGGATTCATGTTGTTGTACAAGACTGTTAGTGACTTAGAAAATTGTAAGTTTTGTGGACATGCTCGTTATAAGAGGACTCCGGTCCAGTTAAGGCAATGCATTATCTACCTTTTATTCCTAGGTTAAAGAGGTTGTATGCATCAATGAGGTCTACCCCACATATGAGATGGCATCGTGAATATAGAAGGCCATCGGGTGTCATGTCTCATCCATCTGATGGTGAAGCATTTTGATACTGTATATCCTGATTTTGCTAGTGAACCAAGAAATGTTAGATTGGGGTTGTGTGCAGATGGCTTCACACCATTCTCTAATGTTGCTTCGCCTTATTCATGTTGGCCGGTATTTCTTACTCCGTATAATCTTCCTCCTGAAATATGCATGAATAGTCCCTACATCTTTCTGAGTTGTGTTATTACAGGTCCCGTGATCCAAAAAGTTTGATTAATGTCTATCTACAACCATTGATATATGAGCTCAAACAATTGTGGTTTGAAGGCATTTTGACTTATGATATACCAACTAAGTATAATTTCATTATGCGTGCTTCTTTAATGTGGACTATTAATGATTTTCGTGCATACGAGATGTTGTTTGGCTGGATTACAGCTGGAAAGCTAGCATGTCCGTATTGCATGGAAAATAGTAAGGCATTCACTTTAAAGCATGGCAGAAAAAATACATGGTTTGATTATCATCGCCAGTTCTTGCCAATGGACCATGAGATTAGAAAGATGAAAAATGCATTTAGGAAAAATAAGATTGAAAATGACCCCCACCTCCATTACTCACAGGGCATCAAATTTGGGAGAGAGTTTCTCAATTACCTAAAGTTACAGAAGCTTCACCTTCTAGACTTCCTGGATATGGTGTTGAACATAATTGGACCAAACAAAGCATATTTTGGGAGTTGCCATATTGGAAGGACAATCTGCTACGACATAATCTTGATGTGATGCACATTGAAAAAAATTATTTTGACAATTTGTTTAACACAATGATGGATGTTAAGGGTAAGACAAAAGACAATCCAAAAGCTAGAATGGACATAAAGGAATATTGTAGGAGAAAAGAGTTATGGCTGCAGGAATTACAAAATGGTAAAATAGTTAAGCCCAAAGTCAGCTTTTCATTCACATTGGATGAGAAACGTGAAATTTGTGAGTGGGTTAAAAATTTGAGGATGTCGGAGGGCTATTCTTCGAATTTAGGAAAACAGGTAGATATGAATGAAGGAAAATTGATAGGTATGAAAAGTCATGATTGTCATGTGTTCATTGAAACTTTAATTCCTATCGCATTTAGCCATCTACCCGAAAGGATATGGAAACCTATCACAGAGATAAGTCTTTTTTTAAAAGATTTGTGTTCTGGAAAGTTGTTGGAGGGTAGTTTAGACAGGATGGAGGAAAATATTCTTGTTATTACAACTAAGTTAGAGAAGATATTTCCATGTGGTTTCTTTGATGTGATGGAGAATCTTCCAATTCACCTTGTACAAGTGGCCCACCTCGGAGGTCCGGTTCAAACAAGATGGATGTATCCATTTGAGAGGTATTCATTTGAAATATTCAGCAAGTTATATATATTCACCAAGTCTTTTATTAACATATATATATGTGTGTGTATATATATATATATATACACATATATACATGCAGAAAAATTGATAGTTCCAAGCAAACAATTAAGCAAAGGGGAAAGATCGAAGGATCAGTTGTTCAAGGTCATATTGGGAGAGAAACTGGTGATTTTTATTCTTATTACTTTGGTGATGATGTGTTATGTACGAGAAATAGTCCCAATCGCAATGATGAAGGCGATATTGATCCTTCATTTCCACCGATATCAATTTTTAATCAAAATGATCGAGGATTTAAAAGGCGTGGAAAGCGAGGCTTCACTGATATGGAAATGCAATCAACTGTGACACATATTTTTCTTAATTGTCCAGAGATTCAACCATATGTCAAGTAAATGTTAAAAATATGTTATCAAATTATATACTAATAAGTGTTCATTAACTAACGAAATACTTGAATGTAAAATGATCAGCTTGTTTGTAAACACATAGGGTAATGAAGCCATCTATAGAGAATTTTCCAAATGGCTAATAAACTATATAAGTGTGCAATAACTAAATGTTTAATAATATATTCATGTTATACTAAATTATATTACTTGAAATAACAATCACGTAGGTTTATGATGAATACTCAAGTGTCCAACATTTGCAATTAGTTAAAGAAGTAGCACTTGGACCTGAATCTCAAGTACTGACAATGAATAAGTATTGCGTCAATGGTTTTAAGTTTCAAACTGAAGAAGTTTCTATGAATAAGAAAACAAATAATAGCGGTGTCTACATACAAGGTGATGTTGATGATACTGGCCAAACTATTGAATATTATGGTGTCATTCATGAGATTATTGAAGTGAGGTATTCAGGTTGGCCTAAGAAGAATATTGTATTATTTTGGTGTGAGTGGTTTGACCCATCACATAGAGGCACAAAGGTGGACCATCAACATAATATAATTGAAGTCAAGCACACAACGAAATACATAAGTTATGATCATTTTATTATTGCACAAAATGCTAAACAAGTTTATTACGTTGCATATCCATTGCGTAGAGACAAAACTGATTGGTGGGTTGTTATAAAAAGTAAGCCTATGGGAAGAATTGAAATTGACAATGTCTTAGATGTGGCGTATCAAAATGATGTTGCAATTGTTCATCAACAAGTTGATATTGAATTGGAAACCACACTACAACATCCTACTAATATCCGAGAATGAGGAAAATTAATCATTTATTGATGAAGAATGGGACGATAATGAAACTGAAACAGCTGAGGAGGAAGAATGGGAGAATGATGGAATTGAAACAAGCGAGGAGGAATAGTAGTAGAATAAAAGCTAGTATATGTAAGTTAATTTATTTTGCTAATTTTATTTCATTTATGATTTTTATATATTATACATGTAAATTTGCATACATATGTCATCAGGCAGTGACGGTGATAGACATCGCGAGCATCTTGGAGTTAGCCAGACTAATAAGGCTAAAAAGAAAGAAGTCTAGGAGACCTATACATCCTGAGGATATTCCGGCATCTATTTCTTTTGCACCAGAGTACATCAGTCATGATACTCATTTATTTGTTATTTCATTTGGTTCGGTGGATCCTCGGGCATATTATCCTAATTATCATCAACCAGTTGGTGCTTCTTTTACTTCACAGGCATTGCCTCCACGGCGTTACGAGGACCTACCTTTACAGGCTATTCGTCGATCACAACCCTTATCGGCAGGTAGGATATCGGATTGTACTCCATCTCTCACAGGTAGATCTCCTTAGTTATCTGCCATGAGGATTGGAGATTCTAGTAGCGAGCAGTCAGATGTTATGGCTGGTACGCCTCCATTGACTCAGTTTTTTATGCATTCTAGTGTATCCCCTTCTACTATAGCTACACCTAGTGCTACACCAGATGCTGAGATGCATGCTCTAGCTTCTGGCCAGAAAGACAGACTTGGTAGAGTCATGATTGAGCTGGATAGATAATCGTAAGTTTGTTTTGTTATCTATTTGTTAGTTTATTTTATTTATTTCTTATACTTTAATATATTATTCATGAACTAACATATTTATTATGTGTTTTGCAGGTGCATCCTACAAAGGATGCTACCCGAGCTTTAAAAGACTATGTTAGAAGACTTTATACACAGGCTTATCACTCTTGGAGCGAGATTCCAAACAGTATACGCCAGGCGATGTTTAATGAATTTAAGGTATATAAGTTTTAGTTAAGTTTAATAATTTTAGTACACTTTACTTTTTTTTACTATCGATTTAATTGACGTTATTCAATTTTTTTCAGACTATGTGTACGTGGAAGTCAAGGTACAATTTGGTCATTGCGACCACATTTGAGTGGAGGACATCCGCGAGACTTCTAGCTGGCTAAAGAAAGTTTTGGATACTAATCAACATCCGGGTTGGATGTTGCCTCATATTTTTGATTATTTGTGTGTGTATTGGAACACATATAAGTTTAATGCAATGTCCGAACAAGCCAAAAAGGCTAGAGGCAGTCTTAAGGGTGGGTCATTGCGCACCGAAGGTGCAAAGACCGTTGGAACAATTACAAGAGAGATGGTAAGTTCTAATTCAAACTTTTAAATAAATAATTAGTTGATTCATATAAATCGTTATATATTTCAATTTTTATTTATAGGAAAAAGAATTGGGGCACACTCCCATTGAACTGGAGGTTTTCAAGAAGATTCATGTGAAGAAGAAAGAAAATGAATCGGATCTGGATGTGTGGGTCGAGGAAAGGGTCAAACGAACTTTTGTAAGTTATTTAATATGAATAATATATATTAATAGTTAATATATTTATAATATGTATATATATTGATGTCAATTTTTATATTTAATATGCAGAATGAGTTTCATCAGTACGTCGCTGAGAATCTAGATAGTTCGGTCCAAATGACACCTGAACTGTCCACCCAAATTTGGATAGATAAAGTGGTAGGGGGACACACAAGGGTGGAGTCTATGGTCTAGGCTCTCGAAACAATGTAAGACGACTCCAGTCAAGATTACAAGGTATTGGATCATCACTTCAAGTCGAGGCACTTGACGGTGTTTAGATTGCTGCTATGTCGGCTCAAATAGCACAACTTACATCGGCACTGGTAGAGTCGGAGCAGAGAAGAGTAGCTGAACAACAAAGCATGAGTGCGACTGTTCAGGAAATTAAAGAACAAGTGTTGAACCTCGCTTGTTGACCTACTACATCTTCTCCTGCCAAGGACACCGACGACGATAGTGAGGAGAAGGAGGATGATTTTGTAGATGTCGCTCCCTAGTTTAGGTCTCTTTTGAAACACATAAACACTTTATAAGTTTTTGTATTGTGATTTAGATATTTTTGAAGATTGATGTAAGTTTGATGTTGTATATGTTGTGTGTTTACATTATATTGTTTGATTGGGCTAGTTGAATATGAATTGAATTGATTTATATTTGCAGGTGGGCAACAAAAATTGGCATAAAAATATTGTAAAAAAAAGCATCGGATAGGGTGGTTTTGTCCGTCGCTTTTTTGCATTATTTTTTTTCAAATAAACCTAGAGAAGCAATGGACAGGGTCCTTTAGTCCATCGCTTTTCTGGGTATTTTAAAAAATTAATTTCTAGAAAAGCGACGGACAATGTCTTTTAGTCCGTCGCTTTTTTGGGATTTTCAAAATATAAATTTCCAAAAAAGCGATGGACTGCATCGCTTTTTGGAAATAAAAAATAAATGAAAATATAAAAACAGGCAGAGTCCCTCGCTTTTAAAAAAAAAAATTACTGAAAAAATAATCAAAAAGCGACGCAGTCTGTCACTTTTAAGCGCGCTGTATGTCGCTTTTAAGTGACGTTGTTCGTCACTTTTTGAAAAGCGTCGAGCCAAAAAGTGACGAACATGACTGTGTCGCTTTTCCGTCGATTTTGACCAAAAAAGCGACGCAGTCCGTCGCTTTTTGCCATTGTTTTTGACAGTTTTTTAGTAGTGAGAAGAACTTGCTCACCAGTTTGAAATGTCATGTCCCTTACCTTATGGTCTGCATACTTTTTCTGTCGACTCTGGGCTGCTAGAAGCTTAGCTTGGATGCTTCTCACCTTATCTTGAGCATCTTTCACCAAATCAACCCCCAAAGGTTTCACATCTCCAACCTCAAACCACCCTTTGGGTGATCTACATCCCCTCCCATAAAATGCCTCGAATGGTGCCATGTCAATGCTAGAGTGATAATTGGTATTATAGGTTAACTAACACAAAGGTAGAAACTTATCCAATGCCCTCTAAAGCCAATTACACATGCCCTCAACATGTCCTCTAATACTTGAATCGTTCTCTTTGACTGCCCATCCGTCTGTGGATGGAACGCTGTGCTAAAAGCGAGTTGAGTGCCCAACTCCTTATGCAATTTTCCCCAAAAATTAGATGCGAACTGCGTACCACAGTCTGAGATGATAGAAATGGGCACCCCATGCAGCCTCACTATCTCTTTCACATAAACCTTATCCAACTGCTGAGCATTATAGACTACTCTGACCAGAATAAAATGGGTTGACTTAGTCAGTCGGTCAACCACTACCTAAATGGAATCAAACTTTCCCAATGTCTTGGGAAGACCAACCACAAAATCCATAGCTATCATTTCCTACTTCCATTCCGGAATTGACATTTGCTGAAGCAAACCTGCAGGCTTTTGGTGCTCATACTTTACCTGCTGACAGTTTTGGCACTTAGCCAAAAACTCTGCTATGTCCTTCTTCATGCCAGATCACCAATAAAGTCGTTTCAAGTCTCGGTACATCTTGGTTACACCCGGATGAATGGAATACCGCGAACCACGAGATTCTGTAATCATCTTCTGAATCAAGCCATCCACTCGGGGAACACAAATTCTCCCTTTAAAACTAAGCACACCATCCGCATCAAGAACCACATCTTGTGCCTTACCAGACACTGTCTTCTTTCTAAGCTCATTCAAACTTTCATCCTCAAACTGTTTGGCCTTGATCTCCTCAATGAACATAGGTCTAACCTCAATGTTAGCTAACACCCCACTTTTCTCTAAGATGCCCAACTGTATGAATTTAAATTTCAAGATTTGAATCTCTTTGGTCAACGGTCTCTTGGACACACCCAAGCTAGCTAGACTACCCATACTCACCGCCTTCCGGCTTATTGCGTCTGCCACCACGTTAGCCTTACCCAAATGATACTGGATGGTTACATCATAATCCTTAAGTAACTCCATCCACCTTCATTGTCTCAGATTTAGGTCATTTTATGTGAATACGTGTTATAGACTACGATGGTCAGTAAACACCTCACACTTGACACCATAATGGTAATGCTGCCAGATCTTAAGGGCAAACACCCGCTCCCAACTCCAAATCATGTGTCGGGTAGTTCCTTCCACGGACCTTCAACTGTCGCGATGCATAAGCTATGACATTCTTATCCAGCATCAACGCAGTACCCCAACCTAAATGTGAAGCATCACAATAAACAATTAAATCTTTACCTTCAACCGGTAGTGCCAGAATAGGTGTTGTGGTCAGAAGAGTCTTGAGTTTTTGAAAGCTCTCTTCACATTTTTTGGTCCATTCGAAAGGCACCTCCTTTTTAGTCAGCCTTGTCAAATACGTGGCAATAGAAGCAAAGTTTTTCACAAACCGACGATAGTAGCTAGCAAGCCCCACAAAACTCCTAACTTCAGTCACAGAGCTAAGTCGGACTCAATTCTTAAACGCTTCAATCTTTTGGGGATCTACCATTACCCCTTCCCTTGAAACTACATGCCCCAAAAAGGCAACTGAATCCAAACAGAACTCACACTTGGAAAATTTGGCATACAACTTTTGTTTCCCAAGGACACCCAACACAATGCAAATATGATCAGCATGCTCTTCCTTACTCTTTCACTACAAAAAAATGCTTGAATAGCGGGAGTTTAAAAACGGAGGTCAGTTCCAACCCCCGCAAATTATATTAAATAACGGGGGTTTTCTAAACTGACGTAATTATAAATATTTAGCAGTGGTCAAAAATTTAACATATCCCAAAAAAAAAAAAATGCGCCCAGTAGCATTCCCGCTTTTCTTTTGGTTTCCCTCAATTTTTCTACTTAGTTGTATTCTCATCAGTGTTCAATACCTCACTTTGCCCAAAAGAAAATGCATTCTCATCGGTGTTCAATACCTCACTTTGCAGTTCACAAGTTTTGATGCTTTACTATTTTTTTTTATTACTTCTCCTTTGCAGTTCACAATCAAAGAGTTCTTGTTTGTAGCTTCTCCACACAATCTGGTACACAACTTTATGTTTATCTTTCAACAAAATAATTGCTATTTTTTGAGTTTGATCGAATTTTGATATGAGAATCTCAAATTTTTATATGGGTATCTCGAATTTTCATATGGGTATCTCGAATTTTCATATGGGTATCTCAAATTTTTGTATGGGTATCTCAAATTTTAATATTGGTATCTCAAATTTTGATATGGGTATCTCAAATTTTTGTATGGGTATCTCAAATTTTGGTATTGGTATCTCGAATTTTGACAGATTTATATTTACTGCTCATTTGAATTTGGAGTTTTCCTAGATGAGTTTAAAATATGTGAAGGAGATAGTATGTTCTTGAGAAGGGTTCTGATTTGTGGAAGATGTTTGTTCCCTTATTTTCACAAATGGGTTTCCCAATTAGATTTTCATTCTTATTTTTTCTTGTGATTTTGCAGTATATTAATGTACTGATTGTTTTAGAACTTAAGACCATTGTTTTGACTTATATTAACTTAGATTTTTTATGAGTTGTAACTTTTACCTTATCTCCTTATGTTTTGATTATGGCTGATTGAAATTATGTAAGTTTAGATAGTCAATCAATTGAGGTAATAAGATTTATCTAGATGAAAGTGATATGATCTATTGAAAATGAGTTTTCATTTTTTTGATGTACTTTGATGTAGTTGAAAATTTATCTCGGTTATTTTTTATGGTTTGATATTAGATGGAATGATAACATTGTAGAATTAAATGTTCATTATATATAGTCATTTTTGTGTTGGTTGTTTGTAGAGTACTATACCTAGAAGTACTTTTTGTTTCAAAATCTGTTTTGAAGGCTCTACCATATGATATGTTGATAATTTATGGGAGGAACGTCTTAGTGTTGATTCTACTTTGAAGTTTGAACCAACTTGAGTGGTTGTTGTATTTGTTTGCTGTCCAAAAAAAGGAATTATGATAAATTTTGTTGGTACATAGCCACTGCACAATGAGATTTGGATGTGTTTTTGTTTCCAATTAGGTAGTTAAAGTTATGAGATTCATATTTATTGTATTGCATCTATTGCATAAGCTATAAGTTCCTCATTCTTTTGGTTATTTTAATGATTTGTTGAATGAAACTTTTGTCGTTATTACAAGTTTATTTTGAATATGATTTTATACATTTTTAGTACATTTAAAAGACAATGTCTCATCATTAACAGGGAGAATTTGGCATCAAGTGTGAGTTTTGTTATGAATTCTTTGATTGTGTGTTCTTTATTAATTAATTTTTATTCTCATCAAGTGATGCCAATGGACACTCATTCTCATTCTCTTGAAATCTTATAGGTGATATTCTTGCACGTTAATCTATTTTTTCAATGGATAAGTCTTGGATTGGAATGCCAAGAAACACATCGGAGTATTTGCTTGGTCTGAATCAATTTCTAGATTTTGCATTTAACAATGGAGGTATAGGAGATAAAATTAAATGTCCATGTCCTAAATGTGGTTTTGGAAAGTGGCAAACTAGAAATATAGTGTTTGACCATTTGCTGTTGTTCTGTGTTTGAAACTGTAGTGTCTACAGTTTTTGGCTACTATTTTTTCAATTTTTAGTTGCTGATTTTATGAGTAGTTGCTGTTTCTGCAGATTTTTGGTTGTTGTTTTTTTAGTTTCAGATGCTTAAGATAAAGTATTTGTAGGTTATTAGTTGCTGTTTTTTGGCATTTTAAGCTGTTGTTTTTGCAGTTTTTGGCTACTATTTTGTTGCTTTTAGGTGCTGAATTTTTATGTTTTAAGTTGTTGTTTCTACTGTGTTTTATCTACTATTTTATCAATTTTTAGTTGCTGATTTTGTGCGCTTTAAGCTGCTATTTCTGCAGATTTTTGGTTGTTGTTTTTTTAGTTTCAGATGCTTAAAATGAAGTATTTGTAGGTTATTAGTTGCTGTTTTTTGGCATTTAATTTTAAGCTGTTGTTTTTGCAGTTTTTGGCTACTATTTTGTTGCTTTTAGGTGCTGAATTTTTGTGTTTTAAGTTGTTGTTTCTACTCTATTTTATCTACTGTTTTTTCAATTTTTAGTTGCTGAATTTGTGCGTTTTAAGCTGCTATTTCTGCAGATTTTTGGTTGCTGTTTTTTTAGTTTCAGAAGCTTAAGATGAAGTATTTGTAGGTTATTAGTTGCTGTTTTTTGGCATTTAAGTTTAAGCTGTTGATTTTGCAGTTTTTGGCTACTATTTTGTTGCTTTTAGGTGCTGAATTTTTGTGTTTTAAGTTGTTGTTTCTACTCTGTTTTATCTACTGTTTTTTCAATTTTTAGTTGCTGAATTTGTGCATTTTAAGCTGCTATTTCTGCAGATTTTTGGTTGCTATTTTTTTAGTTTCAGAAGCTTAAGATGAAGTATTTGTAGGTTATTAGTTGCTGTTTTTTGGCATTTAATTTTAAGTTGTTGTTTTTGCAGTTTTTGACTACTATTTTGTTGCTTTTAGGTGCTGAATTTTTGTGTTTTAAGTTGTTGTTTCTGCTCTATTTTATCTACTATTTTTTCAATTTTTAGTTGCTGATTTTGTTCATTTTAAGCTGCTGTTTCTGTAGATTTTTTGTTGTTGTTTTTTTAGTTTCAGATGCTTATTTTTTATGGTTAAGATATAGTATATGCAGGTTATCAGTTGTTGTTTTTGGCTGAATCTTTTTTAACTTCTTATGAAATTAATTGATTCATGCTACAGGATTTGAAATATTGAATTACCAGCATGCCAAAGTTCAAGCGTTTACAGAAAAAACAAAACTCAGATCAATTCGTATCTGATTCTCAAGGTGCGGACTCAACACATTCATTTCTCCAATCAACATCATGTCTGCCACCACATCAGACCACATCATTTCTGGCCACAACACTATTTCATCCAACATTGCAGGTGCCTCCAATATTTCAGCCTATATCACAGTCATTTCAATCAGTTGACTCGGCATCACATTCAGCTTCAACAGCTTATCCTACATCACAACCATCTCATTTAGTTCACTCGACATCACATCCGGCTTCAACAAAACAAGACTCATCACAACAAGTTCCAACAGTTTTACATTTTATCATATCACTTAATTAATTTTATATTTTATTTTTTTATACAGCCAAGTGATGCTACTAGTGAACCAATTCCGCTTATGCACACAAGAAGATCATTCAGTGGTGATAGTAATCCTAGCCATGACAGCCGTTGATTATATTGTAGTGAACCAATTCCGCCTATATTCTTAGCTAATTAATTTGATGACAATATAGTGTGATTGGAGGGGATGTTAAAATGTTGGATTGGATATTTTTTGTTTAGATTTAGTGTTTGATTCTGAAGAAGATATTTGATGTTGACAATATCATTTCAGCGACTAATGATAATACAATATTTTTGTGACTTTATGATATGTCGTTAAAGAATATATATTTCTTGACCTCGAGACATTTTTTGGATTTGATTATGATTTATAGCTTGATTAGTGATTCTATAAATAATATATGAATTAAAGTATATTGAATGAATTGTAGAGCTTATGCGATTGCCCAGATCTTTCAATATAAGCAATTGCAAAAAATTGTGGAGGTTTTAAACCCCCGCTATTTGTAACTGAAAATAATATCAAAAGAGTTAATTTTAAATTAGCGTGGGTTGATCTCCGCAAAGTAACCCCCGCTAATTGTTTGTGGGGGTCAAAGAAAAACTGCCGCAAATTGCTTGCGACAACTCTTATTGTGGGAGTTTTTACAACTGTACTGCCGCAATACTAGATTGCGGGGGTTTTAAACCCCCACAAACCTTAAAATTAACCCCCGCTATTTAAGCATTTTTTTGTAGTGTTTGAATACACCAAAATGACATCAATGAAGACAATAACAAAAGAATCCAGAAATGGTTTGAACACATAATTAATTAATCTCATGAAAGTTGCAGGCGCATTGGTCAATCCAAAGGACTTCACTAAGAACTCATAGTGCCCATAACGGGTCCTGAATGTCTTTTTGGGTATATCCTTAGGCTTAATCTTTAATTGATGGTAACCAGACCTTAGATCAATCTTAGAGAAAATTGACGCACCCTGCAACTGGTCAAAAAGATCATCTATCCGAGGAAACTGATATTTATTTCGAACGGTGACCATATTCAACTGTTGGTAGTCTATGCACATCCTCATACTACCATATTTTTTCTTAACAAACAAGACAGGAGCTCCCTACGGGGAAGCACTAGGATGAATGAACCCTTTATCGAGAAGCTCTTAGATTTGAGCCTTAAGCTCTCTCAATTCTACCGAAGCCATGCGATACAAAGGAATGGAAATGGGGAGAGTGCCCGATTCCAAATCAATGCAGAAATCTATATCTCTATTCAGAGGCATACTAGGAAAATCAGTAGGGAACACTTCCTTAAATTCAAACACTATAATAATAGACTAAATAGAGGGAGACTCAACCTCAACATCCCGAATATGAGCCAAATATGCCAAATACCCCTGCCCCACCAGTTACCTAGCCTGAAGGGAGGATATGACCTTAGCTGGCTTAGGTTTGTACACCCCTTCCCACTCTAACTTTTCCTTATCCGAGATCTCTAGAGTCACAGACTTACCATGACAATTAAGCACAACATAATAGGGGGACAACCAAGTCATGCCTAATATTATATCAAAGTCATTCATATCTAGAATAACCAAATCATCCCAAGTTTGATAACCCATAAATAGAATAGGGCAAGCACGATATAAATGGGTGACTATGACAGACTCTCCAACTGGGGTAGAAACATGGATGGAGACATCAAGTACATCCCAAACCGTATCAAATCCCAAGGCAAACTGAACTGACACATGGAATAAGTAGAACCTGGATCAAACAAAACAGTAGTTATCCGGTCATAGACAAGAATAGTACATGTGATCACTGCGTTAGAAGACTCTGCCTCGCTCTTGCTCGGAAAGGCATAACACTGAGCCCTGTCAACTTGACGGGCGACCTCCTCACCTGGCTGCATTGCTCTTCTACCTGCATTACCATTTTTCCAGCCTCCACGGCCTCACTGATTTCCTCCTCGCCCACCTTGTGGACGTCCTCTGCCATTATTACCATTGTTCGCGGGTACCACTGCTCTAGTCTACTGTTGTGCGGGGTGAACCATGTGTGGGTGGGGACAATCTCTCCTTATATTCCCAATTTCTCCATAGTTATAACAAATGCGGTCAAAAGATGGCATGTTGCCCGTCGAAGGTACGGCTCCCTGGCTATCCTGAATAAAATTCTGTTGTGGAGTTCCTGAGTAACCAAATGTAGAAGCGGGCATGGCTGACTGAATTGGCAGGGCTGCAAGTGTCGGCCTACCTGAACCTCTAGAGTAGGAACCATAAAAGTTACATGTGCTCTTGGGCTTCTTAGCCAAAGCCTTGACCTGCCCATCACGTCGAACTCCTTCGACTTTCTTCACAAAGTCGGTCACTTCATTAAAACTTTTACATGCAGAGGTCATATGAATAGAAAATACATGTAGCTCAGAGTTTAATCCCTTGATGGACGGACGAATCCTCTCCTCCTCAGTAGTCACCAATTGTGTAGCATATCTAGACAAGGCATGAAACTTAGCCCCATAAGTAGCTACAAAAATACCACCTTGCTCCAAGGCCAATCCTTTTTGTGATCCCTCAAAGTCCGGGGCACATACTTTTCCAGAAACAGAGCATAGAACTACGTCCAAGTGAGTGGGGGCAAGATTGGTGATCTGCATTCTACATAAGCTCTCCACCACCGTTTAGCCTCACCCTGGAGCTAAAAGGTCATAAAATTTACTCCATGCTAATGTACAATACCCAACTTATGAAGCCTCTCATAATAATTCAAAATAAACTCATAGGCGTCCTCACACTCGAAACTATAGAACACATGTGGCTTCAATTTCAGAAACGTACTCAATATTTCATGCTCAGTACTAGTTATCAAGGCATCAGTGCCTAATGTTGCATCCACTATGGGAATAGTAGCAGTAACGGGGAGGTTGGTTGGAGGTTGAGCAGCTTACACTGTTAGAAGGATTCTGGGGCCGACCAATCCCTTCAGAAAAGTCATGATCTGTTGAGCTAACACTAGGTCTAAGGGAGGAACGCCGATATTACCTGCCAATGCACCCTCCTCTGGTCCAACATCCTCCTCATTCTCAAACTCCACATTCTATTCTACCACTTCTTGGGGTGCAGAAGGGGCCTCTTCCCTGGGAACATTCTCATCTAGGACTCCACTCCTGGCGGTTTCCACTCTTTCTTGACCTCTACCCCTTTCTCTTCCCCTTCCCCTTCCTCAACCACGGTCTCTTGCTGTGGACTCCTCTGATGGCTCATTCACAAGAGCTACGGGCTTGACGTTGTTATATCGTGTGTTAACCATCTGCGGACAGAAGAGTGAAGGGGATTAGATACCAATTTGGATCTCCAGATACCAATTGGAATCAAGTCATAGCATAAAAGGAGAAGAAGATAGAGAGATTCCTAAAGTCATGTAGCCTCTCGAAGAAAAGTACAAACGTCTCCGTACCATTCCGCAAGACTCTACTAAACTCATTTTGCTGAAACGAGATCAACGAACCTAGGGCTCTAATACCAACTCTGTCAGGATCCATACCGTTGTGATTGGCACCCACACTAACTCTCCGATAAGAGAACCATTTACTACAACCTAACTACAAAACTTAACAAAAACTAGAACATTTAAAGATACGGAAGCAAGTTTAAATGTCTAAGAAATATAGAGTTCCCATAAACTCCGAAGTTTTAACAAAACAACTACCAAAACATTTGCGGAAAACATCTCCTAGAACCTGAAAATTATTGTACCAAAACTCTAATTTCAACAAGTCTAAGAAAAAGGGGTAC
The DNA here is from genome assembly GCA_035578085.1 of Solanum pinnatisectum. Taxonomy (NCBI): domain Eukaryota; kingdom Viridiplantae; phylum Streptophyta; class Magnoliopsida; order Solanales; family Solanaceae; genus Solanum; species Solanum pinnatisectum. The sequence goes on along the minus strand of CM069076.1, from coordinate 10,322,885 downwards.
AACCCCAACCAAGCATAAGAAATATCTAAGCACTAGTGTGAGTCCGAAGAAAATGGACTAAACACAAAGAGAACTCATGGCAGCATGGAAGAACTGGCCCACCCTTGAATTCGATCTCAATCAGTTATCTCCTAGCTAAGGTCAATCAGTAACAGCCTAAAGATGCCCTGTACTCAACAATGAACGAGTAAGTGCAGTAAACAGTACACAACCACAGTGTACTGGTAAGATCACGCGGCTACTTCAATAAGTGAACATAGGTAAGCAATCACAACACAATAAGCATATATATACATAATATAGTTCAGTCATCATTTTAAAAGCAACATACAAACTCCCATTATCAATGACAAGTAGACATAAACATAATAATCACAGGTAGTTCTCTCATGGAACCTATACCCAAATTGTTAGTGTGTCGGAACGTGACACCCGATCCAATGTATGTGTCGGAACGTGATATTCAGTCCATTATATATGTCGAAACGTGACACCCGATCCAATATATATGTCGGAACGTGACACCCGATCTAATCATTCACAACCACACCATAATGAATAGTACATAAAGTCACATAGTCAAGTATGTAGGTTCATTGCATGTAGTTGTTCGCACATAATCAATTCATTAGGTTCGATTCACATTTCCCTATTCACATACACGCATGCATACAATGTGGCAATCAATCGGCATATATCATACAAACAGGAAATCAACCATCACCTACCTCGAAACCAAGCTTGAATCCTCCTAAGACAGTTGAGTCTTTTCTTTTCGGATTATTTCCGCTTGTTCTTAGACTACAAACAAGTAATTTAACGCAAGGATCAATAATTAAGGTCTAATTTACCCGGAATATAACAAACCCAATAACCCAAGAACAAACCCATGATCCTAATGTGAAGCTATAGCTTTTTCCCACCATTAACTTCAGGTCAAAATCCTCCCCCAACGATAATTACCCAAGAATCTAAGTTCTACGGATGGAAAAATAGATTAGGAGAGTAAAAACCTTACCTTTAGCACTAAAAGTCATGGAAAATTGTCAAGAAATTACCCTAGGTCGTCTCCTAGCTCTTAAGAACAAAGTTTTGCAGAAAATAATGATTTTGGGGTTTTTCCCTGACTTAAGTTGCGACAGGCCCGCTACAGCAAACCCCATCCCGCCACAGCGGCCCCGCCCTGGCGAAATTAATCCCACCTGGCGACTTGCATGGAGAGAGAAGCTCGGAATTTGAGTTCCAAGCCCCCATTTCACAACACACTTTCAAACCTTGACGTTCACAAACTACCCTTTCACGCCAAGATCAGTTTTGGGAGTTCTACTTGCCCGCATTCGATTATGTAAGGCCATACGGGCTTCTTAATGTCTTGGATATCCACTCATGTGATCAAATTCATAATTAGATCCCCCATTCATTACCTGATTTCCCTAGACCATACATGACTCAGATTTTTTCCAAATCTGGACTAGGCTAAAATTTTCCAAGTCACTACTCAAAAGTTTTCTTGCCTAAATTCTTTCCTCATTGGCTTTTCTATAACGATGGGAACAGGTCGTTACAATTTTGCAGTTGCAAAGCGTGTTCTACACTACTTGCAAGGAACAATGGATTATGGGATAATGTACAAATTTGGTGGAGATTTGAACTTAATTGGTTATTCTGATAGTGATTGGGCTAGATGTATAGATGACATGAAGAGTACATCTGGTTATGCTTTCTTATTTGGATCAAGTATTTGTTCTTGGTTATCAAAAAAACAAAGTGTTCTTGCTCAATCCACTGTCGAAGCAGAATATGTCTCAGCAGCTAAGGCTACTTCTCAAGGTATTTGGCTTAGGAGAATATTTGAAGACATTGGTGAAAAACAAAAAAAAGAGGGATTGTTTTGTATTGTGATAACAAATCAACAATTGCAATTGCCAAGAATCCAGTCAACCATGAAAGATCAAAGCATATTTCCATCAAGTATCATTTTACTCGAGAAGCACAAGAGAAAGGCGAAATTCAGTTGCATTATTGCCAAACAGGAGAACAACTTGTTGACATCTTCACCAAAGCACTTCCTAGAGAAAATTTTTGCTATCTTCGAGAACGCATTGGAGTTGTCAAGCAGATGCATTAAGGGGGAGTGTTGGAACTAATGCATCCACATTAATGTTTAGTCTTCCAATGTTGTCTTTTAGTTTTTCAAGAAGTCCTTTAGGAGTTTGTAATATATGTATCTAGTTAATTGTGATACATGTATCTAGATATTTGTGAAAGACCTTTGATTTTACATTTTACTAGTATAAATAGAGATGTAATTGATGATTCTAATGATCTCAAGTGGTCTTAAGTAGCTTATATAAAACTTGAGCATTCTCTAAAGATATATTCTCCTTCTATATTTCCTAGAAGTCTTCTCTTCCTATTGTAGTAATGATGGGCAATAAATTGGTTTTTATGCTATTTAGCCCATTTTTGATGGATAGTTTCTATCCATGTGTTGCAATTAAATCTTTGGATGATATATGCAACACCTCCACTGTTACTGAAAAATTTATTTTTTAAAAAATGTTGAATTTTTGAGTTATAAAGAAGCTAAGTTTGATTATGGTCAATTTTCTATGAAGACAAACTTGTATCAGGGATTTGATAATTCCAACAGGTTCAAAACGTGCTTTATGATTAGTATTATTATTATTATTATTATTATTATTATTATTATTATTATTATTATTATTATTATTATTATTATTATTATTATTATTATTATTATTATTATTATTATTATTATTATTATTATTATTATTATTATTATTATTATTATTATTATTATTATTATTATTATTATTATTATTATTATTATTATTATTATTATTATTATTATTATTATTATTATTATTATTATTATTATTATTATTATTATTATTATTATTATTATTATTATTATTATTATTATTATTATTATTATTATTATTATTATTATTATTATTATTATTATTATTATTATTATTATTATTATTATTATTATTATTATTATTATTATTATTATTATTATTATTATTATTATTATTATTATTATTATTATTATTATTATTATTATTATTATTATTATTATTATTATTATTATTATTATTATTATTATTATTATTATTATTATTATTATTATTATTATTATTATTATTATTATTATTATTATTATTATTATTATTATTATTATTATTATTATTATTATTATTATTATTATTATTATTATTATTATTATTATTATTATTATTATTATTATTATTATTATTATTATTATTATTATTATTATTATTATTATTATTATTATTATTATTATTATTATTATTATTATTATTATTATTATTATTATTATTATTATTATTATTATTATTATTATTATTATTATTATTATTATTATTATTATTATTATTATTATTATTATTATTATTATTATTATTATTATTATTATTATTATTATTATTATTATTATTATTATTATTATTATTATTATTATTATTATTATTATTATTATTATTATTATTATTATTATTATTATTATTATTATTATTATTATTATTATTATTATTATTATTATTATTATTATTATTATTATTATTATTATTATTATTATTATTATTATTATTATTATTATTATTATTATTATTATTATTATTATTATTATTATTATTATTATTATTATTATTATTATTATTATTATTATTATTATTATTATTATTATTATTATTATTATTATTATTATTATTATTATTATTATTATTATTATTATTATTATTATTATTATTATTATTATTATTATTATTATTATTATTATTATTATTATTATTATTATTATTATTATTATTATTATTATTATTATTATTATTATTATTATTATTATTATTATTATTATTATTATTATTATTATTATTATTATTATTATTATTATTATTATTATTATTATTATTATTATTATTATCATCATCATCTAAATGACACTTGCACTACACAAAAAATAATAATTCAATGGCAATTAGTTAACGGTAGTAAATTACCGCTAAATATGTATTTTTAGAGGCAATTAACAATCCTTTTAAATGTCTCTAAAGCAACTATAGTGACATTGAATCAAATGATAATTAATTATTGTCAGTAAAAACTTTAACACTATTTGTTAATGTGTATATTTATTGCAGCTGACAATTATTTTTGTCTTAGTGTTGGTCTATTAGATTAGGGGTGTGCATTTGGTTTTTCAGTTTGGTTTTGCATTATCCGGTTTGGATTTTTCGATTTTTGATTTTGTAAAAGTGTAACCCAATCCGATCCAAAATAAATTTGGTTTGGTTTGATTTTCCTCTATTTGGTTCGGCCTTTTTCGGTTTGGTTAATCGGTTATGTCAATAATTAATAACATAACCAAAGTAATAATATTTAATCTCTTAAATATACTTTCTAGTATAAATCATACGTAAAACTTAAAATACAATACTTATAAGTATACCTATTATAGATGTAATTCAAACATAAAATATAAACGTAATCATCATGAAAGGCGATAACCAAAAAGGGACAAAAGTGGTTAACTCCAACTTAATTCTAAACTTAAACATTATATATATATATATATATATATATATATAATTCGGGTTTTTTCGGTTTTTATTTTTTAAAATCCGAAACCAAACAAAGTAATTTATTAATCCAAAACCAATCCGAAAAATCAAAAAACCAATCCAAATAAAAATTCGGTTTGATTTGATTTGTTATTCGTTTTAATCCGTAAAGTGCACACCCCTAATCAGATACCCCTAAATCTACTTGAAGTCCTGGCATGGCCATCCGCCTCTAACTCCACACAAGTTTGAAGTCTCTATCTTCATTCACATCCTTTTTGAATCCTCCTATAACCACTTATTAAAGAGGAGATTTTTGCTAGACTATGGTGGCAACTCTATTATATTATTGTGTTTCAAATTAGGAGAAACAATGCTTCAACAAGTAGAAACTAAAAGGCAAAAGCTACGACTAGAAATCCAACTTAGGTGGTCATTTTGAAAAGAAACTAACTCTTTAGTGAATTTTATTGACCTCACATATAACATAAGGAATCTGGTTAGCACCCATATTTAAGAATCAGATTGGAGTTGATTTACCCATCGGTGGGATTGAGATATGTGTCATCACGACCTCGATTTTTTGGGTAGTAACAATAAGAATTGTGATGCCATGCATGGGCTAATAGCAACAACCCGATCCCATTACTTTACATGTGGCCAACAAGAAAGAAACAAGCAACATCTAATTTGCAATCGAATTCAACCCTCTTGTGTCGTGTGAGTGTAATAAAATGACATGTATATATACTTCGACAAATATGTTTTATAATTCTCTTTAGATAATAACACAAAGCATGGGCTTATTACACATTATATGGGTTTTATTTTTGCATACAAATCATAGATTATACGAAGATAGTGATCATATGATGATTATTTGATCAACAAAAGTAGCAATAACATTGGCTAATACTCCAACCAAATCCCAAATGACAAGCTCCATGAATAGCTCCCTCCCATTTGATGCATTGGTTGTCACAATCCTCAGTAACAACGCAAGGCCCTTTCCATGTTTCACTTGGTGTTTCACAACCTATTGCTTCTGCCTTTTTCATCTCTTGAGTGTAAAAGAAAGCAACAAATCAAAAGTTAACATTATTCTCATTTTTATTTTTTTTTTTGTATTGACTAGAAATAATTACTAATACCGTAAACGAAACAGGAATTAACTACGAACTTCATCGTTAATTTAATTTTAAATCCCTTGTAGCTAGCCGTATGTTGAAATATATATCGTTCCATTTGATTAATGACGAATTTTGTTATTTAGTTAAGAGTTCATATGTCACTAATTTCAGCATCATTCAAATTTTGAGAGTCAACTTTTTAAATTTTGATCGTGAATTCAAACATGAAATCTTCAGGTTTCAAAATAAAATTTATATATTTAAAATTACGTAAAAATAACTAAGTCATAATGACTGACAATTCAGAATATTTAAAAGTCATGTAAATAAATTACAGTCAAAAGAAAATTATGTTTTACTCTTAGAAGTCAAACATACCACGTAAATTAAAACGGAAGAGTATGCCTTTTAAATTCGAGATAGTGCTAGGGTTTGTAGTATTTTAAATACTCACTAGTTGATGCGATGAGGAAGAAGAAGAAGAAGAGAGCAAGAAAAGCAGCAGAGTGAACTTTAGACTTAGCCATATTTGTGAATTTTATGTTTTAAATTGTGTGAGGATTTAATTTTACATTTTATAGAGGGAGGGAGTCGGTTATTACTAGAACAAGAAAAAACAGTTGGTTGTGAAAAATACAAAGAGAAGAATCAACTTTGGAATCCTATGTCTTTGAGAATGGCAAAGAAAATTATTCTTTTTCATCATATATTGGTTCATATTATATGGTATTTTTATATTTTTATATTTAGTTAAAAATAATATATTTTCTTAATTAAGAATTTTGTCGTAGTTTTAATATTTTATTTTATACTAGTTTTTTTATATCTAGGCATGTAGACATGTGATTTTTTAATATTTTTCCCGAGTTTCAACCCATTTTTAGTTTTAAGTATGTCTTTTTAAATTTAATTTTTGTTTCAAATTTTATTTCATATTTTGGTAGATTTTACTTGAGAAAAAATGAAAACTACAAAAATAGTCATTTAGATGATACTTCAGTTTTCGATTTTTAAGAAAAAAAGGAAAATTTCAAAAAAGAGGTTCTTTAATTTTTCTTATATTTAATATCCTAGTGGTAGTTTTATTGTTGTTGTTTTTTTTTTAAAAAAAATAAAAATATAAAAAAAGATCAAACCCGATAACATGTTGTCACATGATAAATTTCATAACAATCTCGATCAGAAGCACATTTCATGAGAGAAGAGAATATTTCATTCTTCCTGTGAAGGTTTTTTTTTTTTCTAATCTTATTCAAAATTCATAAGAATATATAAAAAAATATATATATAGATACAACACCAGCACAATCACGTTCTTGGCATTGTTCACCATTCCGATTCTCTACACCACACACTACCACTTTTGGCTCATTTCCTCACACCTTACACCAATACATAATTATATAGCAATAATATATAGGCAAAATTGCTCATTACCCTCTGAACTTGAAGCTTTTTATTCAGTGTACATCTAAATTATATTATGTTTTAATTACCCCCCCCCCCCCCGCCCTCCCCCCGAACTTGTTTATTCCTCCATCACGTACACCTGTATGGTCCGGCCACTCCAATCGTGTCTACACGCGCATGACAGGTTGAAAAAAGTGGTGATGTGGATTTTCAGCTGGATAAATATTGGCCACCTAGATAAATAAATGTCAAACATTCTCACCTAGATTAAAACTTTCGGACTAAGCTCTAAACTTCTCACTAAGCTCTAAGAAGTGTAATCGACGACGGTAGATTTCAAACCTTTTGGCTCTCTAAGAAGTGTAATCGACGGAGTAAAGGGTAGATTTTGCGGAACTCTTTCTGGATTTGGGTCAGTTGCAGTTCATAGACGTGAAGCTCTTGCTCGATTTCGTGAAGCGTTTGGTCGATTTTCTTTCGATCTTGTCAGAAATTCTTACCAAGTAAGTGATTATCCACTCTTATGATGTGTTATTGTTTGTTTCCTGTACTTTTTCATTTATATTTTGCCCTATTTTTTGTTTAAGATTTCGCCATAATTCGACTAGGGTTTCACCATAGTTTCCGATTGAGTTTCTAATTGATCTTCCAATTAGGGGTTTGATAGTTTTCAACTAGAATTTTCACTTAATGAATGTATTATTATGAACTTGTTCAGCTTATGCATGCATGAGTATTAGGGTTACTGGTAAGTAGTTCAAAAAATTAGGGCTTTTTAGTAAAATTAAGATTCTAGGGTTTTAATTTCAATATTCTATTTTGGTATTGTTAAATGTTGGGTTTTTTTTATAATTTCCTTATGTATATTTGTATGTTGTTGAGTAAAATCAATATTTTAGGGGTTTTCAGGATTCCAATTCATCTATTATGTTTTTGTATTGTTAAATATTATAATTTCCTTGTATAATTATATGCTTATGAGTAAAATTTGGTTTTGTTGCCTCTGTTTTCTCTGTTTTGGTGTTGCTGCCTCTGTTTTGCTGTTGTTGCATATGTTTTGTTGGTGTTTCCTTGTACAATATATTGATTATTATTGTGGTTATAGGTTAACACTATGGCTACTAAGTACCTCAATTTAAGGTTCAAATTTGGGGGCTATCTTGGTGAGTGAGGTAGGTCCAGTATATGTTGGGGGTAGGACTGAATATGTAGAGAATGTGGATGAAGAGCATTTGTCAATTCCTGAACTTGCAAATTATGCTAAGTCTTTTGGGATTAGTAAGTTAGGAAAAACTTATGCAGTTCCATCTCTATGGGGTGATCTGGTGGAATTGAAAAATGACATGGACATTTGTAACATTGCATTATTTATGCATGATGGGGACACAATAGATATTTATGTGTGTTATGACACTATTCTGGAGGATGTGGGTCCCACTGAAGATCAAATTAGTCAATCTTTAAGTCAAGTGGGTAAGTCTTTTAATGCACATGGGGAATTTAATGGTTCTTTAACTGCACCACCAAAAAAACTAGATCTAGGGTTAGGTTCCTCTTCTTCCTTTTCATCTAGTGAAAGAGTTGAGAATGATGGGGTTGCAGGTGTCCAACAAGAAACTGATGATGGTTATTCTTCAATAGATTGGACTGATACTGAAGAAGAAGTTGAACCTATTGTCCAACAAGAAACTGAACCTTTTATTCAAGAAGAAGTTGAACCAAATGCCCAAGAAAATGCAGAAGAAAATATAGACAATGATTCTATATGTTCTGACCAGTCTATTGACTATGGAAATGATGTGCATGAGGAATTGAGGATTGTTAAGGAAGATGTGAGAAAGTTTAGAAAAAGTAGGAGGAGAAAGAAGAAGGAAAAAACAAAATGTTTTTTAGGTGAAGTTGGACTTAATGAAGGGTATGAAGATATTGTAAAAGGCAAAAAAAATTCAAGGGTAAGCTAACAGAGGATGAGTCATACTATGACAGTTCTGATTATGATAGTTTTCAAAGTGATGAAGAAGAACATGTTTCTGATGATGAACTTGAAGGAGAAAGTTTAAGGGGGAGAAAGAAGAGTAATAGAGTGATATATGATTCTACTTGTGATGTTGTAATATGGTAGTGTGGTTTGGTATTTGAAAGTGTAAAGGAATTTAGAGAGGCAGTTACAAAATATGCTATAAAAAAAGAGTTGAGTTAGACAAGTATGTGAATGAGAGTACTAGAGTAAGAGTAAAGTGTAAAAATAGTTGTCCATGTTGTATGCAAGCAAGGAAGGGAGGAGTGAAAACTTCACTATCAAGACATACAACCCAAGGCACAGATGTACCAGGACCACCACTAATAATTTATGTAATTCAAAGTTTTTATGCAAGTATCTAAAAGAGAGGATTATTTCTCAACCTAGTATAAAAGGGTGGGAAATACAAGATTTGGTGAGGAAAGAGTTGATTGTTCATGGAGGCAAGGCCGTTTGTTTAAAAACAAGAAAAAATGTTTTAAAAGAACTTATGGGGGACATGTGGCAGAATTTAACAGAATCCTAGACTATAGGGATGTGTTACTCCAAACAAATCTTGGTAGCACTTGTGTTGTGAAGCTTACAGATTCAGAATCAGAAAATGGGATGAAATAGTTTCACTCTTGTTATATATGTTTTGATGTTATGAAAAAGGGTTTCCAACAAGGATGCAGAAGATGTATAGGGTTGGATGGGTGTTTTCTAAAAGGAATTTGTAAAGGTCAACGTTTGGTAGCTGTTGCTAAGGATGCAAACAACCAAATGTATCCAATAGCATGGGCAATAATTGGCACTAAAAGCAAGTTGACATGGAAATGGTTCATGACCATTCTGCAAGATGATCTTAATCTAGGAGATGGTTCCCAGATCACTATCATTAGTGATATGCAAAAGGTAACTTGATCAAAATTTAACTATCTTTTGCTTGTCTTTAATTTAATTTGACCAAAATTTAACTATCTTTATTATTTTGTTTTGCAACTACAGGGACTAATAGCTGCTGCAGGGAAATTCATGATCATACAATCGAAAAACTTACAAGGATTTCAAAATAAGGACTGCATTTCATAAAATCAAAGTTAAAAAAAATTACATAATAAGAAATTGGCAAATTAAAAGCAAAAAAGTATGAAACAATACATACCCCATAGTGTCTACAACCGAGAAATCTACGTCCGAAATTGTCATTTTCCATGAAATTTTTAGAATTGGGGGAGTCCCACATAAACAAACAAGTCTCCTATTATAATTCATGAATTTAGCAAATGCAATTAAAATGAAAAAGAGAGAAAAATTCTGAAATTTGAAAAGGGAGAAGGGATTAGGGAGAATAAATAGTTAGAGAATAGAGAGAGAAAGTTTTGAAAAGATGCCAAAAATTAAAGAAAAATGGAGATTTTTATTTTTTTTTTTACTGTTGTAGCTTTATGATGTGGCAAAAATTTACTTCCTCACGCGCCTACTAGAGTTTGTTGTCAATTTCTACGCCAGGTGGACAATAAAGGTGTACGCGATGGAGGAATAAACAAGTTCAAGGGGGGGGGGGGGGGGGGATAATTAAAATGGAATATAGTTTAGATGTACACTAAATAAAAAGCTTCAAGTTCAGGGGGGTAACGAGCATTTTTGCCTAATATATATACAACAACTATATATCTAGTAAAATCACAGTAAGTGGGGTCGGGAGAAGGAAGAGTGTCTTACACTACCTTGTGGAATTATAGACTCTTTCCGAAAGACTCTTGGCTCAAGTGTATCAAATCCAAGTAGAGGAAGAAAGAAAATAAGGTGAAATGGTGTATCGACCCTTGTATTTGTATGAGCTTGTATTGTAAACCCTTCTACTTATCTCTTTGCCATCTAAACCTTTGAATCCATTGAAACACAACATTTTGAACCCATTTTTTTCCTACTCAACAGTGTGTATCACAAATGCTTGACACATAATATTTAAAATAATTATAAAATGACACGTATGATTATAAAATGACAAGTGTATATATAGCCACTCCATGTCACCCTTTCCCTTTTATCATATTTGATTAATGTATCTGTATTTCTTTTTTCAATTTTTATTTGCCTCTGCCATAGCTATTCTCATTCCCACAAATCACAATCTCATTCCATTTCTCTCTCTGATCTTCCTTGCATTTTTTCTTTCCCAACCTCTTCTACTCTTTCCATTGAAGAAAAAATGTCGAAATGATTTTTGGTTGTTCACAATCTCCTCGGAGCTCGGAGTTGATTTTGGATTCTATTGGGTTGGGATTTAAATGGTGATTGATGGCGTTGAGGAAGAGTGGGATCTTTTGGGTGGTCTGGTTCTTTACAATCTTGCCGGAATTTAGGGCTGGCGGCATTGTAAAGGTCGAGGTTTATTGGTGGAGTTGGTTTGGGGCTTTTTTTGTTTTTTGTTGCTGTTGGCTCTCACTTATAGATGCCGGTTGAAGCTTGGTGGAGATGGTGAGCACGGAAGTGGTCTGATCGGAGAAGGTGTAGCGGAGGAGAATAAGTCAGTGAGGTTGGGATTGGTTTAGGACTGAAATAGGGGTCATTTAGGTGGTGGATAACTGAAACAGAGGGTCAATGCGGGAAATTATTTGAGTTGTTTTGTTGGTTTTGTTTGATTTTCAACTTATCAATGTAGGTTTTTCAATTTATTTATCATTTAGTCTGGATTTCATCTTCTATTTATGTCTTTGTTTGATTTTGGGGTTTTGTCGATTATTTTGTTGAAAATTTTTTGGAATTTTACTGTGTTTTGTGCCTACCGTTAGTGTAAGATGTTTTTTGTAGTAGTGTTATGGCTTCAATGGTGTGTTTTATGATTTCGATTAGACTATAGGATTCTAATAAAAAACGAATTTTCATGGTGATGAAGAAGAATACAACAAGATCAACAACTATTGAAGAAAAAAAGTAAGTGAAAATGCATGATAAAGAGAGCGCGCAGTGTAATGACGAAAAAAATAGAGAAGAAAAATATGGGGATAGAAGATCGAAAAAGAAGCCAGAAAAACCTCAAATTTTGTCCAACAATGGTGTTAAATGCAAATGAGAAGATAATAGCTTTATAAAGCCCTAATGTGACTTTTAGACCCCTTTCCATCGATCTTACGCTCCTAATAGACGTGTATCACACGCTCTGTGAAGCACAATAAATGACAAGAACTACAAGGGTATAACTAGTACTACTATCCCTCTACCCTAATATGTGACCTCCACTCCTTCTTATATGTCCTCGATAATATGAAGCTCCGTCATGTCCTGTCTAATCAACTCTCTTCAATACTTCTTTGGCCCACATCTACCCCTATGTGTGCCCTCAACAGTTAGTCTCTCGCACCTCCTCACTGGGGCATTAGCACACCTCCTCTGTACATGTCCAAACCATTTCAATCTCATTTCTCTCAACTTGTTCTCCACAGAAGTGACTCTCACCTTCTCCGAGATAACCTCATTCCTTATCTTATCGCTCCCAGTATGCCGACACATCCATCTCAACATCTGCATTTCCGCAACATCCATTTTCTACATGTATGAGTTCTTAACTGATCAACACTCCACCACATACAATAAGAATGATCTAGCCATAAATTTATATAAAAACTATGCACACCATACAATAGGGACGGAACGTATAGCAACACTTAGAGATCAAATTAGCTTCCGTCGGCATCAAACTTTAATCGCCACCCTTTTTGTATGCACACTATCTTGGAGCTTATTATGTTTCTAATGTATGGAAGGAGTTTTTATCCTGTAAAGCCCTTCGTTGTTTTCTTAATTAGGTAATCTTTACAATATTAATTCATGATGTGCTTTAGTCAGTTTTTCTTCTTCTTGATTTGATTATTCAATTAAGCTATATTACATACTCGTACATTTAATGTATTGATGTAATTCGACATGCATCTTTTAGTGATGCAGATACATATTCTTAGGATCCTCAACAAGAGTCCGATGAGACTATTTCATCAGCTTTTGAGTAAGACCTCCTTGCTTCTGGAGGATTCCAATTTTTATGAGTTGTTACTAGTATTTCTTTTTAGGAGTCACGGGTCTAGTCCCGACGCTCGTCCTTGTATATAGTAGAGGCTTCATAGATAGACTGTTTTTGAGAGTCTTTCAGTTTCAGATTTATATATCATACTCAGTATATACAGTTCAGTTTTGAGATTCAGTAAATTGTTTTTGAACGTTTCTTTCAGTTTGATGCTTAAGTATGCTTGAGTTAATCTTCCGCTTGCATTGTAGTCAGCAGGATGAGGGTTCACTTGGAAATCATCAATGGTTCTCGATTGCCGGCCACGTCCAGGGTGTAGGCTCGGATTGTGACAGGAACAAAATTTTCTTTCATTTTTTTTCATGTTTCTGTTTATATTTTGATAGTAGGAATAACAGGATCGAACCATGTATCTCATAGCGTCTTTTTTTTAATCGGGGTTCGATACACATATTAAAATTTGATTATATCTTAATCGCGTGTTGTAGGGTCCACCAAGACTTGAATCCGGAATCTTTAATTAGTGGTGGAGGGACCCCACCATCCCCACAACTGTGAGGAAAGACGATATTTTTAATTTTGAATCATTAATATTAATTAATCACCTAATACCTTTGATAATTTGGGGGTTAAAAATGCTCAGGTCATTGATGAAAATAATTTATAATCAACGCACAATTTCATCCATAGAGGTGGTAGTGGAAGAATATAAAATTAACACAAATTAAATTGGGAAATTATATAAAATAGCAAACTATTAATTCAAAATAAATGTTATAACCACAGTTTGATTTAATGGTAATCCATGGCAAACAATTGACATTTGCCTCTCTCCCTAGATTTCTCGCTCGCCACTTTTGCCGATCTCTCCCTCGCCTCTCTCGCTTTTATACAAACACAAATGTATAAAATGCGTTTGTGTTTGTATAAAGCGAGAGAAAACTGTATATACAAATAAGAATACATATATTTTCGTCCTATACACATATAATTATACAAATACAGATCGTCCCCTGTCCAATTTTCTTTTGCCTTTCTCTCTTTCTCGCTTTATACAAACACAGATTATACAAATTACAATGTATAATTTGCGTTGTATAAAGCGAGAGAGAGATATTTTATATACAAATATTTTATTTCGATTCAATTGTATACAAATTAAAATTTTATGCAGATATACAAACACATAAAATTGAATTGAGAGGTTGTCAGCGATTTATACAAACGAGAGGCTGCCAACGATTTATACAAATGGTCTGCCAGCGAAATTACACAAATCTGAAGCTCTTACCAGCGAAATTATACAAATTTGAAGCTCTTGCCAGCGAATTACACAATCTGATGCTCCATAGCAAACATAAAGTTTGATATGGAGCACAATTATACAAACTATAGCTATAACATACAAATATGATTTTTATGTTTGCTATATGTGAAAGTTGCTCAATTAAATTTCATCCTTTTATTCCTTTTAGAAGAGTTAACAACAACAAAAAAAAAAAATACTCTCAATCTATTGAAAAGAGTCCAATGAAGATTTTCAAATTTCAATCTTATTAGTCTTGTAACTAAAAAAAAAATTGCTTTTACAGTATTTTTGAACATCATATTTTGCCATATTCCTTTTATTATTTTTAGAATATACTCCCTTTTCTTTTTTAACTTTTACTCGTCCATTATTCTAAAAATAGATTTTTACTTTTATTTAGGGGTGTACAAAATCGAACCAAACCGCAAACCGAGTCAAATCAAAAAAAATTCGACTAGTGATTTGGTTTGACTTAGTTTGATATTGGAAAAAAACCCGACTATATTTGGGTTGGTTTGGTTTCAACTAAAAAAAAACAACCCGAGACCAAACTAACCCGACATTATATATATAATTTTAAAATTTTATTCTATATGTAAAAATATTTACTTTGATATGATTTTTAAATATTTCTTATACTTTTTCATAGTTTTTATCCTTTAATATATTATTTCATGATTGAAAGTTAGAATTCTTAATGACCCAATAAAGATTATAGTCCATAGATATTGGTAATTATAATAAATCTTAAATCAAAATCAAATTAATACTAATGCTAAAAGAAAGTCAATTCAGCACTAAGAATGACAATAATATTGAATATTTGTTTTTTAGTTTTACATAGGTTAGTACAATTAAATTTATAATCTAATTTTAATTTCCTTTAATATTTAGTCATGTAACTAATACTTACTAAACTTATTTTAGCATGATTTAGTACTTTTAAATTATGACCATTTTCATTGTGACTTATTAATTTGTAATATTTGTTTTACGTGATTTCATTATTATTATTTTTTTGGATATTTTAGTGTCATTAATCATATCATATTTTGTGTTATTTTCTTACGAAACACTTAGTTGTATTTTGGTAGGACTAAAGAAATATTTGAAGTACAAGTAAATTATATGTTTGTACTAATACTTTACCAGAAAAACCCAAAAGAAACCCGAAAAACCTAAAAACCCGAAAAAATCCGAAAAAACTCGAGGTTGAAAAACCCGAGTTTTATTGATTTGGTTTGGTTTATAAATTCAAAAATCCGACATAAATGGTTTGGTTTGATATTTGAAAAACCCGAACCAATCCTACCATGTACACCCCTACTTTAATTTATTACTTTAAATATATCAAGATAAAATAACTTGTTTCATATTTAGTCTTAGCATTAACTATTTATTTGCCAACTCATTTTCCAAGACTTAATACTACACATCAATAAATAAAAATAATGTTATAAAATAACCGTGTCATTATTTTAATATACCAAATTCAAATATGATACTAAAATAAAAAATGAACGGTGAGAATAATTTCCAAAATCAAAAGCACGACTTGGAATCGGTCAAAGTCTAGTAGTATTAATTTTTTTGAATAATTAAAAATGTCTGCAACCAAGTCAAACACGATATGTCATTGGACAGAAAATATGAAATTATGATGTAAAATTTAATTAAATATAAAGTTGAAATTTTAAATAATTAATTTAAATTTTAAAGTTGTATATTTTTTTTTATAAAAATACTCCATAAGCTGTAAAAACTGTTAAAATTTATACAATCTTACCAAATAATTAATTATAGCTCATAAACAAGCTATCAGAATATTTTGAAATGTTGTATTGATGAATCATATAATTTTTATGTTTCTTTTATAAATAAATATTTGTGATTACAAACTTTAACTATACATATAATTTTATAAAAATCTGCTAGTCAACAACGATAGTAACGAGTTACTAATATTATCTTTTCACAGGATTCAAATAATTTCTTCATCCTCAGCACAAGTCTTTTAAAAGAAAATAAATTAAACTGATAGGTTTTTTTTTTTAATTTTATATAAATAACATAAACTTATGGATAAAGTTTTGCATTTAGAAGAATTTATACAAGCAATAGTAAAGAAAGATATATATTAATCAAATAAGAGTTATTTTCACTTTTTCATTCTAGAAAGAAAAGAATATATATGCAAAAACAAAAAACCAAAAAAAAATCACCTAAAGATATTGCATGAGAAAATTATCGTTTTCATTCAAAATTTGAAGGAGATATTATTTTCCAACCGTTAAAAGTTAAAGGGGTAAAATGGAATTCACTTTATTCCTTACACTACTTTCTCTATTTCATAATAACTGAATTTGCAAGATAACTTATACTACTTTTTCTATTTCATAATAAGAATTTGCAAGATAATGTACACATATTAAGATAAGTATTCAACTATATAATTTTAGAGCAAACTACATAAATCTCACTAGTTTAAAACCTAATAACTGGGATTCAAGATAGTTTCGATAATTACATCCTATACCATATTTTGTCCGTCAGATATATGTATAATACTTGCCAGATACATGTATCCGACAGTTTGAATTAAAGAGATACATGTTTTAATAATATTGAATTAAATGTGTGTAACCGATTTCCCGACATTAGTTAATTGCCCGTGATACACTGTGATTTGAGCCTAGTAACGTCTTGTTGGACGAGGACATAGTTGCACACCTAAGTGACTTTGGCATTTCAAAAATGATTTCTGAAGATGAGAGTGTTTTATACACTAAAACCTTAGCAACATTGGGTTATATCCCACCAGGTAAGTTATCTTAATTAATTGTTTTTCTTTTTTGAATATATTTTTTTTCCTTTTTCTGCCAAGAAATGTTGAATGTAAAATTGTCTCATTGTAGAGTATGGATTGGAAGGATTGGTGTCAACCAAATGCGATGTTTATAGCTATGGGATAATGTTGATGGAAACATTTACAAGGACAAAAAGCCTAGTAATGAGATGTTTGATGGAGATGTTAGCTTAAAACAATGGGTTAGGGGTGTACATCACCGGGTTGGTTCGGGTTTTTTAAAAACCAAATCAAACCATTTGTATCGGGTTAAAATATATATAAACCAAACCAAACCAATAATAGTCGGATTTTTTCAATCTCGGGTTGGTTCGGGTTATTCAATTTTCTCGGGTTATTCGGATTTTCTCGGGTTTTTTGATAAAGACTAAAGAGCTTGTGTTCTTTCAGTGATTTAAAAAAAACGTTGAACACTAACATGATTTTTCATCCTAGAAAAGCATTCGGTAGTTTCTTTTGGCATTGCATGCCCATGAGTTCAATAGGCAATTCTCCATTCTATTTGGAACACAAATTCTCAAAAAATTACTACTATTACTATTTTGGACAAATCATAAAATAGTATCAATAATCAAGAGTGATTCATTAACATTAGAGAAATTCATGAAAGTAACATAGTGGCTTAAACAATTTGCATAGTCAAATTATTGTCGTCAAAAGTTAATACGAGTTACTTACATTCAAATCTTAAATTCTACACCATCATTACTTACAACTTAGGACCTTGTACCTGTTGACACCCAATTTTGGACCCCCACAATATAGATTAATCACCGAGCTTCTTAAATTCCAAACGATTTGAAATAATTAATTTTTATGAAGTTTAAAATATTTCTCAAGTTACTTTTAATTAATTTTGTCATCTTTATCATTTTTTAAGCAAAACATATGCTTTATATAATTTTGTATATAATTATTATATCTTATAAACATTTCGAAAATCATATAAAAAAGATTTTAATTTTAGTAAGTATTTTATTAAATTAGTTTAGTTTAAATTACGGTTATAATTTTGAATCGTTAGTTTACAATCAAGTAAATTATTTTATTTCGTTAAGATTAAGAAGCTCATTAATTAATTTATATTATCTTATTTAAGTTTTAGCCAAATTTATTAATTTAACTCAATTTGACTATTTCCTAAACTCCGAAATCTAACCAATCTAATTTTATCCCTAACCCATTCCAAAGACCAAACTTGGGCCCTACTTCTAAATCCCAGAAGCCCACCAATTTCAACCAAGAGACCCACCAACAATTCAATACAACATACAACATGTCCAAACAGTGACCCGTTCCATCCCACTTTCTTTTCCAACAATACAATATACTAATTATATGTACAACAATATCAAAAAGGGGAACTGACCCCACGTCCATCTTCTTCCCCATCAGATTCAAAGAAACCCAAAAACGGCAAACTTCAGCAATTCCCAAACGACAACATCAATTCCAAACGGCGTGAACAAACGTTAACGGCAATTCCAATCCATGCGGCTTCTCAATCCCAAGCGGCATCAATTTTCCGTCAAAATACACGGAAAGCAGCGAGGAACAGAGGTAGTACACTGCCTCTTATTGTCTTCTTCCTCATGTCCCTCTCAAAATTTCAATCGCAGCAGCAAAAGAAAGCACGCGTCCTACCCCTTTCCTCTTTCGAAATGGAACAAAAATTGCAGGAAAAGGAGGTCGTCCCAAATTTGTGAAAGGATTTCAAATTTTGAATTCGGGATTGGCCCCAAATCTACCCTAATTTCCGCTATATAACCTCTCTTTCGTTCACTGCTAAGGGGGGTGGAGAGAGATTTTTAGGGAGTTGAAATTTTCCTCGAACAATTGATTTTACACTCGAGAAATTGGGAAGGTATTTTAGTTCTAGATTCTGAGAGGATCTTTATTTAAAACCGTTTGGATACTTGGCTTTGTTCGTCGAAACTCGCATCGTAGTGGTGGAAGTCAGCTCAACTCGTTGTCTCCGTTCGCTGCCCGAAAAGAGGTAAATCCTCTCTCGGCTTCGTTTAATTCCAACTCTTCTATGTTGTTATGTTTGTGATGTGTTATCAGCTGTGTTTGTATTCTGTTTCTATGCCAACCTTATTTTGATCTTTATCTGTTAAGATTCGGTTAAGGAGTCTCGAGCCAGTAACAGCTTGTTCTTCTATGTGAGTATTATCCGTATATAAATTCTATGTTGGAGTTAGTTTGGTGTTGTTTGTGAGCATGTCTGATCTCTTCGCTGTCTGTTCTCAATTTAAGTTGGCGTGGAACAGTCTTTGATTGATAAGGAGTGTTCACTGCTCCTGTTTGTTCCTAATCATTCACTGGGAAATGACATGTGGTAATGGTGGTGACAAATCCCCTTAATTAGTTTGACCTTCTCATGTTTTACGTTGGATACCAATTTATGATTAGTTTATATCATAGCGATACCGCCTTAAGGGAGTTAATCCGGTTAAAAGTGATACATCATGGTTCGAGTAGTTTGAGTGACCATAGATTAGAAAACATGATGTGTGTGAATAATACCCATTTTGGGGGGTTTTCGTTCATTGTTTTGTTTAAACTTCTTATTTAGTGTAACCTTAATTTAATTTAATTTTATATATTTTATTTTATTTTACTTTATCTTCTATCTTAAATAGTAGCCTAGTTAATTTCCTAGAATACGTGTCTTCCTTGAAATTGATTTCTCTAGTGCATGATGTTCCAAAATATGTGATCAATGCTCACATGACTATGTACATGCTGTTTTCTATATTTTTGTCGACTTGGACATGTGGCCGGCTATTTTATTTATTCATTCGGCATAAAATAATTATACCCTCCTAGTTACCCATTTAAAGTATGTTAGTTCTCAATGTGTCTCTGTATGATATATTTTGACGGTATTATATATCAATTTATACCCTCCTGAATTCATTCGCATTTCACAATAAATCATGCTACTTTTTCTATTTTTTACCTCAGGTTGGTTTACATGTTAACCTTTTGTCGTTTTTACTTGCATATGAAATCTCCTCCGAATCCTCATGGATTACATCTCCCCCGCATTTCGAGAGAGCCATGAAGGCTCAAACCCTATCCTTTTCGAGTCAGACAGCAAGGGAAATAGGTGTACATGTTCCGGAAAATCGAAAACAGGCTGAAATATGGCCTATATACAGCTGTATACACTGGTATACATGGTTAATGTAGTGGTACAGGTCAAAAAACGTGCATATGAGTCCAAAATTCGAAAAATACAGGTTGAAGGCAGCAAAAAGGGCTGGGAATCAAAATTTCAGAGGTTCGAAAAGCCCAAAATCGGTAGTATACAGGTTGTATACAGCCGTATACATTGATGTCTAGGCGGAAATTGGGCTCAAAGGCCCAAATTTGATACTTCTTCCCTCACTTTTATTATTTGTTGTTGTATTAACAAACATCTTACTTGTTTATGGTTTTAATTTAATTAAATTCCCGAAGATAACCATTTCACTTTACTCAACTTAAAATATTTATATGTTTTATACTTAGATTTTTACATTTGTTATTCGCCTTGCCACTTAAATTATATTTTCCTCAGAAAAATACCCCGTTATTTCGATTCCCCCTTAAGGTAGGTAAAATGATGATGATAATAATAATAATAATAATAATAATAATAATAATAATAATAATAATAATAATGTCAATAGTGTAAATGAGTTTTAAAACAAATAAGTCCTTTGCTTAGTTAAAATTTCAAAGAAAATAGATACATATAAAATATAATAATAGATAAATAAGTAAATAAAATGAGTTTCTTCTACTTAGTTATTATTCTTTTATAACTAGTCAAATCATTTTTAGTCAAATCGCCGGTCAACCGCGAGTTAGCGGACATTCCGAGGGCCTAACACCTTCTCGGAATGTACATTGAACTTTGAACCCTCTTTATTTTCAATCGATCTTATCTGTTTTGGTCTTTTGAAAACCCTTTAAGTTTTTTCTTGATTTTTACTAAAAATTAAGTGGCGACTCTGTCCTTTCGAAAAATTCGATTTCTCTTAAACTATAAGTCTAATCGATTTTCTCGAAACTTAGTCATTTTTTTCCTTTATTTACATTTTTAAATAAAACAGTACCTAGAGGAACAAAACATTTTTGAAGTGAGATCTTCTATACATATTTTCCAAAAACCATAGCCTGCATCTGCAAAGTAGACAATACAAATCAATTAAGTTGATTAGCAATGGATTGACTAAGTTGATGTTTAGTCCTTAGTTCTTATTTACATTCAACATCTTGTTGCTAAGCTTAACACACCATAGATATGGACACCAAGATGTATAATTTTTAGGTTTATATCTATGATTCAACTACCCAAAATTGTGATGTTGTTGACAATGGCAATACAAGAAAATTAAATATCTAAAAACGAGTTAGTAGCAATTACTTACCCAGATTAAGATGAGTTGATGATGATTTGAACTGAAATCGAAAAGACGAGTTCAATATATGCCCTAATAGCTAAGGAGTAAAACCTAACAGTGACTAAGTCTTTGAAGGTGAAGAGCTGTTTTTAAGCTGCTGACCTAATGACCTTTGTTAAATGAGATAGAGAATATTATATAGGGCTAGTTGAATTGTATAATTTATTTGGGCTTTTGTTTATTTCTAAAAATAACAAGTGGGCTCAAGTCAACTATATAGCCCAAAGTCCACTAATATTAAACATAAAATTGTGAGAAAGATTAAGAATAATATATAAATTATATATTAATAAACATATTTTTGTATAAAATAAAATTAAAAATAAATATATATAATGTCGGGTTGGTTTGGTCTCGGGTTGACTTTTTTTAGTTAAAACCAAACCAAACCAATTATAGTCGGGTTTTTTTTTTTCAATACCAAACCAAGTCAAACCAAACCACTAGTCGGATTTTTTTTTGGATTTGACTCGGTTCGCGGTTTGGTTTGGTTTGCGGTTCGGTTTTGTTCACCCCTACAATGGGTGAGCAATTCACTCCCACATGCAGTAATGGAAGTTGTGGATCCCAACTTAATAACGCCACAAGATAATCACTCAGTGAAAATAATTGATTGTGTGGTATCCACCATGAAAGTAGCAATAGATTGTTGTGTTGAATCTCCTAAAGGAAGGATTGACATTAAAGATGTTGTAGCGAGGTTAACGACCATCAAGATTCAACTTCTTCAATGATGAACAAGTTCTCATGTGTAACAAATGTTTGCAATAACGCCTACAAATAGGCTATAGATTTACATCTTTCATCACAACATAGAGAACAAATATTATGTATACCTCTTCCATCTTGAATTATTGAAGTGGTTTTAGTCAAATCCCCCATTACTTTATTTTATATTTCCTTTTTATCATTGCTAGAACTCAATACATAAGTGGCTTTCATAAAAATATGTTTCATATGTCACTACAACAATGACAAATTTTAGCTGCGATAAATATACACATTAACAAAGAGTACTAAATTTTTTACCGGCATCAGTTAATTGTCATGAGATTCAATGTCACTATAGAATTTAAGGACATTTACAAAGAGTGCTAATTAACGCTAAAATATATTTAGCGTCAATTAAGCTATTGCTGTTAGTTAATTGCCGCTATCATTTTTGATGTAGCGTGTCCAGATTTCCTCCTAGTGGTACTTTTTTTACTTTCTTCATCTCTCAAGTCAATTTAGTTTTTATTCAATTGTCTTCTAGATTAGGGATAAGTGGACAACTAAAATGAGACAGAAAAAGTGTAATATTAATAAAAAACAATTGTGATAAAAGAATAACTCGTTTGAGTCTCAAAATATGAACAGCACCAAGTAAATTGCGATAGATGGACTCATTGTTCGTCACAAAACAAAAAAAAACTCGTAAACCTAACAAAGAAATGAGTGTAGTTGGCAGTTAGAGCTCAAAAGAAGTTCCAGTATAAAAGCTTTGCAAGTATTTGTCTTGTTTCAATAGGCGAAAATAACTCTGTTTACAGAACAAAAGCCAAAATGATGAAACTTCTGGGCAAATAACATTAATTACACAACCATCAACCTTCATCTACATACCTACTATATCCCAATACTGGCCATCTAACATGTATGTAAGACAAAATTAAAATCTACTACTTTGGTTCTCTGTTACGTATATATATATATATATATATATATACACGAAGAAATTAAAACTCATTTTCCAGAATATCACTATTATAACAATGAAGTCCATAATTAGACAGAGAAAACAGAGTCTGAAACCAATTGAAACTAAGGATAAATCCATTGAAGCATCTGAAGAAGAGCCATTGAGTCCATCATCTAGGCTATTTCACGAGCCCAACTTCAACGTGCACGTTCTAGCTATTTTGGGCATGAAAACAAGAATCAGTACTGAGCAAGCTCCCAGAGAGCATTTGGCTAATACTTTGCTTAAGCATCCTCGTTTCTCCAGCCTGCAGGTACCAGCACAACACTTAATTTGTCTTGCTATCATTTTTAGTCCGTTTAAAAAAGAAGGTTTATTTGACAACTCTTTAATTAACTTTCTACATTACATGTTTGATATTAGACGACAAAACTAAAGAACATTTTGGTACATTCTATGTTTCTTTAGTTCATCATCAGAAGATTCAAAAATCTTATTTATTTTCTTGAATTCAGTGCCAAGTTAAAATCAGGCAAAAAAATTTAAACAGAGAGATTACAATTTTCAGATTAAAATTACCAAGATGATGAATATGTAACATATAAACATATAAAAGCATATATTGCATTTGATGGTAGCCAAAAAAAATAATATGAAATTACAAGTACTTAGGAACAAGTCTAGTATACTTTTCTTCAGTAAGTTCAATATATAAATATTGTTAACCAAAAAAGGGAGAATTGTCTAATTAAAAGCACAAAACCCTCGTATTCAAAAGTCTTCTTTACTTTCTTAACCCTCGTGTTTCATAGGTGGTTGATGAGGAAAAAGGCGGAGAAATGAAATGGGTGCGGACGAAGGTGGACTTAGATCAGCACATTATAGTACCACAAATTGATGAACAAAACCTGAAAGAATCACCAGACAAATTTGTGGAAAACTATATTCATAACCTAAGCAAAACCACTCTTGACAAATCGAAACCTATGTGGGATCTCCATCTTCTTAACATTAAAACATCCGATGCTGAGGCTGTTGCCATTTTCCGAATCCACCATTCACTTGGAGATGGCACTTCTCTTATTTCACTTCTCTTGGCGTGTACTCGCCAAACTGCTGATCCAAATAAAGTTCCAAGTATTCATGGAAATAAAAAGAGCCTTATTGATTCTTCAGAGCATTCCAATAAGGGATTGCGGCGATATGTTACAAAAATTTGGTCTTTTATGAAATTGTTTTGGAACACAATAGTGGATGTATTGATGTTTATGTCTACAACTATGTTCTTGAAGGACACAAATACACCGATTAAGGGTAAACCTGGTTCTGAGTCTAATCCTAGGCGATTTGTTTACAGGACAATAAGTCTTGACGATATTAAATTGGTGAAAAATGCATTGAATATGGTAAGTCCATACAAATTAATTCTCTATTGTAGCAACACCCTTCTCTTCAATTTTCAAATGTAGCGCATTTTTTGATGTTGTTGTCGGACTTTGTCATTTCTTGCACAGACAGTAACGGATGTCGCTTTGGGGGTAACACAAGCTGGTTTGTCTATCTATCTTAATAGGAGATATGGTAAGTTTCTGCCTCATGTATTTGGACTTACTAAGCTTAGTTGATCGAAAATCTCACGGAAGAAAATTTTACAGGGGAGGGCAAGAAAGACAGGGGAGCAACAGAGAAAAACAATAATCTTCCGAAGAACATTAGACTTAGATCAACTATACTTATGAACCTAAGACCGGCTGTCGGAATTCAGGTGATGGAATCCATTCAAATTTTAATCAGCACGTAAGTTTTCTTAGATTATATACTTAAAGTTAATTAATTAACAAATAGGCTTTAACTGATATGATGGAGAAAGACACTGAGGCAAAATCGGGGAATTGGATTGGTTTTGTTCTTTTTCCCTTAAAAGTTGCATTACGAGATGATCCGTTAGATTATATCAGAGAAGCTAAGGCAACTATTGATCGAAAGAAGAATTCACTTGAAGCTTACTACACATATTCCATTTCAGAATTGGCACTCAAGATTTTTGGGATTAAGGTAACTAATGTTCATTCTCAATTCTTGATCCTACACGTGAGATCTCTTCATTGTAACATTTGACTCTTTTTTCAGACATCAAGTTCGATATCGCACAGAACTATCACCAATACAACAATGTGCTTTTCTTGTTTGCCTGGTCCTGAAGAAGAAATTTGCTTCTATGGGCACGCTTTGGCTTACATTGCACCCGGTTCTTATGGACAACCTCATGTAAGTGTTTTACTCATACTAATTCCAAGTTTTTGCTTCCGCTCTAAGCTAGCTTTTGGGATGTGAGTTAGGCTCAAGACCTAACTTTACGGATCTTAACAGTTTACACGAAAATGTAAATTTCAGGCATTGATGATTAATTGTCAAAGCTATGTAAACAAGATGACTTTTGTTCTATCAGTAGATGAAAGCGTGATTCCTGATCCACATCAATTGTTAGACGATCTTGAACAATCTCTAAAGCTAATCAAAGAAGCTGTGGTAGAAAGAGGTCTTTGCCATGAGTAGAAAATGTAATTTGACAACATATATACAACATAATGTTTAGATTGCACTTCTAGTTTAATGGCTCAAATGTAATTGTTCTTTTTTCTTATAAGGAAGTATCTTGTTGACAATAATATACACAAGTGTAATGTTACTTAACAATATCATGATAATCATCTATAATACATTAAATGCATAATACATAAATATGATCTTTAACTTGGGCTCATTTATAATTGCATATGTTAAAATAATGATATTCACTAATAATAGCAAATGATAAATTTTATAATTCACTTATCCATAATTCAAAAAGTTAAGTTGTAAAATAAATTAATTATTAATTACACTTTATATTTTTGTTACAACAATAACATAATCATCATTATCTGAAACATGTGATTTGAGGAAGGTAAAATGTACTGAAACTTTATCTCTATTTATCTTTGTGAGATAGAAATTTTATTTCTTATAAACCCTAAGCACAACAAAAAAGTAAATTCCCACTAAAGATATTTTGCTAAGCTAAAAATAAAAAAAGTTAGAACTAAAAGCACATATATTTTTTTTAATATATATATAAATATATATATTTTGAAGTCACGAAAAGAACGAAAATGTAACCTAATTGGGTAGTTCACGGCCGCGAAGCGCCGGCAATTTGCCTATTAAATTAAATAAGTAAATTGGAGTCCTACTAGGATATGTAGGTACTACTCTTTCTCAAAAATAGAGAAGCCCTAAGCCGTAGTGCCGTAGTTGAAGCAGTGAAAGAGAATACCCTAATAGGATGTCGAATTTCTGCAATAGCCTGGATGGGGAACGTAGAGGCGGCGAGCATAGTGAACCAAAGGTATTGCTGATCCCAAATCTATCACTCAATAATCTGGTTGATGAATTGTTGATTGAAATATTTGTTAGATTACCAAGCAAAGAGGCTATTCAATGTAAGAGTGTGTGTAAGTGTTTGAATTCCTTAATCTCAGTGAGTATTTTGGACCATCACCATCTTGTTTTTAATCTTTTTACCATAGTTGATAGATGTTGCTTCAAGATTGAACATTGTTTCCCATGCCAACAATCACGTACCTTGCTTGATTTAAGTTTTTTGCCTTCTCCCAAATCTTCCTTCTTTCTAACACTCAAGGTATGTTTCCCACATCTTTTCTTCTCTCTTTGGGGTGACATTGTGATGTGAGTTCATGAAGGAGTGGGAATTGTTGGTAAATGGTATGAAATTGATTGTTCTTTGTATAAATTGTGTTAATAGGTCAAATACTTTAAGTATTTAGCCTAAGTTTGTGAACTTGTGTATGGGTATCTTGTTGAATAATGATTATGGAGGAAATAGAAAGAAGATTCTTTGAATTAATTGGGTAACAATTAGATTTTGTGAAGTCTTGAGTAGCAAAGATGTTATGGGGGTAGTGATTGAAGTGAAAATAGGTTTGTTGATTCGAATTCTTGAGTAGATACGGAGTAGTCAGGGTTTATTTGCTTAAAATGTGATGAATTTTGAGAATGCTATGTTGAAAATAACTTTGGAAAGTATGAGTACCATGTTGTTTGGCAAAGTTGTGCTCGAAAATATGTGTGGGGTGATCCTCCATTATTAAATCTTATCAACTGAAATGATATTTGTCTGATTGCAGGATAACATGTCTAACACACAAAGGTCGAGCAAAGCGGTTGCTCCTAGCACCCGCAAGATGGTAAGGACGGGCACAACCATTCTCCCAGCACCCGCAGTTCCAAAGGGACAAACTCAATGCTACGGGGCTACGACAGTCACATCTGAGGGCAAGAAGTGGTATAAATCACACACCGAACCCAAGTACTTCTCGGATGTGATACTTGATGACGTCCAATTAGAGAGGGAGTTCCCACGCATTATGCGTCGCCTACAAGAGTTGCACATGGGATTCATCTTTCAAGATCCATCAGAGTGCAATGTTAGTGTGGTTCGGGAATTCTATGCAAATTGGAAACCTGATGCCCATTCTCACTTTGTAACAGTGCGAGGCGTGAAGGTCCCTCTGACACCTTTAGCTATAAATCAAATAATGGGGACTACAGATGTCCCTTCTGATGTTCTCATGGGGATGAATATCAGTCCTTCATATCAGCAGATTCGACATGCTTTGTGTGGGGTGTAGTCCACTACAAAATGGATTCGGCATGGGCACCGTGGCTATCACCAGTCATATCCTTATGCTCACATGCATCGGGAAGCTCGGGTGTGGTTAAAAATTTTCATGAATTGTTTGATACCAGGGCTGCATTTTACCGAGGTGACAAGAAATAAAATATGTTTGGTCTATGCTCTAATGAAGGACCTACCCATCAATGTAGGAACGGTGCTAAAATTGGCCATGCGCAAGGCTAGAGTACATCGAGGTCGAAGGTATGCTTTTGGGGGATTAATCACTAATTTGTGCAGGCGAGCTGGAGTTACAGAGGAGAGTGTGGACTACATGGCACCTCTGTTCACTACACCCCTAGATGTCACAAAGACAAAGGGGTCGGAGAACATACATGGACCCACCCTTACTACAGCAGAGCGCAACAAGAGGGATGAGATGATCACGGCGTGCATGTTTGGATTGGAGATGCTGCGTCATAGAAATGGATGTCTAGCTTCAACTCAGGGGCAGTTGGATGAAATTGAAATGAAGTACCCCCTGAATGAACATGCTGAGGCATTGCTAGGACTTGGACCTGCATTTCTAGAACCCGTATAAGATAATATTTTCCGGCAGCGGCGTCATTCTTGATAACGTCCAAATATACTTCTTGAAAAGAAATATAAACAATCGTATGCAATATATTTACCCAACTATGAGTCGGGGTCGATCCCACAGAGAATATGAAAGAATATTGTCAATAGCAAATATTTAACTCGATAGTCATTATATAAAAATGGGGGGATTTAAATGGAAATAAAATAAAAACAATAAAAATAGCTTTGAACTAAGTATTTATTTATATTCAAATTATTAGAAATAACTAGGAATGTGTTCCCCATAAGCTCATAGCGCGCTAATCCTAATAATAGTAATCTTATCCTAGTGTATCACATGCAAAGTGGTAAGTTATGTATCTCTAAATCCTTGGTTTGGCAAATAGAGAATTTCACCCCGCACCTTGGTCCGGTTACGTGTGTATAATTTACTGACCCTTACCGTTACCTCGTATTAGACATCACATCGATGTATGGTTTAGTTTTCACCCTCGCACCAATCGACATTGGACTATTAGATAGTATCACACTAAATCTATGTTGATAATATTTTCTTATTAACTACCTCCTTGGTCCGGCAAGTAGCAACAAAGCAAGTTTTAACGGTTGCAACCGCTAAAAAGACTTCTAAACGAAAGAATTATCAATGCATGCAATAACACTATTCAAGAATTACTTAGATATTATTCATACTTTGTTAATCGTTCATGGTTTCCACAACCCTAGTTATGAAATTTATCTACTGATTATCTCAAAAACACAATAAAAATTTACTAAAATAAATATGCTTGTGTTAATCATAAAAAGTTAAAGAACAATAGCTAAACTATCTTTTATTAATCATGAATACAAATAAATAATAAAGGAGAAGAAAGAATAAACCATAATTCTCCGACCTCCACGTGGCTCTTCCAAAGTTCCTAAGCTAGAAGAAAATTTATATTGTGTATTGTTTCTTGGTTCTTCCCCTCTTCTTAAATAATTATTTTTATGAATTATTTATAGATATAGAAAAACCCTAAATAAAATAATTGAGCCCAAATTAAATTAGGAATCCAAAACCAAAAGGAATTGGATTCCTTTTTTTTCGTGAAGCTGTCCGCGTGAATTGTGCCGCCTCAATATTTGAGGGGCCTTCATTGGCTGCCACGTGGCAGTAAATTGATTGAGAATTGCTCAGCCGCCATTTGTCATATATATGAATATATTATTTTATTCCATTTAATCTAATTAAGGTGTCTGCTTGATTTCCTTCTTCAACCTTCCATCTTTAATTCGTTTTAGCTCCAAACTTCTTCATTTTTCCACCAATTTAATCCTACAAATAAAATATATCATGTAACACAATTCATAAAATTCATGCTAAAAAAGGATAAATATAAATAATAAATGTGAGGCATATAATGATTAAAAATATGTATTTTAGCCTCACATCAACCAGCACGGACCGTGGGTCACCCTATGGTCCGTAGGTGGCACCTGTAGCTTCTAAAATCTGCAATTTGGTTTGCTTCGGATATGGGGTGTTACATTATCTCCCCCTTGGAAACATTGGTCCTCAAATGAAGACTAAACTAGCTGAAATGGAGGGGATGAGCTGCAACCCTACCACTAAACACTGGAAGCTGATTTCTGACTGAACTAAGTTCCAAAACATGCAAATACGCTGAAAATGCAAGTACAAACTGAAGGAATATGATACTATGACTGATTCTACGCATGAATGACTAAAAAAACTAAAGAGGAACTAATATCTCAAGCTGGAGTGGAATCGGAAGGAAAGAGGTGAGTATACTTGGACTTCATGGCTGCTTCTGCTTCCCAAGTAGCTCCCTCTACGGACTGACTCCTCCACCAAACCTTGACTGAAGCGACTTCTTTGTTTCTCAATCTTCTAACCTGAGTATTAAGAATCTCAACTGGTACATCCTCATACGAAAGACTATCTTTCACGGCCACACTCTTTAATGGCACTACGAATATTGGGTCATCCACACACTTTTTCAATAGTGAAATGTGAAAGACTGGATACACTGCTGGTAATTCTGCTGGCAACTCTAACTCACAAGCCACTTTACCAATCCTTTTCCGAATCTCGTAAAGGCCTACATATCTAGGACTGAGCTTTTTTTTCTTGCCAAATCTCATCACCCCTTTCATAGATGACACTTTCAAGAAAACCCAATCATCAACTTGGAACTCTAGTTCCCTTCTCTTTACATATGCATAAGACTTTTGGCGACTCTGGGCTATCTTAAGTCTATCTCTAATGAGTTGCACTTTCTCTATCGCATAAAGGACTGAGTCTGACCCTATCAAGGTTGATTCACCTACTACAAACCAACCAACAGGAGATCTACACCTACGCCCATACAATGCCTCATAAGGGGTCTTCTGAATGCTGGAATGGTAGCTATTATTGTAGGTGAACTCTATAAGAGGAAGGTGATCATCCTAACTACCCTTGAAGTCGATCACACAAGCTCTCAACATGTCCTCTAAGGTCTGAATGGTACGCTCTACCTGACCATCCATCTGTGGATGAAATGTTGTGCTAAGATTAACCTGAGTACCAAGACCTTTCTGAAATGATTTCCAAAAATGAGAGGTAAACTGAGGACCTCTATCTAAGTTGATAGACAAAGGAACCCTATGCAATCTAACTACCTCATTAATGTAAAGCTTGGTGTAGGCCTCTGCCAAATCTGTAGTCTTGACCGCCAAAAAGTGAGAAGACTTAGTGACTCTGTCAACTATCACCCAAATTGAGTCATATTGTCTGCAAGGATGAGGTAAACCTGTGATGAAATCCATGTTTATCACTTCCCACTTCCAAGTAGGAATGTCGATCTCTTGAGTCATACCCCTCTGATGTTCCATCTTCACTTGCTGACAATTGGGGCACTTAGCCATAAAATCTGTTATATCCTTATTTATGTCATTCAACCAAAAGACTTCCTGCAGATCACGGTACATCTTAGTAGCACCTGGATGAATAGAATACCTGGAGTTATGGGCTTCTGCAAGAATTTGTTGTCTCAACTCTCCCATATTAGGAACACATAATCGACCTTGGTAGCGAAGCACACCATCTCCCCCTTAGGAGAATACCTCAACTCTCTGTTGATGGACTGCACCCTTGAGTTCGAGCAATATGGGATCGCTGTCTTGCTTTTCCTTAACCTTCACTACCAATGAAGATTCTAATCCATTTTGAACTGTCATACCACCATCTGATATGCTTATAAGACGAACTCCTAAACGAGCAATCCTGTGAACATCCTTTGCTAGCTTTTTTCTTTCTTCCTCAACATGTGCTACACTACCCATAGATAGTCTGCTAAGGGCATCTGCTACTACATTTGCCTTACCAGGATGGTAATGCACACTCATGTCATAATCCTTGAGGAACTCAAGCCATCTTCTCTGGCGAAGATTCAACTCTTTCTAGGTGAACACATATTGAAGGCTCTTATGGTCTGTGAACACCTCTACATAAACACCATACAAGTAGTGCCTCCAAATCTTGAGTGCAAACACCACTGCTGCAAACTCGAGGTCATGAGTCGAATAGTTCTTCTCATGCACCTTAAGTTATCTGGAAGCATAAGTTATAACCTTACCTTGCTGCATCAACGTACAACCTAGGCAGACTCTGGATGCATCACAATAAATCACATAACCGTCTGAACCCTTTGGTAGAGTCAAAGCAGAAGTTGTAGTCAACCTAGCTTTCAGTTCTTCAAAGTTTTTCTCACAATCATTTGACCACTGGAACTTAACCTTTTTCTGAGTCAACTTAGTCAACGAAGAGGCTATGGATGAAAATCCTTCCACGAACCATCTGTAATAACCCGCTAGACCCAAGAAACTTCTGATATCTGTAGGAGAGGTAGTTCTGGGCCATTGTTTCACTGCTTTTATTTTTCGGGAATCCACTCGGATCCCTTCGTTGGATATGATATGCCCAAGGAAAGCAACAGATTGCAACCAAAACTCATATTTGCTAAACTAAGCGAATAACTAGTGATCTTTGAGAGTTTGCAGGACAAACCTCAAATGACTCGCATGTTCTTCCTCATTCCTAGAGTAAATGAGGATATCATCAATAAAGACAATAACGAACAAGTCCAAGTACTGCTTAAACACTCTGTTCATCAAGTCCATAAAAGTTGCAGGAGCATTGGTTAGTCCAAATGACATTACTACAAATTCATAATGACCATATTGAGTTCTGAAGGCCGTCTTCGGAATATCACTATCTTTGACTTTGAGCTGATGATAACCCAATCTAAGGTCTATCTTTGAGAAGACTAGCACCCTAAAGTTGGCCAAACAAGTCATCAATTATGGGGATGGGATACTTATTCTTGACTCTGACCTTGTTCAATTGCCTATAGTCGATGGACATTCTGAGAGAACCATCCTTCTTCTTCACGAACAACACTGGTGCACCCTATGGCGAAATACTAGGTCTGATGAAGCCCTTATCTAGAAGGTCTTTCAACTACTCTTTCAATTCCTTAAGCTCTGGGTATGTGGAAGTAGATCAATTCCAAAGTCGATTTTCCTTTCGGAAGGAACTATGGGAAGATCTTATGGAAACACTTCTTGAAACTCATTAACCACTGGAACTGACTCAAGAATTGGGGTTTCGGAGCGTGAATCCTTAACCCAAACTAGATGATAGAGATAACCCTTAGAGATCATCTTTCTGGCCTTAAGGTAAGAAATGCATCGACCCATAGGCGCTAAGCTACTACCCTTCCATTCTAAGATTGGTTCTCTGGAAACTGAAAACGAACAATCCTAGTTCTACAATCGACTGAGGCATAACAGGAATGTAACCAATCCATGCCTAGAATGACATCGAAGTCAACCATTTCTAACTCTACAAGATTTGCTGAGGTGACTTTCTGAGAGACTGTGACGGGGAAATTTTTGTATACCCATCTAGATATAACTGGGTCACCGACTGGAGTAGAGACTAAGAAACGTTCTGAGAGATTTTCTAGACTAACATCAAACTTAATTGCTATATAAGGAGTTACAAAGGAAAGAGTAGCCCCTGGATCTAACAAAGCATAAACATCGAGATCAAAGACTCGTAACGTACGAGTGACTACATCAGGAGAATCCTCCTGATCCTGGCTAGCCTGGAGAGCATAGAGCTTGTATTGGCGTTGTCCTCCATCTCTACCAGATGAGTTACCCTGCTGAGTCGAACGACTTGCTGGGGCCGCTGAAGTTGTGGAGTGAGATCTATTATTTCCTCCTTGACCCTGTTTAGAAGGACAATCCCTCAATTTGTGACCAAACTGACCACACCTAAAGCATCTTTCCTTTCCTTTAAGGCACTCACCCGAATGGTTCTTACCATACTTAGGGCAACTTGGGTAGGTTTTGCTACCTGAAACACTTCCCTGAGACTTAGAGCCTGATGCCCTACCTTTTTGATCTTGTTTGAACTTGGAGAATGGAACACTAACAGATGAAGGTGCTGGAGCTAAAAAATTTTGTTGACCCAGCGAGTGATTTTCACCACTCGATTTCTATTAAGAATAGTCATAGTTCCCAGTCCTAGCCTTCTTGTTCTCCTTAGCCTGTTCCTTAAGCTTATCACCCTCAACCTACTGAGCATGAGTCATGAGCCTGGAGATGATCATATTTTCCAGCAACATAGCATTTCTACACTCTGTCTTTACCAAGTCTGACACTCCATATAGAAACTTATTCATCTGAGCCCTGGAATCAGCAACCATGTGAGGAGCATACCTGGAGAGTTGGGTAAACTTGAGCTCATACTCTTGGACTGTCATGCTACCTTGCCTTAAGTTCATGAATTCCTGAGCTTTCGCCTCCCTTAGCTCTCTTGGGAAAAACCTCTCCAGGAAGGTCTCAATAAAGCAATCCCAAGTGATAGGAGTTGCATCTATACCCATGTTCTCTTTCCACTAAGTATACCAGATATGAGCCACATCTTTAAGTTGGTAAGATGTTAACTCAACCCGATCATTCCCAGTTACCTGCATCACTTCAAAGATCTTCTTGACCTCATCAATGAAGTTTTGGGGATCGTCACCAATCTTCGATCCTAAGAGCTCTAATGGATTTATCCTAACAAAATCTCGCACTCTAGCTGCAGCTGACCCAACATTAGAATATGCTAGACCTGGAACTCGCTGATTGTTCTGGTTGGCCACACTCTGAGCCAATATCTAAATGGCGTTCCGGAACTCTACATTCAAAACTTCTTGATCTGGGACTGGAGGAGCTGCGTTTGCGCTCCTGGCATTCGCATTCCTAGCGTTAGCTCTATGAGGAGGCATGATCTGAAATGCAGTTAGTCGAGTTAGAATGGAATTAGATCATACCTTATGCACGATAAGAGTAATAAGAAAAATGAAGATTTTTCCTAAAACACCTTGTAGGCTCCCTCTTATTAGATATGGTGTGCACTACACACCCATGAAAAGGACTCTACCTAGTGCGACCTTTTAGACATCCTAGGACACTTAAACCTAGGGCTCTGATACCAAGTTTGTCAAGCCCCGAGTTACCCCCGAGACGCGGACACGGGACCTAGGATCACAAGTGACCCTAAGCTAACCCTGTTGGCATGACATGAGCATACTAAGAATAATAAAATTGATGCGAAAGCTAATCATAAAGTAAATCTGAAATGATGGGGAATACCCATATACTAAAACTGAATATATCAACTATGAGAGTTTAATACAAAAGAAATACCAAACTCAAATACTAAGTTGAATCTAACTATGTCTGAAAATAGCCTCTAATTATCTCAAAGTGCTGGGACATGCCCCAACTAAGTCTAGCAAAACTGAAACTAAAATAATGAAAATTGATAGATAACATGACTATTGTCTTCGAAGAATGAGGACTCACCACTGATTCTGCTGAACTGGAGATCGGGAACTGATCTAAGCGTGATCTGGATGCTAAGAACCTGAACCTACATCACGAGAAGATGTAGTGCAGAGTATGTGTCAGTACTTGAAAGGTACTGAGCGTGCAAGATAGAGTAAATCTGAAATAAACATATAACTGAACAAGCAATAAAGCATGGATATAATCTGAACATGATATATATACTGAATGCTGAACTAACTGGATGCAATGACCAAATTTATAATATGCTGAGATTGAATACTGACTGTACTGAAATATGGTTAACGCAATAGAGTTTGACTGAACTGTGGAAGCTACTAATAACCGATAATAAAACCACATGAGCTAAATGTAGAGTGCGATGTATACGCCTCATCGAGAATACACCCGGTCAGAGGTGTAGAGGCATGCTGGCGTGATTGCTAAAATGATGCCCACAGAGGGGACTTACAACCTACGTGGCTCGTCGTTCTGGGACTATATGGGTGACTAACCCTAGTCCAACTCGATATTATGCTACTCCTAATAGATTAAATGATTAACACATTATGACTGAATTTCTTTAATATACTAGATAGCTCAAAACTGACATGAAAGCTGAGAAGCAAATTAATATACTGATAATGACACATTTAAGACTGAGGCAAATATATCTGAAATATCTGAACTAGCATGTGTAATTCAAGAACTAAAGAACTACAAAACTAGGGTTATGAAATTCATGCGAGAAACGAAGTAATAACATGATAATCTGATTTGGAACATATAAATAACTAATTCATGATAATCTGCTAAAGTTCTAGAAACCCTAGGTTTAGTTGATAATAGGGAATCAAGAATCTAACTAAAATCTAGGGACCTAAGGGGAAAAAGGAATCAACTAGTGAAATCCCACATACCTGGTGACGAATTCCACGGAGAAATTGTTTTGATTTCAGGGCTGGAACTGATGGAATCTTGTTGCGTTCTTGAACTAGGGTTCTTTACCTCTTTTCTCCTCTTACGCTCTAATTTTTTCTAGGTTTGATTAATGATTTGACTAAGGTAAGTTCTGGTTATGTTTCTAGGATTAAACTAACTAAAACCTCACAATTTAGGGTCTAAACGACGTAGTTTAGGAGTCAAACGAATAAGGAAAAGACCAAAGGACCTCTGACTTAACTGTTGTCGGAGTGACGGATGGTCGGGACTGACAGACCGTTGATCGACTGACGGTCCGTGCTAGTCATCCATCGATCAATATTGAAGCTGGGCTTTGAGGGTCTGATCCACGGCCCTGGACCACAGGTCGTGGTCTAACCTACGGTTTGCAGGTCCTGATGTGGCTTGACCCTTAGCCAATTTTTGGGCAGAGTTCTGGGGGAGGCTACATGTGCGAACCACGAACCACCAGCACGGACCGTAGGTGGCACCTGTAGCTTCTGAAATCTGCAATTTGGTTTGCTTCGGATACAAGGTGTTACATGCTCAATATACAATTCCTTTTGAAGATCACCATGAATGAATGCATTTTTGATATCCAACTAATGTAAAAGCCAATTTTCAGAATCAGCTAGAGAAATGAACAAGCAAACAGAAGTAAGTTTGGCAACTAGAGAAAAGGTGTCTGAATAATCCACCCCATAAGTCTGAGCATAACCTTTAGCCACAAGTCTGGCCTTAAATCTTGCTACTGAACCATCTGGATTCACTTTAACTGTGAACACCCACTTACATCCCACTGATTTCTTTCCGTTGGGTAGATCACCAAATTCCATGTGTGATTATTCTCTAAGGTATGTATTTCCTCAAGCATTGCATCAGACCATCTAGGATGATTCAA
The DNA here is from genome assembly GCA_035578085.1 of Solanum pinnatisectum. NCBI lineage: Eukaryota > Viridiplantae > Streptophyta > Magnoliopsida > Solanales > Solanaceae > Solanum > Solanum pinnatisectum. The sequence goes on along the minus strand of CM069076.1, from coordinate 10,285,393 downwards.
AGCCTCATTTAGTATTTTGGGTACAGAGATGGAGTCTAGAGAAGTAATTAGAGATCTAGATGTATAGGATAAACGATCATAGGAAACAAAATTACAATGGATTATGTGGATTTGCAAGTCCTTGTACCTTTGCGAAGAGCAATAGGGAGGTCAAGATTATCCCAAGGATCAGGTGGAGAAAGATCGGATAACGAAAAAATAGATGCAGGACACATATCATTATTCTTTTGCCTCCTTGAGTAATTGGTGGCCTGGCCACAGATGGAGCAGGTAATGAAGGCACACTACATGATTGGTGCTCAATAGAAGGATCAGAAAATAGGTGAACACTATCATTTGGTAGTACTATCGAACCACGGGTAACCTGATAGACTAACCATTCATCTTCCTCTCCCAGACTTGTAGAAATAGGAGGTGCATAGGAGAATGGTGTAGTCTCTGAAAACATCACATCACTGGATACAAAGTATCTTCCAAGTTCAGTAGAATAACATTGATAACCTTTCTGGAGACGAGAATAGCCCAAAAAAAAACACATTTTACTGCTTTGGGATCCAACTTTGTAACATATGGTCGAACATCTCGAACATAACATGTTCTTCCAAACACCTTAGGTCCAATCGGAAATAGTGACTTGTTTGGAAAAAGAACATTATAAGGCACATTACCAACAAGTACACTAGATGGCATGCGATTGATCAGAAAGCAAGTTGTAGAAACCGCATCTGCCCAAAACTATTTAGGAACATTCATTTGGAATAGAAGTGCCCGAGCTGTCTCAAGTAGATGTCTATTCTTCCTCTCAGCAAATCTGTTTTGAGAAGGTGTATCAACACATGAAGACTGATGAATAATACCATGTTGTCTCATGTGTGACTGAAACAATTCTGACATGTATTCTCTTGCATTGTCACTTCTCAATATACATACTGAAGCATTGAATTGAGTTTTGATTTCAGCATAGAAGGCACAAAAATGAGTGAACACTTCAGAACGATTCTTCATAAAATAAATCCAAGTCATTCGAGAGAAATCATTCACAAAAGTGACAAAATACATGTGCCCAGTTTTGGAGATAACCGGACATGGTCCCCAAACATCAGAGTGAACTAACTCAAAAACTGACTCAACCTGTCTATTAACCCTTGGACCTACTGAGCTGTGGTGATGTTTTGCAAATCGACATAACTGACATTCCAACGAAGAAATGTTCTGAAATTGAGGACAAAGCTTTTTCAACATAGGTAAAGAAGGATGTCCTAATTGACAATGTGCTTCAAATGGAGACATGACACGTGAACAGGCAACAAATTGAGGTTCGTATTCATCAAGGATATAGAGACCATCATCTATATGTCCTTTATCAATAACTTGATTTGTTGTAAGATCACGAAACATACAATGATCCGGGAAGAATGAGATATAACAATTGAGGTCTTTAGTAAGTTTACTAACAGATATCAAATTAAAGGCCAATTTCGGTAAACTCAATATAGATGACAAAGTAATGAAAGAGGTTAGTTTAACAGTCCCAAATCCAACAATGTTACAAGTTGAACCATCAGCTACCTTAACAGGAGAAAGTGCTTTGTGTGATTGAATAGAAAATACATTAGGATTACCGGTCATATGATCAGTGGCACCGGAATCAATCACCCACTTATTTGAAGAGGAGACAAGACATGTTTTACTAGCCTCAGCAAGGGTAGTAACTGAAATAGATTCCTTCAATAATTTTTTATACTGCAAGAATTTATCAAGCTCCTCCGGTGAAATTAAAATTGTCTGACCAGATGATTTACTAGAAGTAACAACAACATTAACTATTTTATGATCGCAGTTATATGTAGCCTTGCCTCTATTGTATAGAATCATTTACCAACTAAATTTATGTGGCAAAATAATAATATCCTAAAATAAATGAAGTTGGGCCACCAGCAACTTAATAACAACCAGATTGATAGCAAACCACAGATAATCACTTTGCTAAGATCTAAAATTTGGAAAACACACCAATTCTCCCACGTGATAAATACACTGTGCAAGCAAAATGAGGAGTCGACAGTAGACAACAAATATGACAAAGATCAATATCCAGCCCCAAACGAATAATCAGATACCAACACAACACAGAAGCTTCCAACAGTGATATAGAGCCACCAAATACAGAAAATAAAATGATCAAAAAATAAAAAGCCTGGCTGACTGAGTTTGGAATTGTCAAAGCTCTCACAAGTCGGGATTGCTCGAACCAGATTCTACTAAATCCTGGCCAGAGATGTCGTGATGACACTGAAAATGCAATCAGACTGAAGTTTTGGTGATGTAGGCTACCTCACACACCACCTCAACATATCACTGGAAAAGTTGTTGCCAGTGTATGTCCTTCCGACCACTGGAATCTAGATTTTTGTTTATCTGGGGAAGGCAATCCTACCTGGGTTGAAAGGGGTAAATCCCAACTCCCAAATACAGAAAATTACCCGTAATTATTTGGCCTAACCTAGCAAATCTGTCATAGCTCTGATACCATGTAACAGAATAAAGAATAACTTATTTATTATTCCATTATGTAAGATGCATATATACAAATACAGTGAGCTCTAAATAAAGAAAATAAATAAGAAAAGAATCAAAACATATTCTATCATATCCCTACAAAGTTACTGCTATGTACACTACAGATTTGTTGTAAGCACCGGTTGCAAGGATGGACACCATCAGAATTGTAATTTCATTGGCAGCACAAATGAAGTGGAAAATCTAGCATTAGATATTAAATCAGCCTTCTTGAATAGTTTTCTAGGAATTTCTGTAGCTCAACTTGAAGGTTTTGTAGTTCGAGAAAGTGAAGGTAAGGTGTATAAGCTTCAACTAGGGTCATTTCATCCACGAACCTTGTTGGTAGTCGAGTTCGCAAGTAAATCGATGTGTTTCCTGCCTCTTTTCAAAAAGACTTTGGTAAATTTTTCTTTATAGAGCTTGGTTGCTTCTTGTTCCTTATAGGCATAAGTTTTAGCATATATGGGATGAACTATTCTTACTGCACTGACACAAATAACACATGTACTTATATCTGACTCAATATCTACCATCGACTCTTAACATATGTCACTACTCTTATTTCTTTAGAATTTAGAACTTTTTTTTTTAGAATTTAGAGCATCATCACACACAATTTGCAAAACATTATTTTGTCTAATGATGTTATACATTTTGAAGAAATAAGAGCAAAAATTGATATGCATGAAGAATCGATAATAGGTATAGAGTTAGATATATGTACATGTATTGCTTCAGTCACTGCACCAAGAATATTTCATCCTAGATATACTAAAACTTATTATTATAGGAACAAGAAGCAACTGAGATCTCTAAAGAAAAAGTTGACATAGTCTCTTTTGGGAAGATGCGGTAAGCACATCATGTACTTGCAAAATAGACTACCAACAAGCGATGTGGATGGAATAACATCAGTTGAAGCTTGGAATTACATAAGACATCTAAAGGTGTTTGGTTCATTGTGTTATACCCATGTACTGTCAAATACAGCAAGCTTAACAAAAAAGCGGAAAAAGGAATTTTTGTTAGTTATAACTCTATCTCTAAGGGCAATAGAATTTACAATATTGAATTTGGGAAAGATTTTATAAGAAGAGATGTGAAGGTGGATGAAGATGCTTATTGTGATTTGAATGTCTCTCAAGTCGGAAGGATGGATGTCGAACCGGTTTCAAAAGATTCAAATGAAGATTTGGAAGTAGAGAATGATGAAAATTTTTCTATTAGAGGTACTAGACCTTTGGTAGAAATTTATGGAGCACCTCTACCCTAAAAGACTTACAAAGCTTAATTGCTTCTTTTTCTTTACCGAGAGAAGTTTTAGTGTATCTGGAATGAAACATTCATGGTGCATTGACATAAGTGATACTTGTACTTATATCTGGCTCAATACCTATCATTGATTCTTCACAAGTATCAATTTTTGTTCTCATTTTTTAGAATTTTTAACATCATCACACAAAATCTGCAAAACCATGTTTGTGTGTAATGATGTTCTAAATTCCTAATACATAAGAGCAGAAATTGACACACATAAAGAATAAATGGTAGGTATTAAGTCAAATATAGGTACAAGTGTTGCTTCTGTCAGTGCACCAAGAGTAGTGCATCCCAGATTTGCTAAAAGTTCTGCATGTAAGGAACAAGAAGCAACCGAGCTCTGTAAAGAAAAAGTTGCCAAACTCTTTTTGGGCAGAGGCAGTAAACACATCGACATAATTGCAAAAAGACTACCAATAATATTCTGCTAGTTTAATGTATGTTGTTAGTTTTATTTCAAGATTAATGCAAATTCTCAGCGACATTCATTTTGTTGCTGCGAAAAGAGTGCTTAGATACTTAGAAGGAACTCTGTAACTTGAAATATGGTTCAGACCTGTGGAAGGTGTTTTGCTTGGCATTGTTGATAGTCATTGGGGTGAAAATATTGACGATATGAAGAGCACTACCGGCTATGCTTTTTCCTTGGGTCTGGTGTGTTTTCATGGAATTCAAAGAAAATACGAAGAGCACTACTGGCTATTTTGTGATGAGATGGTGCGTAATCTACCGCAGAGGAAGAGTAATTAGCAGTATCTATAGATGCAATCAAGTTATTTGGTTAAGGAAAATTCTGAAGGATCTTGGAATGAAATTGCAAGTTGCAAATAAGATCAAGTGTAATAACAAATCAGCAATTGTAATTGCAGAAAATCCAGCGCGGCATGGTAAAACAAAGCATATCTTTGTCAAGTTTCATGCCATTAGAGAAGTCAAGAAGAAAAAGGAAATCAAGCTTGTTCATTATGGTTCCGAGAATCAACTCGCTGATATTTTACTAAAGCTCTTCCAAAATTCAAATTCCAAACACTTCGTGGGCAACTTGGAGTTAACAACAAACAGTTCAAGGAGAAGTGTTGAAGTATTGAGATATTTATTGTTATTGTTTCTTTTATTGTTGAAATTTAGTTATTTAGTTGTGATAGAATAGGAGTCTTTAATCTATTTATTTTCCATGGTGTGAATGAATAAAATAAGCTGAATATTTTGACCTGTGTATTCTTTTCTCTTCTCTGTAGTACTACAAATTTATATTGTTGCCAATATAAAGGGAAAGTTGTGGGAAATGGGAAAGACAGAGACACTTTTGTCATTGTTGACTTGTAAGTCGGAATTCATTCACTAAGTAATCAATAAAAAATTTAAAGGATTTTCGACTTCAAATGTTGTTATCATACAATACTCTTATCCTATCTAATAAAACTCTTCTTGATTTTATTACATGAAATGTTTTTGTCAAGATATCTACACCAATTTGTGCTCTTATAGGATTTCTTTCTTCTCTAAAAATTCAAGTTGATTAAATAGTTGTTTGTTCCCTATTGTTTAAGTTAATAAGCAATTGACAACTCTAAAATTTACTAGGTGACCTACCTGGAGTTGTTTACTCCAAAGCACCAGTAGCAAAATCTTCTTTGCTTATTTTGTGCTATATATATCTTATCATAGTTGTTGAACACCGGAACATAGCAAAGATATCTTGATTTCAATGCAAATATGGGTAATGGACACCTATCATTGTTTCATTTGTGCCGACGATCAAGCTTTTGTTCTTCTGCAGTTTAAGAATATGTTTACTATAACTCCTTATGTTTATTGTTTCTTCAAAACAACAAATCAAAATATTGAGTCATATCCAAAAACATTTACATGGAATACAAGCAGTAATTGTTGCTCATGGGTTGGAGTTTATTGTGACGAGACAACGGGACAAGTGACCTTAGTTGCAGCCAACTTCAAGGTAAGTTTCATCCCAACTATCGCCTCTTTCAACTCTCCTCTCTCAAAAGGCTTGATTTGTCTCGTAATGATTTCTCTCGGTCGCACATTTCACCTAAATTTGGTGAGTTTTCTAGCTTAACACATCTTGATCTATCAGATTCGAATATGTTAGGTTTGATCCCTTCTGAAATCTCTCACCTTTCAAAATTGCAAGTTCTATGAATCTCAAGAAATAATGCACATGATCAAGATGGACTTCACCTAGGGCCTCGCAATTTTAAACTGCTAGTTAAGAACTTAACCCAATTAAGAGAACTTGACCTTTTCTTAGTGGACATCTCTTCCACCATTCTTCTAAATTTCTCTGCATATTTAATATATCTAGAACTTTAAGAGACACAACTATTTGGAATGTTTCCCGCAAGAATTTTCCACCTTTCAAACTTGAAATATCTTTATTTATCGTCCAATCCACAACTCACAGTACAGTTTCCCACAACCAAATGGAATAGCAGTGAATCCCTCATGGATTTATAACTCACTAGTGTAAATTTTATTGGTAAGATACCTCAATCATTTAGCTATTTAACTTTATTACGTCAATTGGATATGAGATCTTGTAATCTCTCACGTTCCATTCCTCGACCTCTATGGAATCTCACCAACATAGAGTATTTGCTCCTTGATAATAACTACTTAGAAGGACCAATTTCCCTGTTCACACTTGAGAAGCTTAAAGTTTTATCACTTCAAAATAAATATTTTGTGCGCATGTCCTTTAACGGTATATAGAGTCCACAACTTGAAAGCTTAGATATTTCTTCCAATTCCTTCCAATATAAGTGTCACGCCCCGAGGCTACCCCCTAGACGTAACACAGGACCTAGGATCACGAGAGACCCCAAGCTAACCCTGAGTCTGGTATATCACAAGCATACTGAATTTATATAACTAAGTAAGCGGAAGCATAACTGTAAAATGAGTCAAAACTAAAGGAATCCAAATGAGCATAAATCTAAATATATGTGGAAAACATCCCCAAAACATTTAACATTGACTCTATGTCTGAAAGCCTCTAATACTGATGAGCTGCTGGGACTAGTCCCCAGCTAACTCTAAAACTACCGAAAGACTCAAAATAAGCTAACTACACCAAACATGAAGAAAAGTCCTCGAACTATGAGGACTCACCACTGAAGTTGTTGAGTATGAGCTGGAAGTCGAACTAAGCGTAATCTGAATGCTGAGTGCTTAAACCTACATCATAAAATGATGTAGCGCAAAATATGCATCAATACTTGAATGTACTGAGCATGTAGGATATAGATACTAACCTGAACAATATAATACTATCAATATAGAATGAACAATATAGGCTAAACAATATAGTCTAAAGATGGAAATAGGTTGTACTGAAGTATAACTAAAAACTGAGCTAAATGCAATGATCAAGTACTAATCCTGAAGATTATTTTTGAACTGAATATTGAAGTAAATGTGTACAACATGGTCTATGCAATAAGAGTATGTATGTGGGAGCTACTATTAACCGACATAAAACAGATGAGCTAAATGGGGAGTCCGATGTATACGCCCCATCGAGAGGACCCAATATACCTTGCCAAGGCTATAAAGGCATGACTGTGGCGTGATTACTAAAAACTTAATTATGCCCAAAAGAGGGAACTTTTGAACCTATGTTGGTATGTAGTTTTGATTCTTTGATTTTACGCTGAACCCTAGTCCAACTCGATTCTAAGTCAACTCCAACTGAATGTAAAACTGAAATACTGAGTAGCTCAAAATACTGACATACTAATTGGAATACTGTAACACCCCAAAAAATTTAATCTCCTTGAGATTCAAATGGTTTGGTGCATGCCTCATCAAAAGTAAATTTTATCTCCTTCTCAAAAAAATTACACAAAGGATGTGCAATGTTGGAGAAGTCCTTAATGAATCTCTGGTAGAACCCTGCATGTCATAAGAAACTATGGACTCCCTTCATAGAGATAAATGGCGGAAGCTTCTCATGACTTTGATCTTCGCCCTACTAACCTCCAAACATTTCTCGGACACTTTATGGCCTAATATTATGCCTTTCTTGACCATGAAATGACACTTTTCCCAATTCAGAACCAGGTTTACCTCTTCACACCTCCATAGTGCCCTGCTAAGATTGGACAAAAAGTCATCAAAAGTGTCACCTACCACAGAGAAGTCATTTATGAATACCTCCAAAGTATCTTCTACCATGTCCAAGAAAATTGACATCATACATCGTCGGAAGGTCGGAGGAGCATTACATAATCCAAATGGCATGCATTTGAACACAAAAGTACCATATGGACATGTAAAAGTGGTTTTCTCCTGATTTTCAGGAGCAATTAAAATCTTGTTCTACCCAGAGTATCCATCCAAGAAACAATACCATCCTTTTCCATTGCAAGCAATGCAATTAGGGAACAACAAAGATACGTATTTATATGGTCAATTACATATGCACTTATTTTCATCGTTCTCTCTTAGCTTCAATCACATAGAAAATATGACGCCTATAACCATTTACCTTAGTGATTCGATTTCTAAGAAAATTATTTCTCACGCTTAGCTAATATGGGATATATATCAAGTCTTCATCAAGAAAGACACTCCGTAGCTACCACTCTCCCACCCCTAAGTGATTTAGTCTTATGTTGTTTTAAAGAGTGGAATATCTCGAAGAGTATTAGAAGAAGATATCGAAGACACATAAAATTTATCCATATTGATTATATTATCGAAAATAAGATAAGCAACTTTGCTTAGCACATCTGAGAAGAAGTACTTAATATTGTTTCATTCTATGATCGGGATATTAAAATGTAATATTAGCACTAAAGTATGAAAAGTAACTATTATTCAAAAACTAACCTCCTAGAATTGTAAAGCTTGGATCTTTTCTTACAAAGCGAATGGACCACTTAACAACACCATCATGTTAAACGCTATAATAAAGTAACTTATCTTTGTAGTTCATAAATATAACATATAAAAGTGACATTATTAATATGATTTTTTTTTGTTGAAGATTTTAAATTACCAATGCAGATCGATTCAAATACGTACTCAACAAAAAACCCATATCCTCGAGATATATTGTTGGTCTTAAATTCATCGATTCATCACCAGCAAAGTTTAGAGAAATTGTTGGAAACACCTCGGCTATGTTCTCTGTGAAACTGTTCGTCATAAAGAAACCCATATTTTCATGATTTCTATAACAGTTGGGGTTCGTTTGGTGTGATGGATAACGAGAGTTAATCTTGGGATAAATTTTAAGTAGCCTTTAATCCTTTGTTTGGTTGCAAAGCTTGAAATAACTTATCCTAAGATTAATAATTAGTACTGGAATAAGTTATCCCTCCCCTTTGGTGGTATAGTAATCCCGAGGTAAAATACATAAATGACCAATATATCCCTTTAAACTCTATTTATACCTCACTTTTCACATTTGTGTATACCTATTTTTGAAAGTCTTCAACCTTCATCTTAAATAGTTCTTTTAAAAAAAAAAAAAAAAAACCTATTACAAAAAAAAATATATGTAATACAAAATTATAGTGCAAATCTTATTATGAATTTGATTTTTTAACTAAACAAAAATATTAGGACATGTCCTCCCAATTTCCCCCACCCCCACGCCCCTACATTATTTTTAATATCATATATAATAATATTCACTATTCCTTATTTTTATGATAATTTTTCATATTTTTCTATTAAAAAATTACACTATATAAATATAATTTTTACTTATTAATTTATTTGACTAATTCTTATGTTTATTTTTATTTTGATTTCTTATAAATCCTCTTTTACTTCAACAAATTTAAGATGAAAATTCTATTTTTAAGCTAAATAAGAAAATAGTTTTACTTTTAAATACATACGGTACCATTGTGGGAGTGCATGCAAAAATATTTAAACTAAATAAGATGAAAGTTTATTTTTAAAAATGAATGATTAAAGCTTGCAAAGAAAATATATATATATATATATATATATATATATATATATATATATATATATATATATATATATATATAAATAAATAATGTGAAGGGTAATTTTGTAAACAAACAACTTGTTCCTAAAATTTATGCAATGCATATTATTTTGAACACAACATATCAAACACTCAATAAGAAATAATTTCAGCATAACTTATCTCATCATAAGTAATTTCATCATAACTTGTTTTCAAATCAAACAACCCTTAGGGTTTTATGAAAAATATGATTTCTACCTGATTTCACATTCTTCTTCATGAATATTTTAATTGTGTGTTTTCAAACAATAATTCATGAATATTTTAATTGTATTTTCAGGAACCCTCAAAACACAATTATTTTCATGTCTCAGAACTATGTTATTTCATGCATGTCTCAAATTATCTGTTTTCATGATTTAAGATGGTTTTATATAAAAAATAATAATCTTTAAGTATTTATCATTTTTAGTATTCATGTGATACTCGGTATGTATTAGTTATCAGCGTCATTCAATATTATCAGATTACTACTACTTTAATTTTTTTAGTATGTATCAGTTGCGTATTTACTTCATGGTCATTGCATAATTTCATGTTATGCAGTACAACATTATATTTCAGATTCAGCATGTCCAGTAATTATGTTTATTATGTTTATCCTACATACTCAATACATTCAAAGTACATATGACATACTCTTTGCACTATATTGTTTCATAATATTGGTTTAGATGATGCTCAGTATCCAACTCGTGATTAGTACGATTTTCAGTCAGCACAATAATAATATTGGTGAGTCCTCATCTTTCAAGGAAGACACCCTTATGTTTATTTCAGTTTTTCAGATAACTAGAGTTAGCTAGGGGCGTGTCCTATAGCAACTAATTTTAGTAATGGCTTTTCAAACAGTCAAACATAGTTTCAGCTTGTTGAGTATTCAAATATTTGTCTATCTAATGGTTGAGTTTTAATAGACTATTTTAGATTTAGCTTCTGCATCAGTATTTTTATTATTGTGTATGTTAAATCGCAGTGTTATGCTAGATCAGGGGTTAGCTCGGGATTATTTGTGGCTCTAAGCGTCGTGTTACAACTAGGTTGTAGTCTCGAATGTAACAAACTTGGTATCATAGCATTAGGTTCAAGTTTCCTAGGGTGTCTGAAAGTCGCATTAAGTAGAGTTTTATTCATGGGTGTGAAGTGTGCCACATCTATGAATGAGAGACTATGAAACATTTTAGGAAATAATTCACTTCTTTCAATACTATTAGTGGTGATCCGGGGGGATCTAGCCTTATGGGCGGGGGTGCCACAGCACCTAGTGGCCTCGGTTAAAACTTTGTATATATATGTGTATAAGTATAACAAAATGAATATATATTACATCTGCCACCTAGTGAATAATATGTTCAATGGTTTAACTGGCAAAGTATGTAACTTTTCAATGTAAGCGTTGAGAGTTCGAATCTCTTTTACAGCACTAATTTTATTTTTTTATTCTTTGCTTGTGTGAATGACTTTCAGGCTCTTCCTCTCTTTTTTCCTCTCTTTTTTTGTCTTTAGTTTAGTTTCTCGCCAATTTTTTTGTCTTTGCTTTAGTTTTCGCCCCCTCAATCTTTATTTGCTACTCCTTGCTTATTTATCCATCTTTAATTGATACGAGTGTTGCGTGATTTTCTATATTAATTACAGATTAATATTAAATTTTGAACGTCACATAAAATATTAATTAAAATATATTTAAATAGAATTTTTTTTTTGAAATTTTTTTTAAAATGATGGATATTATTATGTTAAAGCTTTTGAATTTAAAGGTTCTTTCAATCTTTAACGTCACACTAAGTGGAGATAACTAGATTGAAGCTATAATTTTTATTTTTTTCTCAACTATGTGGTATTAGATGATGTATACAAATTTGAATTTTTAAGGTGAAAAATCTCTTGTTTTCTCAAAGTTATAGAGAATAAGATATCTTATTCCTAAAAAAAATATCAAAAAACACACTATTTAGGTGTATATCTTTAATATTAGAATATTTAAAAGAAAAAGAACATTACTAAATTTGTATATTTGATCAATGTACTTATAGAAATCGAAAAAACTAAATAACCCGAATCATAATCTAAAATGAAGGAACCGATCCATTTACCATTTAGATGATATGGTACCCCTAGCCTCCGAATCCTGGATCCACCTCTGGTCGTGATAGAGTTCAACTCTATATAATCTTCTTCTAATTTGTGCTCTATGCGTTTACAGAATAATGACCTCCTAGAAGAGCATATGTCATTCATAATTGTGTGGTAAGGCATCAAATCATTAAGTTTTATTGTTATTATTGTTTTGCTTGATTGATGCTACCGTTATAATATTTAACTTAGATGAATTTCCCGTGAGTTATTTGAATTTATTTTACCGAATATTAATTTCTTTTCTTCATTCACAACATGGAATTATTTTTTTGATAAAAACTATAAATTATCATTAACCAACAAATAATATTACACCATAAGATTACTTATTATCTCACCCACCTTCTGAGAAGAGTACTAAGAAGCATAGGTTTCCAACTAAAACAAGGAAAAACAATTAGATACTAAGTAACTTGAAATTATTGTGGTGGTTGAAATATCTAGTTAACTTAAGTATTCAAATCAATTTATTTTGAAATGAAATTCGTGGATAAGTGACAAAAAATTTGTTCATAAGATAATTAGATTTTGTAAAACAAGAATTTTTTAATTTAGCCAAAAAGGTTATAAAATGCATTGAAACCGTGTTTTGTGGATTTTAGTAAGTGTCTCAACCTTTTTAAGAATTTGACTTGATCTCTTATCCATATTTTGATTTTTAAGTAAAAGGTTTTGATACCTTTCAAGAAATGATATATTAATTTTCTTAAAATTAAAAAGTGACTCTGTTTTTTTATTAGATATTTACTAAAGTTATGAAAAAGTTTTATTAAGCTCAAAATACATAAGCCCATATCAAGGTGAACTTTTCTTTTTACATTATTTTTCCTCTTACATGTTCCTCCTATTATCTAATAAATGTATTTTTTTTGTTATTATTATTATATGATGAAGTCAATAATACGAGAGAAATCTAAGGTCTACACAAACATGAAATTAATCATTGGCTCCAAAATAAGTAAAGGATGAACAAAATTAGCTCTAGCATATGATAGATAGTGCTTGCCTGAGTAACATCATATGTGCCAGAGGTTATACATAGATTCACAAGTAATGAACCTACATGAAATAAAAACATTTTTGTAAGTCATCAAATATATTTAACAATATCAAAATCAAATCATGAAAATGCTACTTACAATCATAATTTGCCCATCCAATTCTTTGTCGAGCCAAATCATATACAATGGTCCTATCTTTAAGCGCAACATCTGAGTAACAAGAGAGAGAAATGTATGAATGACAATTAAATTATGATGCAATTAGGGAACAAAGAAAGATACATATGGTAAATTACATAAAGCCTTATTTTCAGTATTCTACGATCAAGATATTAAAATGTAATATTAACACTAAAGTATGAAAAGTAACAATTATTCAAAAATTAACCTCCTAGAATTGTTAGGCTTGGATCTTTTCTTATAAAGCGAACGCACCACCAGGGTCGGCTCTATGCTTGGCAAAATAAGGCTTTTGCCTTAGGCCCCCAAATTTCGGGGGCCTCAAATTTTTATCAAGAATAAATTTTATGTTAAAATTTCTATACAAAAAATTCATTAGTTATGATAAAAAGTATATTTTTTTTTGAAAATATATTACTTTACCCACTTTAACATTTTTTGTACTTTGTTAAAAATAAGAATTAATAGTGAAAAGTGTTGAACAAAGCGATTTACAAATTCTTTTTTATTTCTTTTTAAATTTTAGTTTCAAGCATTACTACAAGCATATTAAAATGGGGTATACCAAGTCATCAACTTCTTGCGTCAAATTCTATGGTTCTAACTCTTATCTTTATTTAATATTTGTCAACTTATTACTTATAGAATTATGTTAACAATTCATATAATAATTGTCTCACTAAAAAGATGTTTTTCAATGTTGAGTTGATAAAATCTTACCTGAAACTAATAATTGAAAAACAATATTAAAAGACTAATAATTTTCATCTAAATAGTGTAAGAAAAATAAATTTTGAATAAATATGTATATGAAGTTTGTTTATATTTTAGGCCTCGAATTAAAATTTCGCTTTAGGCCCCCAATCACGTTGAGCCGCCCTTGCGCACCACTTAGCAGCACCATCCTGTTAAACACATATAATATAACATATGAATTTTATTGTTGAATATTTTATATTACAAATGCAGATCGAATCAAATACTCACAAAAAAAACCCATATCCTCGAGATAGTCTGTTGGTCTTAAATTCATCGATGCATCACCAGCGAAGTTTAGAGGAAACACCTCGGCTTGAGAAACTGCTCAAGTCATCAAGAGATCAATTAGGCATTCAATTAATAATTTTTATTAAATATTCACTGATAGAAAACAAAGTAATGAACCTTGAGGAAATGAGATAGCATGGGTATGTGATTGGCTTAGCTGAAGGTGAAACAATTACAGTTATCTGCAAATGATCAAGTTAGGAAAAATGGTAAATTAGTTTGCCTTTAATACATAATTAGAAGAAAATTTGGAATCGACTTTGTTTGATCTACAAGAAACAAGCATATCTACTAGAATATGAAAAGTTATGAGGAAAATAACCTATCAAATTAAACATATTTGAGTCTAATTTTCAATGCAATAAACTATACATCTATTTGATATTTGTATACAAATTTATGCCCATTTTACTGGGCATTGCCTGGTTGCACGATAGAGCACTAAAGGTAGTGGTTACTGCCTTGATGCGCGCCTGAGAGGCTGGGACGTCATCAACGCGATTGCGCATGTCAGAAACATTAAAATAACACCCCCAAGCGTGGTTCACCTCCCAAGTTAAAAAATTACCCTAGAAAAAGAAGCTCTCAAGAAACTGGTTGATCTCTACACGGGTCATTTTCTTCATCCTAACACAAATTAATACCTTCTACTCATAAAATCCACAGATTTTAAAAAAGAAACTTACCTATGGGTTTAAGAAAAAGTTTTTGATATCTTTTCCTCCAAAGACCATACTTTTCTCAAGAATTTGGAGCATTCAAGGTATCTAAGGTTGTCTCCACATGTGGAAACATTTTGTTCTTCCCCACGAGTTATGTCTTCATGTTTTTAGAATATCTTCCATGAATGAGTTAGATATATTTCTGAAGCATTCTTTATTTTTTGTAAAACCCCAAGAACTCTCCATAAAAGAATCCTATTCCCATGAAAATTCTTACCCCCTTGAGTTTTACAAGATTTCCATGTAAGATTAACTACTTCAATACATAATATCAGGATCTTGAACACGATAATCTTACATAGAGATCGTTAGGGGCACATACCTGATGAGGAAGACATCATCACAGAGAGAAGAAACGTTAGTCGTAAATTGGTTTCTACCTCCTTGCCCTAACTTTATGTTACCACAACCGTCAGCGATGGAATTATTGTAGAGAATATGTGGTAACCCTAATGGGTGGAGGGAGGACCAATTTATAGAGGTTATGACTTAATCTGGTACGTCCATCAAATAACCAATGTACGGACGAGATTTATTCCTTATTAAATATTATTTATGGTATAACTTGGGTTACAAGTAAACTTGGGCCATAAGTAAGAAATAATTAATAATTATTAATAATAATTCTTACATTCTCCCACTTGGCCCAATGACCATATAACATTAATATTTCACAAACATTAGTTGCGCGTATAATTAATCTCTTCTATAATGTCCATCATACATACCACAATATAACAAACTACTAATGCGAGTTATGGTGGTTGTACATAAACTTTAAACTACATACTTCCTTCCATATACTACTACATTAGCAACTCATCATACTAGGTTCATAAGCTATAAAACATATAACATTATGGTCCACAATAATGTCTCATAGAGACTTATCTTGTAATATCTCAAAACAATAATGTGTACACCATTATAAGAAACAAGAAATTCATTAATATATATCAGAAACACATAATTTGAGCTCAGAGTGTAAAAACATCATAAATGCATCAATCATAAGTACAACCAAGACCCATTCTTTGAACATGTTCTTTAAATGTCTTTGGTTGTATGCCTTTTGTTAACGGATCTGCAATCATGAGATCAGTTCTAATATTCTCAAGTAACACTCTTTGTTTATGAACTTCTTCCTTGACGGTAAAGTACTTTAATTACATATGTTTGGCACCTTTGAAGTACTTATCGTTCTTGAAGAATAATACTGCTGCAGTATTATCACAATAAATTTTCAGCGGCTTGGTAATGATGTCGACAACCCCAAGTCCTGAAATGAAGTTTCGCAACCATAATTCATGAATTGTGGCTTCATAACATGCCACAAATTATGCTTCCATTGTGGATGTAGCAATGACAGATTGCTTAGCACTCCTCCACGATATTGCTCCTTCAGCTAATAGGAACAAGTAGCCAAATGTGGACTTCTAGTGTCAACGCATCCAGCAAAATCTGAATTCGAGTATCCAGTAACTTCTAAGTGATTGGATCTCCTATACATGAGCATGTAATCCTTCGTTCCTTTCAGGTACCTTAAGACTTTCTTTGCAACTTTCTAGTGATCAATTCCAGGATTACTTTGATATCTTCCTAGCATTCCGACCGCAAAACTAATATCCGGTCTTGTGCAAGTTTGAACAGACATCAAACTTCCAAGAATAGAAGAGTAAGGAATTGTTTCCATTTCTTTTCGTTCTACATCATTCTTTGGGTATTGCATGAGATTAAATTTGTCCCCTTTTTGAATAGGAATTATTCCTACTGAACAATTGTTCATGTTAAATTTCTCTAGAACTCTTTCGATATAACCTTTTTGAGACACTCCCAATAATCCTTGTGATCTATCACGGAATATTTCTATCCCTATCACATAGGATGCCTCACCCATATCTTTCATTTCAAAGTTCATAGAGAGAAAGTCTTTCGTCTCACGCAATATGCCTAAATCATTAGCAACAACTAAAATGTCATCAACATACAGGACTAAAAATATAAACTTACTCCCACTAATCTTTTGGTATATGCACCGATCAACGGTAATTTCCTTAAATCCAAAAGATGTTATGGTATCATTAAACTTTATATACCATTTTCGTGAGGCTTGTTTGAGTCCATATATTGACTTCTTTAGTTTACACACTATCTGATCTTTTTCTTTAATTTCGAAACCCTCTAGTTGGTCCATATAAACATCCTCCTCGAGATCTCCATTAAGAAAGGAATTTTTCACATCCATTTGATGTAACTCTAAATCATAATGAGCTACCAAAGCCAAAACAATTCTTAATGAGTCATTCTTTGAGACCGGTGAAAAGGTCTCTTTATCATCAATGCCTCCTTTTTGAGTGTATCCCTTGGCAACAAGTCTGGCTTTATATCGTTTAATATTACCATTAGAATCGCGTTTGGTCTTGAAGACCCATCTACATCCGATTCTTTTAGAACTTTCTGGTAATTGAACAAGATCCCAGACTTTGTTGTGTTCCATGGATTTTAACTCTTCATTCATGGCATTAATCTATTTATCAGACTCAGTGCTTTCTATGGCCTGTGAAAATGAAATCGGATCTTTATTAATTTCAATGTCAAATTTGACTCTTGCAAATAAATCACATAATCATCTGAAATGACCAACTTTCTTAATGGCACTGTTTGTGGTTCATTTACGTCAGATACTTGTGAGTTAGTTCCTTCTTGAAGTGTTTCACCCAAATATTGTTCAACATTGTTAAAGTGTTCTTCAACAAGAGGAACAACATTTGTGATTAGTGCGGAAGTAGGTACATTCATGGGCAACAAAATATTTACCCTTACCTCATTAATTTTCATCTTTTATCGTTCAACACTCCCACTAACTTCACCATTCTCAAGGAATTTTGCAAATGGACCTGGACAATGTTCTGATTCGTTATACTTTCCATAATATTCACCACCTTTATCTGACCTAATGATTTTCACTTTTATCTAATTTTCTTTCAATCTCATTAACGTACACTTTGAGAGCGTCCGTTGCTTGAGATTTTTCTTTCAACAAATAGATAAATCAATAACGTGAAAAATCATCGATAAAGGTGATAAAATATTTTTTCTCCACCAAAAGATGGAACATCAAAGGGTCCGCAAATATCAGTGTGTATAATTACAAGAAGTTAAGTGCTTCTTGTGGCACCTTTCTTGGTATGCTTGGTTTGCTTTCCTTTAATGCAATCCAAACAATATATCAAGATCAATAAAATTTAGATTCGGAAGAATCTCATTCTTTACTAATCTTTTTAATCTTTCATTGGATATATGACCCAAACATTTATGCCACAAATAAGCAGAACTTTCATTTAGTGAAGGTGTCCTTCCTTTCTACAAAAACGACACATATCGACCTTGAGTTCCTTATTAGCATTCTATGGAACTTTAGCATGTGCCTTTTTTATTATTATTATTTCTTAAACTTGTTGACCTTCACTTTAAGTCCTTTACTAGCTCCTTGACTCATGAGGTTAATGGAATGACCTCTTTATTTCTTAATTCTTGACTCCTCTTGAGTAAGCATATTGGACAATTCACTAACATCCCACTTATTCTTAATAGTGTTATAGTCATTTGGAATGGTCCATACTCAAGAGGCAATGAGTTCAGAATAAACTGAACCAAGAAGGTGTCATTCACTTTCATCTCCAAGGTCGAAAGTCTTGTTGTAATGTTAGTCATCTCGATAATATGATTTTGCATACTGCGCAACCCATCAAACTTCATGGTCGTGAGTTCATCGTTAGTGTACCAGCGAGAGACTTATCAGCAGAACGAAAATGTTCTTCCACAAACTTCAGGTATTCCCTGGCACTTTCTGTTTATGGAATAGTACTCTTAATGTAGTTAGCAACAATCATTCGCATGAATATAAGACTCAATCTGTTAGAGCGCTCCCATGATTTATGGAAAAACTTCTCATTCTCACTGCTCTTATAAGTAATGACTGTAGGTTTATAATTCAGTAGAGCCAAGTCAAGAACCATCATAGCTACGTGGAACTAGACTTGTTCATGCCATTCAGAGAAGTTCAATCCATTGAACACAATAACAGACAAAGCATGTGAATGAAGAGGAATAACTGCAAATAGATATACATGCTCACAAATAAAAAATAATGTGAATTCAGTAAAACGATAAAAGTACATCGCAATTCTCCTTTGGATAGATACTACGACACACTATCATAATTTAAATGTCATTTTTTTAATCTTTAATAGGCAATTAAATATATTTAACCAAACATATACAACATCTTTGGATATACATTATATGTTTGACTGAAAATATTAATTTACCTCATAATGTTCACTATTCGTAGAATGGTTAATTCACCTTTGGGTAAATTCTTAAGTTCTAGCAATAGTGAAAGTCAATTTATCTATTTATTTTCAATAAATAGGCATTTAATTAACTTTCATAGATAAATGACAATTTTATGAATGCATATTTTTCTTAACCATACTAGTTTGGTCATTTTAGTGACTAACAAACTATATAAATACAAATGCACACATAATATCATAAAATTTTGTGCATGTGAATAATTTTATACATTTTAGTTTGGCCACTTTGGTGACTACAAACTATAGAAACATAATATATACATCAAGTGATCATAAATATAATATGTGTAGACGTTAATTTATCTAGTTTGGCCACTTTGGTGACTAACAAACTATAGAAACATAATACATACACCAAGTGATCATAAATAAGATATGTGTAGATGTTAATTTATCTAGTTTGGCCACTTTGGTGACTAACAAACTATAGAAATACAAATGCATACATAATATCATAATTTTTTGTGCATGTGAATAATTTTATACATTTTAGTTTGACCACTTTGGTGACTAACAAACTATAGAAATACAAATGCATACATAATATCATAAATTTTTGTGCATGTGAATAATTTTATACATTTTAGTTTGACCACTTTGGTGACTAACAAACTACATAAATACAAATTCACACATAATATCATAAAATTTTGTGCATGTGAATAATTTTATACATTTTAGTTTGGTCACTTTCGTGACTAACAAACTACATAAATACAAATTCACACATAATATCATAAAATTTTGTGCATGTGAATAATTTTATGCATTTTAGTTTGGTCACTTTGATGACTAACAAACTACATAAATACAAATTCACACATAATATCATAAAATTTTGTGCATGTGAATAATTTTATACATTTTAGTTTGGTCACTTTGGTGACTAACAAACTACATAAATACAAATTCACACATAATATCATAAAATTTTGTGCATGTAAATAATTTTATACATTTTAGTTTGGCCACTTTGGTGACTGACAAACTATAGAAACATAATACATGCATCAGGTTGAAAACCAGACTTAGTCTCTCTTGAAATACTGAATATGCCAATAAATAATGAATTGACTAATCCACATATGTCAAGTGATCATAAATATTATATGTGTAGACGTTAATTTCTCTATTTTGGACACTTTGGTGACTAACAAACTTTAGAAATATAATACACACATATTATTTATTAAATAATATAACGACCACTTTAATTTATTGCACAATTTAAAAGCAAAGCATAATTATTACATTATGGAAAGATTGAGATTTTTTTTAGAGTTTGTGCAAATTAAACTTTGCTAACAACACTTAATCAACATAAGAGTCTAAACACCTTATATAGTCAAGCAAAAAATTATGATACTACCAAAAAATTCACCAATAAGTTTGAACATAATTTGACTGCAGTGCTTAGCGTCAACTAAATCGAGTGAATCGGGCGGTTGTTGGAACATCATTAAGTCGAACTAAATTCTAGTGTTGACCACTAAACTCCAACAAATTATTTAGATTCTTTTTTTTTTTTTTCTTAGCAGTAAACTCTATTAAATTTTCCCAATCAAATATTAATTAATTACTACAAAATTTCTAAGATGACATCAACAATAAATGCTATCCAACATTAAAGTGTCAATTCTGGTGGGCAAAGAAAAGGGAAAAAAAATCTGACGTTCCAGGTTTTTTTTTTTTTTAAAATGAGAAATTACAGTTATATAATTTATGAAGATTATCCATTCAAACAATCCAGGCTCGGATGCCACATGTAAGATTAAATACTTCAATACATAATATCAGGATCTTGAACACGATAATCTTACATAGAGATCGTTAGGGGCACATACCTGATGAGGAAGACATCATCACAGAGAGAAGCGGAAGCGTTAGTCGTAAATTGGTTTCTACCTCCTTGCCCTAACTTTATGTTACCACAACCGTCAGTGATGGAATTATTGTAGAGAATATGTGGTAACCCTAATGGGTGGAGGGAGGACCAATTTATAGAGGTTATGACTTAATCTGGTACGTCCATCAAATAACCAATGTACGGACGAGATCTATTCCTTATTAAATATTATTTATGGTATAACTTGGGTTACAACAAAACTTGGGCCATAAGTAAGAAATAATTAATAATTATTCATAATAATTCTTACATTCCATGTATGAAACTATGAAAGTAACGGCTTTTATCTTTGAAAACTAAGTCTAATGATTTCTTTATAACTTCTTAATAGTTTCATGATATGAAAATATATTTGTGGTTGGTGAGAAGAAATACTTACAACATTGACAACGGATTCATAGGCTTCTGCGACAAGATAAACTAAACTTGTACTGGAATCAACTATAGTTCCTCGATCACCCGAGTTTTCAAAAGCTACTGGATCTATAGGCAAAGTTCTTCCATTTATAGAAATGCTTTGCAAATACACATTGTAATGACCCCTGCAAGAATTGGGATTAAAAAACGAACTAAATGTTATTACAGAAGAACTATTTTGAAAAAAATAATAATTTATAAAACGCTCTTGTAGTGCGTACTTTGATGGAACAAGGGGAGTATAGACCATGCAAAATCTCACCGACCACTAATATACCTCCACCGCTGCCCTTTCTCCTTTCAAACAATGTGAAAACGATTTTGGAGAAGAAAGTTGAGATATTATTGAAAGCCTCTGTTGTCAGGCCCAGGCCTCCAAATCGAGAGGTATTGCACCTATTTTTATTTTACACTATGAAATCATCTAAGGATATGTTTAAATTATAAACCTCTTTATGTGATATTCGTAATTTTAAAAATAAAACTGGTTACCTATTAGGCTATTACTATAGATAATGGTGATCTCATGGTATAAATTATTATACCTACTTAAATATATTGTATATGGAGATAAATTCAAAACTCCAAAGTTCAAATTTCAAAATCCCTAATATTTAATTGAAGAAATTTCAAAATAAAATTAAAAGATCATTAAATATTTAAGTCTCATTTATAATATTTTTAAATAAATTTATTTTATATAAAATACTATTAAATTATATCATTTATTTTTATAAATGTTAAATAAAAAATAATGTAATTAGGAAATACATTTTAAAAAAATTATCTTTTACTTAATACAAATCTATGTATAAAAACAATAAACTTCACGGTAATGAAAAATAGAAATGATATTTTCTTTACTTACATTTTTTATTAATTGTTAAGTAATAAGCAATTTAGTACATTCTTAATGATATTACTTTAAATTTAATTGGAATAATAATAATTATTTTGTTATTAGATTAGTAACTAGTATGCCATACTTTATGGAGTAATATTCAACTCAAAAAGATATCATATCCGTGACTGATCAAACTTCAACTATATTAAACTTCAAATAAATTGATAAATATTTTGAACATCTCCATAGATAAATAAATTAAATATAATACTTCTATTAATAATATTTTCAAGTAATTCACAAGAAAATACCCCCTAACAAAATTTGCGACGATTTTTTTAATGTTATTTTCATGTAGGAAAATCATCAGCTAATGGAAAACCCCTAAGTATATCCTTAGAAAAAAAAATCTACAATTAGTTCCGCAATAATAAAATACTCAACAAATTCGCCGATATAAAATTCTCAGGAAAACTTCTGTACAATAAATTCGTAGCTAAATTTTTAGAATTAAGATCCAAAGTAATTTCTCACAAATTGTAACACCCCTTAACTAGAAAGAAGTTAAAAATTGGAAATAGTCATTTTTGGAAACAATATAAAAATCTGGAAAATTGTTAAGTATGCTAAGTTGGGTTTCTGGTAAACTTCAAACAACCATAACTCCTAGCTCAAGATGATTTAGGTGTGGTTTCCAAATATCATAGGAAATATCTTGGAATAATCTTTCCAACGCCGCCAAGTTTGCGCGATTCCGAGTTTGTATGAGTGAGATATGCCTATTTAAAGTTGGGTTGTTCAAATAAGGAAAGTCTAACCTGGATTTTTGAAGGGCATTATATCTTTTCCATACCCCATGACATAATTTCACTTTTGGTAATTAATTGGAGTCTAAACTGATAGGATTCAGTTTACACTTTTACAATATTGAGAGAAGAGAAAAGAAGAAGAGAAAGGAGGAGAAGGAGCAAGAATCGTCAAGTTCTTCAACAATCGCTTGTGGATTTCGGCAAGAGGTTATTAGTTCACAAAGCGTTGGGTTCATTCACCCACGCGCCAAACATGTTTAATTCAACATAAATCCGTCCTAAAAGTTGAAAGTTTGAATGTTCTTGATGTGTGTTCTTGAATTTACTTTCGTTCTTGAATTTGGGATGAGATTGAGGAGTTCTTGAGAGTTTAAGGTCAATTTTTGAGTTGTATTTGATTAGATTCTTGTGTACATATGTTGGGTATCTGAATTTAAAGAGGGTTTGGGAAAAAGAATCAAATTTAGGCGAATTGGGGTTAGAAAACGAAGAAGGAACAAGTCGGCAGAATCTGGGTACCAGGTCCGCGGACCTGTTCCTCGGGATTGAAAAATCTTCTTCGCGTCGCGGAGAGGTCACGAACCTCTCTGCCTCAAAATTTAATTCGCGACCAAATATTAAAATGCATCTCTGCGTCGCGGACTTGCTTCCAGACAGTGATTTCTTGATCTTTTCTCATGTTTAACTATCTAAAAACACTCCTAAACATCATGAGATCTTTCCTATCACAAATCACAATCCTTGAATCCATAATTCAATTCAAGGAAAGTTAAGAATAAAGTCAAGGAAAGTTAAGAGTCAAGTCAATAGAAGTTAAGAGTCAAGTCAAGAGAAATTAAGAGTCAAGTCAAAAGAAATTCATAGAGTCTTCCAAAAGTCTTTTACAAATGTTTTAACTTTGTTTTAATACTTGAGTTTTGAGTTCAGTAAAGGGTAAAAAGTTTGAAGTTCAGTTCTTCAAAAGAGTATATAGAGACTATGTATTCCCAAAGAGTTTACAATGTTTTCACATTTAAAGAAGAAAGGAAACCTTGATTTTCAAAAGAGCGTTTGAGCTAGTTTTCAGTAAAGAGTAAATGTTTTCACATTTAAACAAGAAAGGAAACTGAGATTTCCAAAGAGCCTTTGAGCTAGTTTTCAGTTAAAGAGTAAATGCTTTCACAATTAAGCAAAAGAGGAAACTCTCATTTCCAAAAGGAGCCTTTGAGCTAAGTTTTTGAGCAATTATCTCAAATCACAGAAGAAGTATGTGTTTTTTTAAACATAAGAGCTAGTATCATATTTTGGGAGTAGTATTGAACACCGATATGGGGGAGAGTTCAGACAACTCACAGCCCCCATAAACCATGTAGCCACCATGGGTAGAAAAGGGTCATACTTTTTAGATTATTCCTTAGTGATTTTTAGTATAGACTAGTGGATCCACTTAGTAGTTCAGGTTCTATACCCCCCCCCCGGCAAGGTATAGGAGGACCCTGGCAGCATGAGGTAAAACGTTGTATCATCACGATAACTCTTATGTGATGGTTTTTTATTAGAGAAACTCCCACAACAGTATTTTGTATTTTTATATACATCAGAAATATTTGCTTTTTCATATACAAACAGAGTTCATATTGTATATTTGCATACATATAGAGTTATTATTGTATTTCTAAATACACAGAGTTGAAAACCATGTTTTAAAGTTTTTCTTTATACTGCATTTATTTACACTACTTTATATTGAAAGCAGTTGAGTTAAGTTGAGCTGAGTTGAGTTGATTTGAGTTGAGCCAGATAAGTTCTTCAGTTCCTTTCAAGCTTATGTCTTATTTTAGAATTCCCCTCGCATACTCTTACATTCAATGTATTGATGCCATTTGGCCTGCGTCTTCTTATGATGCAGACACAGGTAACCAGGATCAACATCCAATGCATCATTGATTCTAGTTGAGCTCCAGAGTTTGTTGGTGAGCCTCGTTGCTTCCGGAGAATCCTTTTTTATTGTTTTTCAGTATTTAGTTCATTAGGATGTCGTGGGTCTTGTTTCGATATCCATCTTAGTTATTAGAGGCTTCAAAGATAGACAGTCAGTTAGTTCATTTGTCTTTACTTTGTTATTGGCTTATGTTCAGATTCGAGTTGCCACTTTGGCTAAGTTAAATGTTTCTTTCTAAGACATTATGAGTTTAGTTTGAGACAGTTGAGTTATCTTGCATTTGAGTTCTTTTCTTAATGCGTAAAGTCTTCCGCTGAGTATGTAAGCCAGGCCAAGGGTTCGCTTGGGGCCAAATATGGTTCTCGAGTGCCTGCCACATCCGGGGTGTAGGCTCGGGTCATGCCAAACTTAGTATCAGAGCCCAAGGTTCAAGAGACCTGGGCATCTATTAAGTCGTGTATGTAGAGTCCTAGTTATCGGTGTGACGCGCGCCACATCTATAATTAGGAGGCTGCAACACTTAGAAAAATTTCTCACTTCTTTCATACTCATTTCGTGCGTTAGAGTTTAATCTCTTATAAGTTTCTTCTAATTCGTGCTTGCGCATATTTTCAGATAATCATGCCTCCACAAAGAGCTATCAAAGGTCGTCCTGCTAGGCATAATGTTGAGGAGCAAGGGGTACCTAATGCACCAGAAGTGCAACCCCAAGGAGAAGTTACTAATGTTGAGTTCAGGGAAGCGATAAGGATGCTAAGTCAAGCTGTGACTAATCAGGTTAGGCAACAAAGAGGGGCTCGGCAAGAAAAGGCTGACACTTCGAGGATCTGCGAATTCTTGAGAATGAACCTCAAAGTTTCACTGGTTCAAGCACTTCTGAGGATCCAGAGAACTTTATTGAGGAGCTGCAAAAGGTATTTGATGTCGTGCACGTTGCTGATACTGAGAGGGTAGAATTAGTTACATACCAAATGAAGGGTGTCGCTAGGATTTAGTTTGATCAATGGAAGAAGAACCGCGTTGAGGATGCACCACTTGCGAGTTGGGCTTGTTTTGAGGAGGCCTTCTTGGGGAGTTCCCCGAGAACTGAAAGAGGCTAAGGTACGAGAGTTCCTCACTCTTAAGTAGGAACCTATGAGTGTTCATGAGTTTGGGTTGAAGTTCACCCAATTGTCACGTTATGCTCTGGAAATAGTTGCAGATATGAGAAGTAGAATGAGTATGTTTGTTGTTGGGTTGTCCCGTCTATCAAGCAAAGAGGGCAGGACAGTGATGCTAATTGGGGACATAGATATATCGAGGTTAATGGTATATGTGCAGCAGGTTGAGGAGGAGAAGCTGAGGGATAGAGAGGAGTTCAAGAATAAGAGAAGACAAGGAATGAGTCCGAGCAGCAGAAGAGTAATGTCAACCGGTCATCCTTCCAACAGAAATAGAAGGGACCTGTTCCATCATCTGCTAATGCACCTGCACCCAAGAACAAAAGTTAGTACAATAGTCAGAATTATAGAGCTAAATGTCATGGACTTAGAGTCTCACTAATGTTCCGTGTGGTACTTGACAACTTACTCACGAATCTTTTATGATCTTGTAAGCCCTTTGAAGATAGACCGCTAAAAGAATGCAAAGAAAGACTTGGAAAATTTTGGAAGAAGGTTTTATATTGATTGGAATATTGCTTACAACTTGCTTGGATTGCTTGCTTCAAACTTGGATGCCTTACAAATGAATGCCCCATCTATTTATACTACAACCTAGGGGCTAAAGTGCAAATAATATTTACTTCGCAAGTCCCTCTAATAATTACACTGTGGTCCCTTTCTAGAATTCTCTACATATTCTAGGATTTCCAAAGCCTTCTTGGAAATTCTCTAGGAGTTCTAGAGTCTTCTACTAACCTCCTTACAACTCTAGATTATTCTCCCTTATTCCAATACCAAATTTGAACGGTGAAGTGGCGGGACATGACACTCTCCCCTACCTATTGATGCGATGACTGCGTCATATTATCGCTGAATCTGCAATCGAGTCTTGCCTTCTCGTACGTGCGACCAATAGCCCATTGACCCAATCAACACCCTCGTGCAACAACTTCAGTTGTTTCCTGATCTCTTTTAGCTCGGTATTATGATCTACCTCCTTTCTAGGAGGCACGTGCCTTGGTGGCTTGTTTGGCATCACGACCTTATTTTCCTTATAACCCTTCTCTAATACCGGCGACAAGGACTCCTTGGCACCATTGTCTTCTTCCAAACTTGCAATGGTGTCTATAAACGCTGACTCCTTCTTCTTAGGGCCTCTTACAAGTTGCGTGACTGTTAGACGAACTTGTTCTTTCGTCTTCGGTACCTTAACCAGGGGCACCATACATAATTCTCCTTGCTCTATGACTATAAGTCGTTCGAGGTAAGGGTCGATCACCGCATGGCACTCTTGGAAGAACTCCTACCCTAGAATGATATCGAAGAGGTCTAAAGGAGAGATAGTGAAATTGGTCTTACCTTGCCACTCGCCTAGCATGATGCTTACTCCATGCGTGACTCCGCACACGGGAGTCGGTGGTGCATTACCCGTCCTGAGTTGGGCGTTACTTGGATTGTAACTCAGCCCCAACCTTGTCGTTGCCGTCTTGGTCATGATGTTGGCCTCTGCACCCGTGTTGACCATAGCACGAACAGGTCTTCCATTGATCGTGATGTTGACATACCGTGCGCCGTATTCTCTCGACTTTTCTGGCTGCTTCGTGATGGCTCCGCATAGTCTTATTAAGCTCAACTGCGTCATCTATGCGCCTTGTCCTTGCTCCTTTGCATCCTTCTCTTTCCGCTCTCGTAGGATAACACTAAGGCTCTTTAGTTCAGGGCACCTGGCATAGCCATATGGCCCACCGCATATGTAGCAATTGTTTCTCTTTGTAGGCTCCGCCTTCCTCTCAACATTGCTTTGACGTCCAGACTTCTTGTCATCAGACTTGTAGTTATCATGATATTTGGGATGTGGCCGCTGCTTTTCGACTTTTCCATGATCTCCCCCATCATGGTCATGACTACCCCTCACTTTCTCTCCTTAGGCTCTGTCGGGCTTTTCATGCCTGAAGTCTGTCAAAACTTCTGCTTGTGTGATGGCTTCATCGATAGTCCTGACCTGTCGGCATTCCAACTCCGTCGTGGCCCAATTTTTCTGCCCATCCATGAAGTGGAACAACATATCTTCATCCGTGAGGTTAGGAATCTGAAACGTAAAGGTAGTGAACTCTTTCATGTACGCCCGAATGCTGCCTGTCTACTTCAACTCCCTAAACTTACGCTTCACCTCATAGATAACGTTGTTAAGGAAGAAATCCTTCTTGAACTCTACTCGGAATTGCTCCCAAGTGTTGATGGTGCAAAGTCCATTCCCCATTTCTGACTCTTTATGCCTCCACCATAGCATGGCCATCTCCGAGAGGTACAACACAATAGTGTTGATTTTACTCTCATAACTCTTCACCCTGTTGCACTTGAAGTAATTCTCCAAATGCCAAAGGAAATTCTCTACCTCTTGCATGTCACGGATGCCTTTGAACATAGGTGGCTTGGGAGCCTCGATCTTGGCCTCCCTATCTCGGTCGGACGACGACAATCCTCCAACTTTCACACCCTCCTTAAGTGCTTTCATCTCGGCCTTCATGCTCTCAATCATGCTCAAAACCTTCATGAACCGAGAATCTAAGAAAGTGATAGCCTCCTTCATCTCAAACTCGGTACGCTAGCATCCCTCTAATTCCTTGCGGAGGTTGTCGGTCTCCTCAAGGGTGTAGTCCTCGAGAGTCTTGAACTTGCCATTGGCCACGTTCAAACGCTGGCCTAATATCTCCACGGCCTACCTCACAGTTTCAACCCTTGATATTCACTCCTCTCCGGTGGTGACGTCAATGGCCACCTCACCAAGTTCATCGTCACTTACTTCGGTGGTCGAAGGTGTGTGAGATGTTAGCGCCTTACTAAGTGTGGGTTCAAGCAGCATTTCCTCATTACTCTTTTCGTGCTTCTTTCCCTTGTGGTTCTTCCATCCACCCTCCAGTCTGACATTGGTGGTGCTAGCGGCATTTACGTCTCCTTCGTTAACCATTCCCTTAGTAGCAAACCTTTGCTCTGATACCACGTTGACATGGACTTAGAATCTCACTAATGTTCTGTGCAGCACTTGACAACTTACTCACAAATTTTTCATGATCTAGTAAGCTCAAGTAAGCCCTTTGAAGCTAGACCGCTAAGAGAATACAAAGAAAGACTAAGAGAATTTTGGAAGAAGGTTTTATATTGATTGGAAGATTGCTTACAACTTGCTTGGATTGCTTGCTTCAAACTTGGATGCCTTATAAATGAATGCCCCATCTATTTATACTACAACCTAGGCGCTAAAGTGCAAATAATATTTACTTTGCAAGTCCCTCTAATAATTACACTTTGGTCCCTTTCTAGAATTCTCTTCATATTATAGGATTTCCAAAGCCTTCTTGGAAATTCTCTAGGGAGTTCTAGAGTCTTCTACTAACCTCCCTACAACTCTAGATTCTTCTCCCTTATTCCAATGCCAAATTTGAATGGTGAAGTGGTGGGACATGACATAAACCTACCTATTCTCAAGGTAGTATTGCGCAAGGGGGTAATAAGCCTCCTGTCTGCGCTAAGTGTGGTAGGAACCACTCAGGTACATGTCGTGAAGGCTCCACTGGTTGCTTCAAGTGTGGACAAAATGGTCATTTCATGCGAGAATGTCCAAAGAACAAGCAGGGTAAAGGTAATGGGGGCAATATAGCCCAGTCTTCTTCAGTTGCTCCACTAGACAGAGCTGCACCTAGAGGGGCTACTTTCGATACTGGCGGAGGATCAAACCGCCTATATGTTATCACAAGTCACCAAGAGCAAGAGGATTTTCTAGATGTTGTCACTGGTATGATCCAAGTCTTTAACATTACTGTTTATGCTTTGCTAGATCAAGAAGCGAGTTTATCCTTTGTAACTCCGCGTGTTGAAATGAATTTTGATGTCATTCCTGAGCAACTTAGTGAACCATTCAGTATTTATACACCTGTTGGTGAGTCTATTCTAGTAGAGAGAGTCTATCGTGATTGTCCCATTTCTATCAATCACAAGAGTACCATGGCTAATTTAATTGAGTTAGACATGGTAGATTTTGATATCATTCTTGGTATGGACTGGCTTCATGCCTATTATGGCTCAGTTGACTGTAGAACTCGAGTTGTCAAGTTTCAATTTCCAAATGATCCAGTCTTAGAGTGGAAAAGTAGTTCAGCAGTGCCTAAGGGTCGTTTTATTTCGTACCTTAAGGCAAGGAAGTTAATTTCTAAAGGGTGTGTCTATCATTAGTCCAAGTTAATGACTCTAGTGTTGAGATACCTCTTATTCAGTCAGTTCTAGTAGTAAAAGAGTTTCCAAAAGTCTTTCCAAATGATCTTCCCGAAGTCCCTCCTGAGAGAGAGATAAACTTCGATATAAACCTTCTTCCAGATACTCGTCCTATATCTATTCCGCCATATAGAATGGCACCAGCAGAGTTGAAAGAGCTTAAAGAGCAGTTGAAAGATCTCCTTGATAAAGAATTTATTAGACCAAGTGTCTCACCTTGGGGCGCTCTGGTCTTGTTTGTAAGACAGAAGAATGGTTCCCTTAGGATATGTATAGATTACCATCAGTTGAACAAGGTTACCATCAAGAATAAGTACCCTCTTTCGAGAATTGATGAACTTTCCGATCAACTTCAGGGTGCCACCTGTTCTCTAAGATAGATCTCAGATCTGGCTACCATTGTTGACACCCAATTTTGGCCTAACATTTTTTAAAATTCATAACTTTTAAGTTTTATTTATTTAATAGTTCAAAATACATTTTTTATAATTTTAAATAAGTTTATCGATAACTATCCTCATTTGTCAAAATTTAGGATTTTTTTTATCAGTTAATTTAATTACATTATTTTTTGTCACAACCAGTTGACTACGTTCGAATATTTATTCATTTCGATTAAATCATTAGTTGTGATAAATTGCATTTTCTATATGTCACTAGTTACCTTCATTATACTTTTTAATAATCATTTTATTTGTTATATTTGTTAATATTAATTTTGATATTTTGCACTGTCTAGAAATTGATTCGAATATAGATAAGATTTCATGCACATATATTTTTAAAGGCTAATGATTTTGGCGCACAATTTTAAAAGAATGGTACTGTACTATAGGTAATTTTTTATTTTCTATATAAACAATGACTTATTCATTAGGTCAAGGGTGGTGGATAAGATTTTTTGGGAGGTAAATTACAGATTTTTTATTCTTTAATTGTTCATTATTTTTCGACAAGTCGTCGGAGTTCCGCCGGGATCCGGCGAGTCCACCACCAAAAGATCCCATTTCGACAAGTC
Organism: Solanum pinnatisectum; assembly: GCA_035578085.1. Classification (NCBI taxonomy): domain Eukaryota; kingdom Viridiplantae; phylum Streptophyta; class Magnoliopsida; order Solanales; family Solanaceae; genus Solanum; species Solanum pinnatisectum. The sequence goes on along the minus strand of CM069076.1, from coordinate 10,253,689 downwards.
GCCGGAGTCCCGACCAAACTCACCACCGTTCTCCCTCAAACCAGATCCCTAAACCTCACTCATTTCCGACCAAAAACCCCAACCAAAACAATCTTTTTTTCCAGCAAACAAACAACACCAATGAGCTCCGAGCTCGTGAATCAAAACCCCACAAAATAGCAACTAAACGACCCTCCAAACCCTATCAAACTCCAATGAGTTTGAAGCTCAAAGATCCAATGAGCTGGAGAAAAAATAAAGGCTCGCCGTCAGTCCCTTTCCCTTTCCCTTTCATGATTTTTTTTGTTGTTTTTACATCTTTCATGCGAACTAGCGAGCTCGAAGCTCTGACACTAGCTCCAGTGTGGATCCATCGCTGGTAAACCACAATCAGTTAACCAGATCTTGCACCAGCGACTCTCACACCGCCGAAGAAAACCAACATTGCTCACAAATTGCTACTTTAGTAAAAAATTCCGGTGACAAACCCCATTCTTTTCTTTTACATTATATATTACATATTATATTTGTGTGTTTATATTCATATTCTTTCTTTTGGATATACGTTTGGTTAGTTATAGTAATTTTTCAATTGCAAAATGTTATGTTGCTTGTTTCAATCTTGTTGTTATTTAATTTATTTTTATTATTTTATTATTGTTGTTGCTTGGTTTCTGTCCATTGATTATTTTCTGTTGTTGTTATGTTAAAACTAACTAGTTAGCTATCATATTTAGTTATTGATTTAATGTTGCTTTGTCTTTTCCAGCAATATTTTTAATGAGTTTTTTTTTATATAGGTTGTCTTTTGATAGTATGTATGGTTTACTCTTTGGAATATAATTTTAACACTCTTCTTTATTATTATTATTATTATTATTAGTCTTATTATTGTTACTGTTGGTGTTGTTATTGGTAATATTATTATTATGTTTGTTCATGTTGTTTGAGGTTAATTTAAATTACTTTATGCGTTATTAAATTGTTCAATAAGTTAGAATTAGTCAATGAAAAAATCTCTCCGTCGGTTTGGGAGCCCTCCACATTGCAAAAGACGGAAATTTAGTTTAAGTTTGTATATTTTATTTGTCATAATTGGCCAATGAGAAAATCTCTCTGTCGTTTTTAGAGGCCTCCCCATTTTAAAAGACGGAAATTTAGTTTAAGTTCATATATTTTATATGTTAAAATTGGCCGATGAAGAAATGACCGTCGATTTTAATGCCTCCCATGTAATAAGACGAATGTTTATTTTTAAGGTATTGTTTAATTCATTTATTTTTAGTCATATTTATTTAGTACCAACACTTTTACTAAGTGTCTTTACAGTACCCAGAGTTGCTTCCCATTGAAGCTAATCGAATGGAATTCGAATTATATTTTTATTTGTTATTGTGTATATTATCGATGTTATGCAAATCTTAGGCCATTTATTGTATTCTTGTTTTATTTTATTACTTTTGTATATTGCATGTTTGTTATACTCATATACTACTTTATCTCCTCCTCAATTTGAAAAAATGAATTCAGTCGGAACCCACAGTTGTGGATTTCGAAGGATGCCTAACACCTTCCCTTCGGAATAACTTAAACCCCTTACCTAGAATCTAATGGTTTCTGGTTTCCTAGTTTTTTCCTAAAATTAGGTGGCGACTCCTTTAAAATTCGTTTATTCTTAAAATTCTTTTAAAATTGATTTAACTGATTATTTTTTGAGTCACCGCGACGTTTTGCCCTATTTGAATAGAGTAGGGATGTAAACAACCATCAGTTAAGAGTAAGGGAATGTGATATTCCAAAGACATCTTTCAGAACCCGTTATGGTTATTATGAGTTTCTGGTCATGTCCTTTGGTTTGACCAATGCGTCTACAACATTCATGGACCTTATGAGTAGAGTTTTCAAACCTTGTTTAGATATGTTTGTTATCATCTTCATTGATGACATACTAATATATTCAAGGAATAAGGAAGATCATGCTAGTTATCTCAGAATAGTTCTTCAGACTCTAAAAGATAGAGAGTCGTATGCCAAGTTCTCTAAGTGTGAGTTCTGGCTTGAGTCTGTGGCATTCTTAGGCCACATCGTGTCTGGAGAGGGAATTAAAGTTGATACTCAAAAAATTGAGGCAGTGCAGAATTGACCTAGACCCACATCTCCAACTGATATTAGGAGTTTTTTGGGTTTGGCTGGCTATTATAGAAGGTTCGTAGAGAGGTTCTCATCTACTTTGTCTCCTTGACCAAGTTGACTCAGAAAACAGTGAAGATTCAATGGTCTGAAGCTTGTGAGAAAAGCTTTCAGGAATTGAAAAAGAAGTTGACTATTCCCCAGTTTAGACCTTACCAGAAGGTACCCAAGGTTTTGTGGTGTATTGTGATGCATCTAGAGTTGGTTTAGGTTGTGTGATAATGCAGAATAGTAAGGTTATAGCTTATGCCTCCAGACAGTTGAAGGTTTATGAGAAGAATTATCCAACCCATGATCTAGAGTTGGTTGTTGTAGTGTTTACTTTAAAAATATGGTGTCATTATTTGTATAGTGTTCATATTGATGTATTCACTAATCACAAGAGCCTTCAGTATGTGTTTACTCAGAAAGAGCTTAATCTCAGACAAAGGAGGTGGTTAGTTACTCAAGGATTATAACATGAGTATTCTTTACCACCCAGGTAAGGCTAATGTTGTTGTTGATGCCTTGAGCAGGTTTTCCATGGGTATTACCGCCCATGTTGAGGAAGAAAAGAGAGAGTTAGCGAAAGATGTGCATAGACTTGCACGCTTGGGAGTTCGACTAATGGATTCCACTGAAGGAGGAGTGGTGGTAATGAATGGGGCTGAATCATCATTAGTGTCAGAAGTAAAAGAGAAGCAAGACCAAGACCTTATTTTGCTTGAATTGAAGGCAAATGTTCATAAGAAAAAAGTAATGGCTTTTGAACAAGGGGGAGATGGTGTATTGAGGTATCAAGGTAGATTGTGTGTGCCTAGGGTGGATGAACTCCAAGAGAGGATCATGGAGGAAGCTCATAGCTTCAGATCTTCCATCCATCTAGGTTCCACAAAGATGTATCGCGATTTGAGAGAAGTCTATTAGTGGAGTAGTATGAAGAAGGGCATTGCAGAATTTGTTGCTAAGTGTCTGAATTACCAACAAGTTAAAGTAGAGCACCAAAGGCCAGGCGGTATGACTCAGAATATAGAACTTCCGGAATAGAAGTGGAAGATGATTAATATGGATTTCATCACAGGCTTACCAAGGTCTCGCAGGCTACATGATTCTATTTGGGTGATTGTTGATAGAATGACAAATCAGCCCACTTTTTGCTGGTAAAGACTACCCATTCAGCGAAAGATTATGCTAAGATGTATATTCAAGAGGTTGTAAGACTTCATGGTGTTCCGATCACCATTATTTGAGACAGAGGTGCGCAATTTACTGCACAGTTTTGGAAGTCATTCTAAAAAGGCTTGGGTTTAAAGGTGAACTTAAGTACTGCCTTTCATCCTCAGACAGATAGACAAGCAGAGCGCACTATTCAGACCTTAAAGGATATGTTGAGGTCTTGTGTGATTGATTTCAAGGGTAATTGGGATGATCACCTACCTCTCATCGAGTTCGCTTACAACAATAGTTACCACTCTAGCATCGAGATGGCTCCTTATAAAGCTCTTTATGGGAGAAGATGCAGATCTCCTGTTGGATGGTTTGAAGTTGGTGAAGAAAGGTTGATATGACTAGATTTAGTTCATCAAGCTATGGAGAAGGTGAAAATGATTCAAGAGAGGTTGAAAACGGCGCAGAGTCGTTAGAAATCCTACATTGATATTAGGAGAAAGGAGTTAGAGTTTGAAGTAGATGATTGGGTATACTTGAAAGTTTCACCCATGAAAGGTGTTATGAGATTTAGTAAGAAGGGAAAGCTTAGTCCCCGGTATATTTTTCCTTACAGAATATCCAAGAGGGTTGGTAATGTAGCTTATGAGTTGGAGCTACCCCAAGAGTTAGCCGCGGTCCATCTGGTATTTCACATCTCCATGTTGAAAAAGTTCATGGGCGATCCTTCATTGATCATACCAACTGAAGATATTGGGATCAAAGATAGCTTATCTTATGAAGAGATTCCATTTCATATTCTAGATTGTCAAGTTCGCAAGTTGAGGACTAAGGAAGTAGCATCAGTAAAAGTCATTTGGAGGAACCAGTTTGTTGAGGAAGCTACTTGGGAAGCTGGGGAATATATGAAGAAGAGATATCCACATCTCTTTGAGCCCGGAGAAATTCCAGATTAAAGTACTAATCATTTCCTGGCATTTTATTTATAAGTTGGCATATTGTAATTGCATTGTGGTTGTTGGGTGTTTGAACTGCATGTTTCATGTTACACTCTTAGCCTACTAAGAGTAAGCTCATTCGAGGACAAATGTTCCCAAGGGGGAGATATTGTAACATCCCGTAACTAAATAGAACTAGAAAGAAGTTAAAAATTGGAAATAGTCATTTTTGGAAACAATATAAAAATCTGGAAAATTGTTAAGTATGTTAAGTTAGGTTTTTGGTCAACTTCAAACGACCATAAATCCTAGCTCAAGATGAGTTAGGTGTGTTTCCAGATATCTTAGGAAAGATCTTGGAATAATCTTTCCAACTCCGCCGACTTTGCACGATTCCGAGTTTGTATGAGTGAGATATGCCCATTTGAAGTTGGGCAGTTCAAATAAGAAAAGTCTAACCCGGATATTTGAAGGGCATTATGGTATTTTCCATACCCTATGACTTAATTTCATTTTTGGTAATTAATTGGGGTCTAAACTGATAGGATTCAATTTACGCTTTTACGATATTGAGTTAGGGTTTTAGAGAAGAGAAAAAAAGAAGAGAAAGAAGGAGAAGGAGCAAGAATTGTCAAGTTCTTCAAGAATCGCTTGTGGATTTCATCAAGGGGTGATCCCTACGAGGTATGTGAGTTCACACAATGTTGGGTTCGTTTACCCATACACCAAACATGTTTAATTCAGCATTAATTCGTCCTAAAAGTTGAAAGTTTGAATGTTCTTGATGTGTGTCCTTGAATTTACTTTCGTTCTTGAATTTGGGATGAGATTGAGGAGTTCTTGAGAGTTTAAGATCGATTTTAGGGTTGTATTTGATTAGATTTGAGAAAAAAGAATCAAATTTAGGCGAATTGGGTTAAAAAACAAAGAAGGAACAAGTCAGCAGAATCTGGGTACCAGGTCCGCGCCGCGGACCTGTTCCTCAGGATTGGAAAATCTTCTTCGCATCATGGAGAGGTCATGAACCTTTCTACCTCAAAAGTTAATTTGCGACCAAATATTAAAATACATCTCCGCATCGCAAACTTGCTTCCAGATAGTGATTTCTTGATCTTTTCTCATGTTTAACTATCTAAAAACACTCCCAAACATCATGAGATCTTTCCTATCACAAATCACAATCCTTGAATCCATAATTCAATTCAAGGAAAGTTAAGAGTCAAGTCAAGAGAAGTTCATAGAGTCTTCCAGAAGTCTTTTACAAATGTTTTAACTTTTTTTTAAGACTTGAGTTTTGAGTTCAGTAAAGATTAAAAAGTTTGAAGTTCAGTTTATGGGGATTATGTATTCCCAAAGAGTTTACAATATTTTCACATTTAAAGAAGAAAGGAAACCTTGATTTCCAAAAGAGCATTTGAGCTAGTTTTCAGTAAAAAGTAAATGTTTTCACATTTAAACAAGAAAGGAAATATAGATTTCCAAAGAGCCTTTGAGCTAGTTTTCAGTTAAAGAGTAAATGCTTTCACAATTAAGCAAGAGAGAAAACTCTGATTTCTGAGCCTTTGAGCTAAGTTTTTGAGTAATTATCTCATATCACAAAAAGAAATATGTTTTTTTTTTAAATAAGAGCTAGTATCATATTTTGGGAGTAGTATTGAGCACCGATATGGAGGAGAGTACAGACAACTCGCAGCCCCCATAAACCATGTAGCCACCATGGGTAGAAAAGGATCATACTTTTTAGATGATTCCTTAGTGATTTTTAACATAGACTAGTGGATCCACTTAGTAGTTCATGTTCTATACCCCGGCAAGGTATAGGACGGCCCTGGCAGCGTAAGGAAAAATGATGTATCATCACAATAGCTCTTAAGTGATGGTTGTCAATTAGAGAAACTCCCACAGCAGTATTTTGTATTTTTATATACATCAGAAATATTTGTATTTTCATATACAAACAAAGTTCATATTGTATCTATGCATACATACAGAATTGTTATTGTATTTCTAAATACACAGAGTTGAAAACCGTGTTTTAAAGTTTCTCTTTATACTGCATTTATTTACACTACTTTTTATTGAAACCAGTTCAGTTTAGTTGAGCCAGGTAAGTTCTTCAGTTCCTCTCAAGCTTATGTCTTGTTTTAGAATTCCCCTCTCATACTCTGACATTCAATGTACTGATGCTATTTGGCCTGCATCTTCTTATGATGCAGACACAGGTAACCAGGATCAGCATCCAGCGCATCACTGATTCTAGTTGAGCTCCAGAGTTTGTTGGTGAGCCTCTTTGCTTCCGGAGGATCCTTTTTTATTGCTTTTCAGTATTTAGTTCATTAGGATGTCGTGGGTCTTCTCCCGATATCCATTTCAGTTATTAGAGGCTTCAAAGATGGACAGTCAATTAGTTCATTTGTCTTTACTTTGTTATTGGCTTATGTTCATATTTGAGTTGCCACTTTGGTTAAGTTAAATGTTTATTTCTAAAACATTATGAGTTTAGTTTGAGACAATTGAGTTATCTTGCATTTGAGTTCTTTTCTTAATGCTTAAAGTCTTCTGTTGAGTAAGTAAATCAGGCCAAGGGTTCGCTTGGGGCTAGCAATGGTTCTCGAGTGTCAGCCACGTCTGGGGTGTAGGCACGGGGCGTGACACAAATAGCTTTATTTAGGAACTTTGCTGCAAAATAATAAAAGGTCAATTTTATTTTCAATGAATTGACCTATGAAAATGTTACCTACATATTACTTTTCACAACTACTTTCTTATATAATATTTTTGCCCAAAATGGCACCAAATATATCTACGAATTTTCTTGATAAATAGTTTTTGCATGTAAAACAATATAAATTTATAAATTTTAGGTTGTTGCATGAAAATCCATATAATTTTTCGGGAAATAATTCTCAAATAAAATTTTCATATTATTCACACTTTTCTACTTGATCAAATTTTTTTGTTAGCTAGTTGTATAATTAGCTAATTTTCTAGAGAGATTGAATGCTTATAGCGTCTTCCCTCTTTTTAAAGGATAACAATTGTATTCCTGTTTTCTTATTGGAGATTAATTGTATACTTTCTTTTAGAATTATAACACTCTAGAAGATTTGAATAATCTTACAAAAGAATACTCACCCGAAAATAATCGATGTTGAAGACTTGACAATCAACGAGGTCATCAGAATTGAGTCCAAGTACAACAAATCTGATACAAAATAGCCAGATGTGTCACTACTATCTTCATAATGCAAGGAGTAAGCACATTGATTTGTTTCGCTGCATTCATCTGAAGTGCATACTGACGCTGAACAGGAAATGACAGACGCAGTTGATGAATTGTCAGTGTCATAAAAGTGCATCTCAAACTATAATAATATAATTGTGTTAGAAGTTCATCTCAACCTACAACAATATAATTGTGTTAAAAAACTCTAAAAGAACAAGTTTCATATATCATAATTGTTTGACACTCAATTACGGCCTGTCTAGTGGGTCGTGATGCTGCCTTGCCCGACAGGGCTTCACTAAAACGAGCATAATTTTTTTACTTCGGACTAGAAATTAGGCAAACTTGGTGGCATTGGAAAGAGGACTCAAATACCTTTAATTTGATAGGTCATGGGCCACCAAATTCATTTTTTTCTAAAACATATGATCGTTTGAAGTTGCCCCAAAACTCAAGACCTGATAAGTCTCCTTCACGGACGACTTCACGGTCTGTGTGAAGATTTACAAACCAGTTAGACATTTGTGGTCCTTAACCAGTGACTTGGGGTGGGACCTTACTGATGGGGTGATTTGTACGACCCACCAGACGGGCCGTCCAAGTCACCACGGACTATCTGGGTGTCCGTCAAGGTGAAGCTTGCTTGGGCTGGAAGACCTTCACGAGCCCCTTAACGGACCGTGGTCCCCTACACGATTCGTCTAGGGCTTCGTGGAGGGTTCCATGGTCCACTTTTGGGCTCGTGACTTGCCCGTTTTACCCCTTTCTAGTCTTTCCCTAACCCGAGGTGTTACAACTGAGTACTTTTCGAAAACATCAATTATACTATTTCTCTTTCTGATCAACTATAAAATAGTACATATGAAATCATTTTATTCTTCCTATAAAAACTCTGTTCAAAACTTGCATTTAAATCATATATTTATGGACTTGTCGTTCAAGTCTGAAATCGATATATATGAAAATCTCTTGTAATTACCTTTGAAAACATTATTTTATAAATCAATAGGGTTCATGTGATACTAATCATGAACAACAAGTATAGATTCTAAACATATATAGTAGAAATCAAAACCTCAATCATTAAGGAAACGAAATTCAGAATTTCCAAGAAACTATGGGTAAAACCCTAAACGTAACTTTTGCTGACTGAATTTAGATGTAGGGCGTGAGGACGAACCATTCCAACACTATGAATAGTTTTACATATCTAGAAGAACATAGTTCTTGGCGAATCTGGAAGAACACTTGAAAACCAATGCCTTGTGTAGGGCAAGGTTCTATACACTATGTTACGCCTAGGGTATACTTTGGGTCGTGATAGTTATCAAATCATTTATGTAAGGTACATCTCTTATTCTAGTGATTTCCTTTCCTTTTGGTTAGATATTGTCAGTTCATCCTATATTTGGGTTTTTACAAGTGTTGATTCTCTTGTCATTTGGTTCTAGTTTTTGGATTTCCTTAGCGGATTCTAAGATGAAGTCAATTGAATACTTCAAAAGTTTTATCCTAATAATATGAACCCTTTATTGGTATTTTATCGGTCGATAGAACTCATTTCCAAGTTTGAACTAGAAGATATTTTGACTTGTTTGTTCCTTCTTTTCCATTTTTTAGTTTTTTTCCTTAAAATAATAAGCCTATAAGATCCAACTTTAAAATTTTGTTCTTCTCCCTTGTTTTGTTTTATTAATGTCAAATACCCTTGTACACCAATGCACAAACAAGAATGAAATTCTCTAAAACTAATTTGTTTTAATATTTAAAACGTCATTCGAGGACGTTAACTCTTTGAAATAATATAAAATAACAAATGCAAAGCATCATAACTTCAAAGAAAAAATTCTAGTTGAACCTAACATTTTTAAAGAAATTCATAATATTAAAAATATTTGAATTCAAATAATTTTGTAAAGTTACATCCTCAAAATTTTCTCACCTTTCTCTATCCCTAACTGAAGTATAGCCATCCAAGTGTTTATGACATGTTCAATCGTTCATACTACATTCAATATTAACCCTCTACATTTGATATGTCAATACAAAGGATTCATATTGTCGACCCCAGATATTCTTAACTAGAATGTAATTGATCGACAAAATTTACATTTCTCTATTTTGATCATGTCAATGGAGAATGAGAAGGAGAAAGAGAACGCGATATCATCATTGAGGAGAACTACTAAACATAGAAGGTCATCAAGTGTTTCATGTTTTCTTTCTAGTACTTCAGATCAAATTTCTCACGACTCTCCATCGTCTTCTTCTCCTAACGAAACTTCAAAATTTAAAAAGTCTCATCATCATTTTCCAGAGATCAAAGAGAAATGTAAGAACATTATGAATCGATTTGGTAGACATCGTCGTCATGCCTCTGCTGATTTTACCTATGATCAAATAAGTTATGCCAAGAATTTTGAAGACAATGATGAAACAAATTTTGATGACACTGAGGATTTTCCTCAGAGGAATTTTATATCTAGGTTGCCACCATCTCCTCCTCCTTATTCCAAAGTCATAATTCCAACCAACATACAAACACATGAATGAATAGAGATATCAAACATATATTACCACAACAAACATATATTTTACCACAAGTCATCGCCCTTTTGTGATTCACCGGCCACAAGATTAGATCGATGAAGAATCTCTCCAAAATCTTTGATCAGGACACGTCACTAAATCCAAAAATCCCATTGGTTGCTTATTAATCTCAAACCTGATAGCTCGGTTGATAGGCGCTCTTATAAACTAGTCTTGCATACAAATCCAGGTTGGTGTAACATATGGTCGATGAAGAATCTCTACAAAGTTTGCTCTATGATCAAATGGCCATTAAATCAAGAAATCTCATCGACTGCCTAGTAATCACAAACATGATAGCTTGGTTAATTGACACTCCTATAAACTCATCTTGATTACAAATTCAACTTGGTGTAATATATGGTCGATAAAGAATCTCTCCAAAATCTCCTATGTGATCAGGTGACTACTAAATCCATAAATCCCATTAGTTGCTTATTAATCTCAAATTTGATAGCTCGGTTGATTGGCATTCGTATAAACTCATCTTGCTTACAAATTTAGGTTGGTGTAATATATGGTGGACGAAGAAACTCTCCAAAATCTGCTCTTTGATTAGGTAGGTGCTACTAAATTCAAAAATCCCATCACTTGCTTATTAATCTCAAACCTGATAGTTCTGTTGAGTGGCACTCCTATAAACTCATCTTCGTAAACAAATTTCAAGTTGGTGCAATAATATATGGTCGAGGAAGAATCTCTCCAGAATCTGCTCTTTGATAAGGAGCGCCACTAAACCCAAAATTCCCATTGATTGCTTATTGATCTCAAACATAATAATCGGAGTATTATTACTCTTGTACGCTCATCTTGCATACATACATTTGCCAGCAAAGGATCAATGTCACGGGCATGAATTCAGAAGATGTGAAGAGAAGCTTCGAAACATCAATACAATTAGACTCGGAGATGATCTAGGGAAAATTCTCTGTGTTTAAAAAATTCATTACTTTCAAGTTGAAAATATGTGTTTGAAATATTGATACAATTAAATTTAGAGGCAAGAATTATGTGAGTTCAACTAAATTCATTACTTTTGAATTGAAAAGATGTGTGCATATAAAACAAAAAAAAAAAAAAAGATACTGAAAATAATATTAGAATAAGATCACACTCGTTCTAATCCCACAAATTTAAAATTTTAGATTCGCCTATGCACAAGCAACATATCAAGAGGCCACATCGATGTCCCAATGCAAGTGGAAAAAATAAATACTATACTAGCAAATTAAAGACAAAAGGCTGAAACATCATGTGAAATATATTAATTTCCTGTATAAACATAAGTAGAAAAATTGGCTATCTGTGATTTATTGCAACTTTAATTTCCTGAAAGTATAATTATTTCATAAAAGTATAATTACCTAATTTACATTGCAAAAATATAGTCTACAATTTACATTACAAATCTTTAACCGAAAACACAATATGGTATACAACAATATACATTTGGTACACATTAATATACAAAATATTCATTTTATTTTTCTTACAAAAATATTTTAAAACTTGATATACAATACTATACACTCATATACAGTAATATAAAATTTTTTTACACTATTTTACCAATCAAAATTTATTCAAACTTCACTGACTGATTTCTCACGGAAAGATGGAATCTTTTGAAAAATTGTGGATCATCCCTAAGACATCATAAATCACAATAGAATTTGATTGGGAAATATGTGGTAGCATGTAAGGATCAACCTTCACTAGTATACTAGAATTTTATTTTATTTTTGTGTTTCACCGGATATTAGACACTCACATTGAAGTTCAACTAAGTTTGAATTCACATAAAAAATCTCACATTGGAGGGTAAATTGTTCCAAAGGTCATTCTGTACCCAAAATTTTGTCTCGGCAGGGCCGACTCAACAAGATCGGGGGCCTAAAGCCAAACCCTAAAGAGAGGCCCTAATATTTTGAGAAGTATTTTGTTTTTTTAATATCTTTAATAATTTTATTCTTGACTTCGCTTGCCAATAAATTTAATAATTCACTTTGTAGATTATGTCCAAGGTAATGACTATGAATTTCATCATGCTTATTCTTCAAATATGTTCTTGCATAGCTGGATCAAATTTATTAGTCATTTCAATTAGGCTTTAAAAACTATCGTTACTTTCTTGATAGATCTTTCCATTTGTTCCCCTAAATGTGCTAAATTATTTTGCCAAAGAGTTTTGATTACGTCAATAATTCTTGACAATAAATTTTTTCATTGCACTTTATCTCTATCAATTTGTTCATGCACAACTTTATATCTGTCATTCTAAATGGTCCCTTTTCTACTAATAGATCTCTCAATTTTGTATCTACATTATTCCATTGGCTTGGATCATATATATTTTTAGGGATACATCTATTTAAATTATTTAGGAGTTCTTGATATTGGGACAATGTCACATTTTCACAAACTTCTTCTAGATTTTATTCTTGGATATTGTTATCATCTAACTCAATTCTATTAGTGACTGGTTCATTTGAAGAACATCCTCTAATATTTTTTGATTCGAAATATTTATTATTTGTTAAAAATCTATCAAGGGCTCTTTTTTAAGATTTATTTAATTCTTCAAGTTTTCTCTCTTTTTGCAAAATCGGAATCATGTTTTCTAGTTGACATATTAAAATTGAATAAATTTTAATAATAATTAAAACAATTCACATATACTTAAGAATATCAACTATAAGAATTTTTCAAGAAAAACTATAAACCTCTTACACGTTTTTTTTTTAAAAAAAATTAATATAATTTTTTTAATAATATGTATAAGTACTTTTTTTTTAAAATGGGGGCCCAAGCGATGGCTTTAGTGGCCTAGTGGTTAAGACGGCCCCGTGTCTCGGTAAGTTATTTTATAGTAATACTAACAGTTACTCCCTCTATCCCTAATTACTTGTCCACTTTTGAATTGGCACACCTATTAAGAAAATAATGATTGACATAGTGAGTTTATCATTTTATCCCTATTAATTATGAAGTGGATGAAATAAAAATTTAAGATTTTCAAGAAGTAATTAATTGAGAGTATAATAGGTAAAAAAAATTGTCATTTCTTGATTTGTTAAAATAGACAAGTAAAAAAGGAAAAGTGGATAAGCTCTTAATCTACATTGTCATTTCCAGATGTATGTTGATGTATCTGGATGTCCTATCCCCTCTCTGATACATCTCTCACTGATGTATCTGGATGTCTTATCCCCTCTCTGATACATCTTTGTCCTCTCGGATACATCCCTCACCTATGTATCAGGATGTCGAGTGATGTATTCGGAAATCCAGTGATGTATTCGGAAGTCTAATAATGTATCCGAAATTCATAAATTTTAAGTATTTTTGTAATTTGAAAAAGAGTAGAGAAATAATGTAATTAGCTCTTAACACTATGTGATTTACGTAAATTATACTAAATTCAATTCAATTTAATTCAATTCTTGACCCGATCCATTTAAAATGGGTTGACAATATAAGAAATGTCGTTACTAATATTTAACTAAAAAGAATACGACAGCTCTTCATTTTGTAACATTTTAAATATTATTATATATATCCTTAACCTAACATTTAACCATCATATTCTTTTAATTAAATGTTATTAAGGACCTCTCTTATATAATCAACCCAGCGGGTTGGGTCAAGAATTGGTTAGGACTTGGGATGAATGGGGTTCTAAATAAATCTAAATATTAATTTTGAATTTTGAATTTTGAATATTTATTTCTTAAAAATTTAGAGTTATCACAATTTTAAATAGGTAAATGAAATTGTACTTCTTGTTATAATAATTATGAAAGTTAACTAGGCATAGGGGTGGAGCCAAGTGGGTGAAAGAGCTTCCACTCAAAAATACTAATTATTGTAGGATGGCTTTATCCCAGACAAATTCTCCATCGACAAAATATATATATATTATAACTTTTAAAGACGAAATAAAATTGAATGATTTCGATGACCACTGCTATAAGTTGTATGATAATTCAAACATTTTCTACTTTATTTATAACCATGAGTTTCACAAAATAAATAAATATATAAATAAAATTATGCCTATTCAATTTTGACACATAAATTATGTCTTATCCTTAGACCTTAGCTATCACTTTTTTTTTTGTCTCCCAATGTTGAATCATTTTCCTCAATGTATAATAATTAATTTAATTTTCAAGAGGCCCATCATTTTAATGGTAAAACTAAATCTATATATGTACTTTCAATCAATGGTCACCATTTTTCTGGTGAAACGTCTCACTGTTTAAAATAACATAAAAAGTGAGACAAGAAAAGATATAAAGCAGGAAATCTTTTTCCTTGTCTCATTCAACTCATTCCCCATCGTTTTATTTTTATTTGTCGGGGTCTCGGGGAGGTTCAATATTCATTTTAAAATTTGATTAATTTAAATGTATGTTGAAAAATTTCATTTAAAATGTGTACTTTTTAATTTTATTATTTAGATACTCTTTATTATGAAAATGGTTTATATATACTTCTATTCCCTACTGTTACATAAATAACCTACATATATTCTTTTTCTTTAGCGGAAGTAAAAAGAAATAGTTTAAATTAATTTCTTAATTTTTTTAATCTATGTAGGGTGCATTTGATCATTCTCACACGTTTTTTGTTTTGACTATTTTATTCATCGACTAATTTGAATTTATTATTTTGATGATCAATTTTTTTTTTTTGCACTTATTTTCTTCTAAAATTTATTATAGATGTCCCAAAAATTTCTTTTACGGGATATAAAAACTAAAAATTACAATGTAGCTCCAAAAAAAATTAAAACAATTTTAGTTTTTTTAACTTTTTAATCTTTCTTTTTTTCTTATTTTTACACCAAAGAATGAAAGAATAAAAATAAAAATAATAATCAAAGAAGTCAAAAATAATTTATGTGTGAAAAAAGATCAAATACGTGATTTTTTTAAAAATAAAATAATTTTTTTTCACTTTTGTAATGGTAGGGATATATATGAGCCACTTTGTAATGATATGTGAGTCATATTTGTAACGGTAGGGATATATGTGAATCACTTTTGTAACAAAGGTATATTAAGTTATCAACTCTAAATGACAAAGTTGAGAGCTATATCAAGCCCTTTTCCCTTTATAAAATTTTGACAAATATATGAATCAAAGTAATTTTTGTCTAAATTTTGAGTAAGTATGGAAAAAACTATATTAAATATCTATAACTATAAATATGAACTCATTTATTATTATGTTTATAGGTCTAGTAGCTGTGTAGATTTCTTGAAAAAATTGCATGGAGCACATCCTAAATAGTATTGAAGTAGGGTTTTCGTTGCCTAAATAACATGATTTACTTGATATATTTGTATTATCTTTTATTGAGAAATAATAAGAGTTGGTGATTGACCGTGAATTTTCTTTCCTTTAAGGATTTCCCTCATCAACTTGAGTGTTTTTCTTAATTATTATTATTGCTTTCACTAATCACTGTTTCATAATATATATTTCTTATTATATATTAACTTAAATCATTATATGAATTTATAGATTTTAAATTCTAAATTTATAGCTTTTTAAATTTTGAAAACAATTTAACTTAATTTATCATTTTGACAATCTTAATGAAAAGATTTTAGAATTACATAAATGTTATAAAATATTAAGATCACAAATTTTAAATTTTATAGACACATAACTATTATAATATATTATGACTACGAATCTTAAATTTATTTTTTTAATTTTTTTAAAAAAAAATTATGTGTCCATTCAAATTTTATTACATAACTTGAGATGAAGAGAATATTATTTTTATGAAGTTTACACACGTCTTATCCTTAGCTATCATTTTGTTTTGTGCTTTTTTTTTTTTTTTTTGTGTGTTTGTGTGTCTCCAAACTTTGATATTCATTTTCGAGAGGCCCATTTTATTGAGAGAAAAACAACATAAAAAGTGAGACAAGAAGAAAAGAGATATGGAATCTTTTTGTTGTCTCACTCAACTTATCGTGTTCTTTTTTTTAATTCTGGTTCGATATTTGCTATTTATTTTGAAATTTAATTAATATAAATTTATATTAAAAATATTTATTTTATAAGTAAAGTATAATTTATCAGATTAAAGATTATCATATTCTCAAATTTTGAATCTAAAATAATTGATTAAGAATAGAAAAATATTTATGGTTATATTACATTTTTTTACCGTCCATCGTCATTCTTTAATCAATGTAATCTCTTTGTCATATCATGGTAGAGCTGACAATTTCAACTCATATAAATGAAAGAGGTTCATTTAACCCATATTTAATCAAATGAATTACTCAGATTTATTAAATGGATAATTTGAGCTTCAATCCATTTAAAAGTTCATACAAATATGAATAAAGTGGGTAAAATATGAAAATAAATATAGACTCATACATCACCCACTTATAAAAAAAAAAAAATTTAAATCACTTATTGCACTAAAAAAATTAAAAAGAAAATTGGGGGGTTTGGGATGGGTAGGGGTAGGGTGGGGGTGAAAAAAATTATTATTTTTTAGAAGTTTTTTAAGGCTTTTTAAGAAACAAAATTGGGGGTGAGGGTGGGGGTAATATAGGTTGAAATATTAAGAATTTAGCTTTGATTTAATATTTTTTGGCTTTAAGAGATTAAAGTGGGCTAGAACCATTTATCTGAATTATATTTGACCGAATTCATATTCATCAATATTTTATATACAAGTGGACTGTAATCCATTTTAACTTCCATTCTTAATCGATCTCAATCCAATCTAATTCACTCATTTGTTACCCCTACATTGTGGTATAATTGTGTTAATTATTAATATATCCTATAATATATGACATGACCTAATGTAAATATGTTGCTTCCAACAAGTCAATTATTCGATATTCGGAATTCATTAGCACAATTAATAAAATTTTCATTGTGCAGAAATGTCTAAGTATTTTTTTGATAAATTCATTGAAGAATCACAATAATCGTCGACTAGCCTAATTGTAAAAATGTCTAAGGTTCAAAAGCTTAAACCATTAAATTTAATCGTTGTATTTACCACAGATACATAAAATAATATAAGATTCTCGTATTATTTATATTTATATAAGAATTTTCAAAAAAAAATTATTTCTTTATTCTGATATGTTAATTTAAAACTATTATAAAAATTCATAAATTTTAATTAAGTTCTGAATCTGTTTTTAGAATGTATTTTGGATACTAGGCAGGGGCTGACCCACCCTATATCATGAGGTGCCGACCGACAGTGCTTCGTTGAAACTTTTTAGTATTATATATATTAAAAAATCTGAAAAATAAAAATATCCCTACAAATAACGTTAATGACATTGCTTGAATAACTGAGTTTCTTGGCTCGCGTTGGTTTGCAGCGCGAATGTAATGGTCATTCACCAAGGTGCAACCCGATTTCAAGCTCCAGTAAGGTTGTATTTGTCTTTTATTTTTGAAACATTTTTAGAGAAAAGTTTAATATTATAGGAATTCGAACCACCAGGCTCCTATTTATAGTCAAATCAGGTTAAATTAAACCAATTGCACTAGAATATTTAGTACTTAGTACTATCTTCAATAAGGCTATTATCTATATATTTCAAAATATGAAAACTCATCGAGGAAAGTTTAGTAGTTTACCTTACTTGCGTTTTATTAGTACATTTTAAATAGTTTTTATTGATATAATGTTATTATATTGACTATTTATTGTTTATTATTTTTTAAATATCAACACCGCTTACTAAAAATCTTACGTGCGCCACTAAATTACTAGGTTGAATCCATCAACAACTCCTTAAAGTTTGTACCAACTTTTACTAGGTCTAATCATTGTATTTTTTTTAATTAAATATCGTTAAGGAAATCTCTTATATCATCACCCTATTTTAGCATATTAAGTCAAGAACTGGATATGGTTAAATTGGTTTTTAAATAACTTTATATAAATGAGCAGTGAATTAAATTATGATAACGATAATCTTCATTTTAGAAAGAGTGTTAATCCTTGTTCTCTGTTTTTTTTTTCACATGTGACAACGATTGATTAGTCCAAATGCGATTCCTTTTACCCCATAGATAGAAGATTTATGTATATTTAAGGCCTATTTGTTTGCAAATATTTTAATTTTAATCATTTAGATCTAATCGTTTATCATCCACAATCACTATCCTTAGTCTAACTACAGTAAAACCTCTGTAAATTAATATAGGTGGGACCATAAAATATTATTATTTTATAGAGATATTATTTAACCGATAAATTAATATTTATTAATTTAAAGAGTGTTTTTTGAAAACGTCATTCATGAACTTGCGATCATGATTAAGGATCTCGATTATCACAAAAAGTTGACGTCAATAACCTTTTGGATTATCCGGATGAAAGTGCTACATGTTCAGAGGTCCATTACTTAGTAGAAATTGTGGATACCATAAGAAAAAAACAATGTTGATGATGAAGTTGAAGATGATACAATAACGTTGCAACTAGTTACGCTTAAGAAAACACTTGTCGCATCTAGAACTCTTTACAATTTTATGGTGCAGTTCGAAAAGACAATACCAGAACTTTTTGATGCAATAAGAAAAGTTAGAGATGAGCTTCAACTAGATTCAAATTTTAACAAAAAAACACAATAGAATCATATTTCACTTGTCTTAGATATATTTGTACTTTTAAAGAATTATTAATTTATAATATTGATGGGACTATATATTTATATAGGGGTATTCTGAAAATATATTATCTTATTATTTTATCGAAATTGGTGATTTTTTCCATTGGCCCAAGTCGGGATCGGAAGAAAATATTATCTTAGAGAGATTATTAATTTACCGAGTATTAATTTAGTGAGATTTTACTGTATAACCATCACTATCGTCACGTACCAAAATCAATCACCATCACCAGTAGCCATCATTTGTAATCATAACCACCAACCATTATTATATCAACTAATCACTATTTATAATTACCACCATTAGTTAACATTATATATCAATATGACATCATCGTTCACCTCCGCCATTAGCTATTATTATCATTCCACTACTAATTATCAACTGTCACCAGCAACAACCATGGGTAATTACTACTGTCAATTATTACACTATAAGATATTACCCACACCACCGCTATCAGTCAAAACCATCACAAATCAACACACACAATAACAATTGTTAATCATCACCATCACCAGATGTCGTTTAAAAATTTTTAAATATTTTATTGATATATTATTAAATCAATTTAGTATTTTTATTTAAATTTTATATTTAATAAAATTTATATATTCTGATATTGACAAAATAAATTGTCTTAGCTATTTCATATTCAAATCTTAATGCAACATCTTAATATTCAGATATATATTCAGATTCAAACCTCTAATTCTTAATGCACATCTTAGTATTAAGATGTGCATTCAGTTTCAGACGTCTTATCTTAATGAAAACAAATAAAACATTATAGGTGTCAATATCCTTGTGGATTTTTCGTCTATTTTAAAGTTATTTAGTGAAAATTCTAATTCCATCACTAATTAGGCGAAGTTGGATAACCTTTAAAAGAAAAAATAATGCTGAATGATTTTTGATAGTCAATTATTATAAATTAAACCTATTTATAACCATGAGTTTTTTAAAATAAAAAAATAATTTAAAAAAAAAGCCTTAAATTATGCGTCTATTCAAATTTTGACACATAACCATGAGTTTTATCCTTAGATATCACTTTCTTTCTTCTTCTTTTTTGTCTCCAAACATCGAATCATTTATCCTCAATGCATAATACTTACTATTTCATTTTCAAGAGGCCCATCATTTTAATATATGATGATGAAATTGAATCTATTTATGTACTTTCAATGACACGTCTTACTATTTTAAATAACACAAAAAGTGAGACAAGACAAAAAATGTAGAGCATGGATCTTTTCCTGTCTCACTCAACTCATTCCCCCATCGTTTTTTTTAATTGGTTGGTGAGACTCAATATTCTTTTTGAAATTTGATTAATTTAAATTTATGTAAGAAAATTTCATTTAGAATTGAAGTATTATTTATAAATTTTTGATGAGTATATGAACCAAAGGAATTGTTAGTCCAAATTTTGTATAAATATAAAAAAAAAAAAACTATATTTAATATATATAAAATACTTACGAACTTATTTATTGTTATGCTTATAGGTTTGTTGCGTAGATTACTTGAAAAAATTGCATAAAGCAGTAGAGTACATCCTACATTGTATCGAATTAAAGTTTTTGTTGCATGTATAAATATGATTTACTTGACATATTTATATCATCTTTTATTGAGAAATAATAAGAATTGATGATTGGTTGTGAACTTTCTTCCCCTGGAGGGTTCCCCACATTAAATAAAGTGTTTTTGTTCAATTATTATTATTATTATTATTATTATTATTTTCACTAATCATTGTTTCATAAATTTTCTTACTATATATTAACTTAAAAAATCGTTATAAAAATTTATAAATTTTAAATTCTAAATTCATATTTCTCTTTCGAATGCATCTTGGATAGAATTAATTAATGTTTTGAATGAAATAGCTCTATATATCTTGTTAGGTGTGTTTGACGTCGTTTTCTCTTGTGTTCTTGTGATTGGTACTCCCTCTATATTAATATGAGCTTTTAGAATTTTCCCGAGAAGATTTTAGAATTACAAAAATTTTATAAATTATTAAGCTAATAAATTCTTAATTTTATGACGGCATTAATACTATAACATATTATGACTACGAAGCCTAATTTTATTTTTTAAAAAAAAAAAAATTACGTGTCTATTCAAATTTGAGATATAAATTAAAATAAGGAAGAATTATTTTTATCAAGTTATGTACGTCTTATCCTTAGCTACCATTTTGTTTTGTGCATTATTTTTTGTTTCTGTGTGCGTCTCCAAACTTCGAATCAATGCATAATATTTCATTTTCAAGAGGCCCATTTTATTGAGGATAAATATAAATCAACATAAAAAGAGAGTCAAGAAAAAATAGGGAGAAGGAATCTTTTTCTTGTCTCACTCAACTCATCCTTGTTTTTTTAATAAATTCTTTTTTGATATTCGATATTTATTTTGAGACCTGATTAATTCAAATTTGTATCGAAAAATTTTATTTTGAGGATAAAGTGTTAATTAGTAAATTAAATATAATCATATTCTCAAAATTTAATTTGAAATATTTGATTAAAAATATAAAAAAATACTTACGATTATATCATATTCCTCCATGCACGTCTCCATCGTTGTGCTTGTTTCAATAAGGGCATTTTCAGAAAAAGTTAAAAAACAATGCTTTTAATTTAATTTAACCAATATATAATTTTCCAAAAAAAATTATGGAACACACTTTGGTTATTTTCTTTAGTTTTAAATTTATAACATTAAGTTGTAGTTTTATTACTTTGAGTGTCGCTAATATTTATGTAAATTTTGTAACTATTTTGAGTAATAAAACTACTATCGATGAAGAAACATACTTTAATTATGGACTCGCAGTGAGCTTCTTCACAATAAATTTGTGAATGAGATTATTTATCACCACCCACCCACGCACACACAAAATAATCATCTAATTAAATAATCTAATCAGATGTAACATAAAATATTATTAGTATTGATAAATTTTAAGTGGTATTAATTGAATGATTTTAAGTTTTTACTCTAAAATAATTATATCATATTGATAACTTTAAATCATTCAATCAATATCACTAATTATATCAATATGATATAATTATATCAGAGAAAAAACTTAAAATCATTCAATTAATATCATTTAAAATTTATCAATACTAATAATATTTTATGTTATATTTAATTAGATGATTAAAAATTGTTTAATTATGACCACTTAAAAAATAAATTTGTGAATAAATATTGGGCACATGCACTACACAGATTTTTTGTAATTAGTACTTATATAAAAATTGTCAATTTTCTTTCTTTATTTATTATTATATATTGATTTAAAATTATTATAAAAAATTTAAATTTTAAATTCTGAATTTGTTTTTCGAAATGCATCTCAGATACGTACTAAAAACAATAACATGTCTTGTGTAGGCTTATACAATAAGGTCTAGAGAGGATAATATATACGCAAACCTCGTCTCTACCACAAAGGTGATATAAAGGCATTTCCAATAGACCCACGGCTCAATATTACTCCCTCCGTTCCTTTTTAGTTGTTATGTTGCATTTTTAAAGAGTCAATTTGACTAATTTTCAAAGCTAAATTATATTATATTCATTCGATATTTTAAATAAAATTTTAGATATTCAAAAATACGTACTATAAATTGCAAATTTTTTCATATCACTATGACAAAAAAAAAATCTTAAAATCCTAATCAAAATTCATATTGTTTAACTGTAAAAAAGAAAACTATAACGACTAACTAGGAAAGGAAGTAATTATTATTCATTAGAATAGAACCAATAAATGCTTTGAATGAAGAACTCTTACAAAAGTTTAGTGATTAACGCACTGTGTTATAAACATTTTCCAATTAGAATTTTATTTTAATATTTGCGTTAGAATTTATCCTGAATTGTTTAGCTTACTTAAATTTAATTATAATTAATATACTTTTTCCACAAAAATATATAATCTCTCATATTTGTGTAATCCGTAGTAAGACTTCTATAAATTCACTATCTTTCCTACAAATGATAGCACAATAGCATGCATAATGCAATAATTAAAAAAGTCTTATTTAGTGAGAAATTTTTTCTCAATACAAGTTTTTTTTTTTTTTCTAATATTATTAATTTTTTATATGTAGATTAATTGATCAAAATATTTTAAAATTTTATATATTTTTTTAATATACTTCTCTTTGTTATCTAATTTATCATTGTTCAACAATTTGCAACTATTAATTTCGAGGGTGGATCGAGAAAGTTTATACCCTAAAGCCAAACTTAAATGATAAAAGAAAATGTTACAAATATTTTAATTTTGAAGTTTATTTTTCAACCCTTTTGAGATACAAAGTTAATTTTTTAATAATTAATCTTTCCAATAGTTTCTTTTTTCAACTGATAATATAAAGAATCCATTAAATACCTCTTGACATTTTTAATCTAAGGTAAGATCTTATTTTATTTTATTTTTAAATTTAAATATTGGGTGCTGCTCCTTTTATTGAAAGCTAAAAAAGAAATGACCTCTTTTCCTCAGGTCCAATAAAAAACAACCACACTAAGAGCGAAAAAACAAAACAAAAAAAAAAAAAAGAGGAAAGAACAGCAGCAAATGCAACGTCCTCTTCCTCAGGTTTCCTCAAAAATGGCGACAAAAACTTCAATTTCCGTTGAACCAGTATTATTGAGCTTGAGTGAATTCACTTAAAAGTGCCATGACATGGACCTCCTTGAAGACTTGTTCAGCTCACAATGGGTTCTTGGACGTTAAAGTCATGAGCCATCGATCAGCCAAAGTGAAACACATCCCTTCACACAGAATGAGTTGAGAAGAAGTGATACCACTGTGAGAAGATGCACCTCCAAGAGGTAATTTCAACTCGACTGATGTATTCTATTTAATGCTTTCGAAAATGAAGGACAATCATTCAACATGTGAAATTTTTATCGCCGTAGCAGTAGCTCATGTTTTGCATCACCGGAGACCTTTCTGTTGCTTAGTCATTAATTGTCCGGCTGTGTATTAAATCCCTTGTTTTGCATCTTTCTAATCCGTAAATTTGGGATTTTCCTTTGTTCCATTCATTACTACTATTGTCTTTGCCTGTTGCGGTAATTCAAAATTGGTTGACATCTGTACCTGCAAAATGAGCAACATGATTAGCTAGAAAATCAGCCAAGCTGTTTCCTTCCCTGAATGTGTGCACCACCTCCACCTCTACATTCACCATCCATCTTTCTATACATTGAATGTCAACTGAGATTGACCATGGAACTTCCCAAACTCCATCCAACACTTTTTTAACAATCAATGAATCAGTTTCCATGATTAAAGGTAGTAAGCCATTTTCTAAGCAATATTTCAATTCTGCTCTCAATGCTTTCACTTCTGCTACAACAACAGTACATATTTCCACATTTCTAGCTTCAGCAAAGATTAGGTTGCCTCCCTCATCTCGAACACAAAAGGCTGTGGAACCAGGCCCAGGATTCCCTTTACTGGTGCCATCAGTATTGCATTTGAATCTACCCATGGGAGGATGCTCCCAATACACAACTCTACTACAGACTAATGGTGTATATTCCTCCAATATCTTGACTATCGAAGGCCACGTGTTAGGAAGATTTCTTAGCCATGGATATCTAATTTTGGTAAAGAGATACAAATAATTGTTAATCTCCATAAACATGGTGTGTGTAGACATAGTTACTCCATTCCTAACAATGTTTCTTCTCTTCCATATTTGCCAAATAGTGAAGATAGGAACAACATGAATCAAAGGTTTCCTCTTACCTCCACAATCAACTTCCCACCATAAATTTATCACTTGTCTAAATTGAACCATTGGCCCTTGAATACCTGCTGCTTCTGCAAAAATTTTCCACACACTGTAAGCTGTAGGGCAATGAATAAAAAGGTGATCACATGTCTCCTCTGCATTAGTGTTGCAAATACAACATTTGACAGAATCAGTAACTCTCATTCTCACCAACACCTCTCCAATAGGAATTCTCATATACCACAGTCTCCATATTAAAAATGAGATTTTAAAAGGCAACCCTTTCTCCCATATAAACATTATCTTCTCAATTGTATCTCTTCTTCCCCTCATTAGATTCCAAGCACTGCCAGCAGAAAATTTGTCTATACTAGTAGGCATCCACCATGGCTTATTGTTGGAATTTGATAGAATCTTTTTATTTTTTTCTTTTTAGTCTAAAAATATTTTATAGTATTTAATTTCCTTTCAAGTCTAGGTTTTGCATTAATTGCAAAACATTTAGTTTTATTTTAGTTTAGTATCTAGAAGGATTCTTCTTTAGGAAGGATTCTCCTTAGTTATTTATAAATAGGGATGTACTCTTTTATTTGAATCAATGCAAGAATCAATATAAAGAGTTATCATTCATTCTCTCTTTTATTTCTCTTTCTAGTTTCTTCCATTCCATAATAACTTTCAACCACTTTATTTTCATAAATATTTTCAACCCAATTTTAACCCGTGTTTTTATTTTTAACGCAGGGCCAATTTTAACCCGTGTTTTTATTTTTAACGCATGGTTACTTTTAACCAATTTTAATCCATACTATTTTAAATCTTATTTTCAAATTATGACAAACAATACTCTTTCTTTCAATGTCCCACAAATCATCAATGGTGAAAATTATCAAATCTTGACAGTTAAGATGAAGTCTTATCTTGAGGCTTATGATTTGTGGGAAACTATAATGGAAGATAAATTCATACAACCACTCTCTGAAAAATCTTATTATTCCGCCACTCAGAAGGGAAAATCAAAATATACAAAGCCAAAATTGTAATTCAAAATTCAGTTGCAGATTCAATCTTCTCTAAAAATCATTGTATTTGAGACGACAAAAGAAGCTTGAAAAAAAAACATGAAAAGGAGAAAATATTCTCAAGAATAACTAAGTGTTCAAACTCAAGCTAGATACACCAACTTGAGTTTGAGGGGGAATGTTGGAATTTGATAGAATCTTTTTATTTTTTTCTTTTTAGTCTAAAAATATTTTATAGTATTTAATTTCCTTTCAAGTCTAGGTTTTACATTAATTGCAAAACATTTAGTTTTATTTTAGTTTAGTATCTAGAAGGATTCTCCTTTAGTTTAGTATCTAGAAGGATTCTTCTTTAGGAAGGATTCTCCTTAGTTATTTATAAATAGGGATGTACTCTTTTATTTGAATCAATGCAAGAATCAATATAAAGAGTTATCATTCATTCTCTCTTTAATTTCTCTTTCTAGTTTCTTCCATTCCATAACACTTATCTCTGTCATCAGATCTATGAATGTTGGCCAACTTCATACAAATGTGATTACTGACTTCTTCAGTAACAATCTCATTTAACAAAGTGTTATTCCATCCCTCCCCAAGCATTAATTGATTTACATCTTCTATGTGACCATGAACATGGTCAACAGGCAAGTAGTAGTGTAATGCCCCCAATTGTGTCCAGTTATCAAACCAAACCCTACACTGACCAACTTTGGCTCCCACCAAATCTCTTGGTCCATGAAATCTCTAGCTTGTAGCATGAATTTTCATACCTGAGAGCCCCCTCTCCATTCTACCACTTGAGGGCTTTATCTTTTACAGTACTTGTTCCACATAAAGTTAGACCATAATGTATTGGTTGTCCTAAAATTCCACCATAATTTAGCAAAGAGTGCCTTAGAAACATCAAATAGAGATCTAAAACCAAGCCCTCCTTCCTCCTTTGGTAAACATATGTCATCCCAAGCAATCCAGTGCTTAGCCTTTCCACCCTCCTTGAAATTCCATAGGAATTTAGCAAAAATCCTATGATTATCATAAATAACACATTTTGGGGGACAAATAGCAGATAACAAGTATATAAGAATACTTTGTAACACATGATTAATCAACACTGCTTTACCTCCAAAAGACAACAATTTGCCCTTCCAAACCTGCAATTTGCTTTGAATCTTCTTAATTAGCTCTGAAAAGTGGACCTTCTTTTTAGCATGTCAAATAGGACATCCAAGATAAGTCAAAGGAAAGCATCCTCTAGTAAACCCTATAGTATCCTCCACCTCTTGAACAATAGCATGTGCAGTCTTGTTGAACATGTAAAAGAAACTCTTCCCTTTATTAATAAGTTGGCCTGACTGAGCTTCATATAATTGAAGAGTTTCAATTATTAATTGGAGAGATCTCGTATCTGCAAATGCAAATATGATGGCATCATCTGCATAAGCAAGATGATTTAATTGATCACTCCATTTGGGCAATCCAAAACTCTTAAATTCATAGTTGTAAAACAAATGATGAAGAGCCTTTGTTAACACTTCTGCTGTCAATATGAAAAGAGCAGGAGATAAGGGATCCCCCTGCTTTACCCCCTCTAGTAGAATGAAAAAAATCCATGAGCCTAACCATTAACCAGTACAGAGTACCAATTACTGGCTACCAACCTCCAAACCATATCCAATATCCTGTTGTCAAAGCCTATTTTCTCTAAGACTCTAATCAGAAACTTACAATCCACCCTATCATAAGCTTTAGCCATATCCAATTTGATGACCAAATTAGCAGGCTTCCCTCTCTTTCTAATCTCTGAGATTATTTCTTGTGCCAATAACACATTTTCAGTGATATTTCTTCCTTTCACGAATCCTGACTGATTAGGAGAAATTAGCTTTGGCAAATTCCCCTCCAACCTATCATGAAGAAGTCTGGAAATAATCTTATTAAGAAAATTACTCAAACTAATTGGCCTAAGGTCTGAAAAAGATTGAATGATATCTTTTTTAGGTATTAGGACCAGGTTGGTATGAGTGATAGACTTAGGCAAAGAATGACCCTGAAAAAAAACATGAACCACCTTCACGATATCTGGCCCAACTATATCCCAACAAGTCTGATAGAAGTGACCTGTAAACCCATCTGGACCACAAGCACTATCAGCATTAAGCTCAAATACCACTTTTCTGATTTCATTCTCTAGAGGTAATGCAGTCAAATCTATCATTTTCATCTTGTTTTATTTGGGGTTGTATGTACTGTAAACAAAGATGCTTCAGAATCAGTAGCTCTCCCAGTGAATTGGTCTTTAAAAAAGCTTACTGCCTCTTCTGCAACTTGTTTATCCCCCACAGCCTAAGATCCATCTGCTTTCAACATTCTGTTAATAGTCAACTTTTTTCTTCTTCCTTTTACCAAACAATGATGGAATCTAGTATTTCTATCTCCTTCCTCAAACCATTGCACCCTTGACTTTTGCCTCCAATACTCTTCCTCATAGTGAATATAGAGCTTAAGTTCAGCTTGAGCTTGCTGCAATACTGCTCTATTTTCTGGGGATGGACATTCTTCAAAGTATTCTTCTTTCACTCTCACAATTTCCTCCCTAATGACCAATTGATTAAAGATGTCTCCAAATTTCTCCTTGCTTCACTTTGATAGTGCATGCTTAGTTCTTTTTTGCTTCAGCTTTAGTTGAATAAATATATCATCCACATCTTCAGACACCCAATTTTGTTGCACCACTTCTTTAAAGTCTTCTCTTTCTGTCCAGAACTTCAGAAACTTGAAGGGTCTAACAATAGTATGACTGCTGCCCCCACAAGTTAACAATAATGGAGCATGATCAGACCCTATTCTGACCAGATGCTGCAAGCTAGTGTCACCATACAACTCTGAAAACCTTTGATTCACCACTACTCTATTAAGCCTTTTGAAAATGCAATCTTCATTTACTCTACCATTCCACCAAGTAAGAGGACTTCCAGAGAAGTTGACATCAAATAATAGATCACAAGAATTAATACAGAAGGCAAAATCTTCATATTCCTGAGGATACACAGGTAAACCTCCAATCTTCTCCTCTCCCCCCATTATTACATTGAAGTCTCCACCCGCCATCCAAGGTAATGAAAAGTTATGGCTAAGGGAGTAAATGTCATCCCAAAGTCTTAATCTTTCATGTGCAGTACATTTAGCATAAACAACTGTTGTAATCACCTGATTACCATCCTCCAAAGTAAGATGTAGGGTGAATTGTTGCTCAGTGTGTGAAATAAGTCCCACTTGAATATGATCTTTGATAAAAATCTAAATCTGACCATTACTATTATAATTCACATAGCTCATCCCCAACCTCCTTTTATATCTTTGAATATGTCTGGTATCCTGAAATGGTTCCATCAGAGCAATAATATCAAACTTATGATGACTGTTTAACATTTGCACTCTATGAAAAGCGTCTGTGTGTTCACTGATCTAATATTCCAAAACAAAGCTTTTATTGTCATTGAGATACTGCTTTCACACACACACCCCCCCCCCCCCCCTTTTGACCTGAATCCTTGTTGGAATGCTACTGACTGAACTTTCCCCCTTACATTTACCTTTTCTGGCTTTAGGTAGAGTTTTAGGAGATAGCCCTGCATCCCTACTTACTTTACTGATGTTGTTGTTGCTGTGTTCCTCTTCCTTATCTTCTTTCCCTTTGTCCCCCATTCCTTTTTCAGTATTTGGCAATGCTAAAACTTCCTCAACATCTGTAGGTTCCTTGCATTGTCCCTGGTGTGACACAATTCCATGCAGCATATTCATTGGAGGTGATTTCTGCTCTGCCCCTGTCAATACTATCTCCTTACTATCCTGACCAGTATGTCTCTCAATATTCCTTACTTGTTTCTGAATAAAGTCAGGTGGAGATCTTCCCTCAACTGATGTGACAACTTGAAGTGGAGTCTGATCAATTACAGTTGCCATCTCCTTCATAAATTGGAGATCATTTTTATTATCCGGAGTTGTATATATCTCTAATTGCTTCTCCACATTAATGCCTTCAGTATGTTGCTCTGTAGAATCTCCCCATTTAGTAGTTGTGGTCTGCTCAATGGTATCTTGTTCATCTGTTGATTCCTCTTTCTTTTCCTCTTCACTTTCACTGTTATGAATACTCCTCTCTGATGATTTAGAGGTAGTAAGATATTTATGCTCCTGTACTGTTGCTATACTTTGTTGCACATCATTATCTGGACATTTGTTCTTGTTATTTTTTGTTGTAAACGAACTGTTTATCCACTCTTTTGTGGACATTTGTTGTTCTTCTGTCGTCCCTGTGATTGCCTTCTCCTTTCCTTGTAGCTTCTCTGTATGAGCCACATCTGAGCTGTGATTTGCTAATACATCAAAAGTGTTAGCAGTGGCAACACCTTCCTCCACTACCACAACTTTGTTTACATCCACTTGTTCTTCAACTTTATTCCTTGGAAGTCGTTTATCTGTAGGATGCCATCTTTTGAATTGCCTTCCAACTCTAATCACTGGATATGCATTACTTTTAGAGATACCAGCTTCCTCTGTTTGTTTCTCATTGTCAAGGTGTCTCCTCAATTCTGGATGTAAAATCCTACAATCTTGTCCAGCATGTCCTTGTAGCTTGCATTCTTTACAATACTTAGGTAACATATCATATTGTACCTTGACCTTCTCAATTCTGGACGTTTCTGCAGCTTCATTGACAATTTCTAACTCTACAAATTTTGGTAAATCAGCAAGCAAGTCCACCTGCACTTTGACCCTAGCACAACTAGGTCTCGTCTTGTTGATAGTAGCTGAATCGAAGTGTAGAGGTTTTCCAATAGCATGAGCCAATGAAAAAATGGATTCTTTAACAAAAAAAGTAGGTTTCAAATCCGGAAAAGAGATCCATGCCATCGCCTGAGTAGTCTCTGCATCTACATTAAACTTATCATCATAAATCAACGGTCTCATCAAATACGAGTATCCATCTTTCGCGAGAATGTAACAACTTGATTTTGACATCATATTAATAAAATCCTCTTGTCTTGTCGATTAAATCTTATTAAAATATGTCTATTCCGCAATAACTCAATTTGACAATCTCCCTTAACGTTGCATTGCTTGGGTATTTGAACCCTAAGTTCATCTAATTCGGGCCACCCATATGAGAATTTGCCAACGACAGCATATTGTAAATTCTCAATGGTATTCATTCGATCAACCTCTTCCTCAGTCCATGTAACTCTGGGAATCCCATTATTATAACAGATCTTCTTAATGGGGATTGACGATGTATGAGGTGTGGTATTGTTACCCTTAAACAATGTTGATTTGTAGAGGAGGCGAAATCAATATGTTTGATTGATAGGCACAGTAGGTGAGCAGTGCCATGAGGATTAGATGAGCGGTAGAAAAATTATTCTGATCAGTCACGTGAGGTGGCTGGCTGACCAGTGGCCGGACCGGTCATATGTGGTGGCAGTATTCAAAACCGGCAAGGCAACATAAGAGAGTACGGCGCCTGCAATCGTCCTTTTAGTGTAAGATCTTATAAATTTTTAACAAATAATTGTTATATATATTTTACTCGACTCTTAGATATGATTGAATATATTAATTAGAATACTGTCTTCTAGCTTTATTATATTTCTCAATTATTTTAATTCAAAAAATAAGTCAATAATATCATAATACTGATAGATACCATATATTTCTCATTTATTTTAATTCAAAAAATAAGTCTACAACATCAATAATATCATAATACTGACAGATACGATTTAGGATACGAGATTAAGATAATGTCTTTTCAAATTTCCATCATCCACTAATCTATTTTTTTTTTTACTAATAAATAGATTTTTTGTTGTTTGCTAAAGTTTGTCAAGAGCTTTTATTTTGGGATTGTAGTGTCAATTCTTTTCTTTTATTCCTTGTGAGTTTTTAATAATCGAATTCATATTTTTAGTTGACATATTGACATTCTAATATATAATTAAAATATAACATTTACCTACAAAATAAACAACAACACACTCCGTAGGCTTACAAAGTATACATAGATTTGACCTCTATCTAGAAGTAGAATGATTGTTTTCGATAAACCTTCAACTCAAGATTAAAATAGTCTAAAATAATAATAATGCAGATTAGGAAAACAACATATAGTAGCAGAATAATACTATAACAAAATAATACTATAATCAAACTACATAAAACAACATATAATAACAAAATCGAAGAACAAAAAATAAGAGTAATACTATGACTACTAGAATGAACTACAAGTCAATACACTCCTACCTACTAGTATGGACACCTTCCTACCTACTACCCTTCTACTCTAATCTGCATTCTCCACATCTTTCTATCTAAAGTCATGTCCTTATGTGAGCTGTAACGGTGTCATATCATGTATAATTACCTCTCCCCAACACTTTTTGATCTACCTCTACCTCTCATGAATCTAATCATAGCCTTTGCACTGAGGCATCCATATCTCTCTTTATGACATGGATGAACCATATCAACTTTCGCTTCCCACATCTTGTCTTCTATCGAAATTACTCCCACCTTATCCTCAGTTTTAATTTTATTTCTTATAGTATATCCACGCATCCGTTGTAGCATCCTCATCTCCTCATATGAAGTTTCTTGGTCGGTCAACACTCGCCCCATGTAATGAAACTGATCTAACCACCACTTTGTATAATTGACCCTTAAATTTTAATGACATCTTCTTATCAAACAAATCTCTTGATGTGAGCCTCCATTTCATCCACCTTGCACTAGTACGGTGGGTGACTTCCTTGTTTATCTCTTCATTTCTATAGATAATAGATCCAAGATACTTGAAACTATCTCTCTTTTGATTGACTTGTGTATCAAGCCTTACTTCCACGCCAGCCTCATGCACCACATCACTTAAACTTGTGCTCCAAATATTTTGTATTGATCCTGCTCAACATGAAACCTTTAAATGCTAAGGTTTGTCTCCAAACCTCCAATGCAACTTATATTAGGGTTAAAATACACCTGGAGAATAAAATATTAAAAATAAATGATCTTGGTTATAGAATTATAGAATAATAAAACTTTAGATAAATAATATTATGTACTCTCAATCCAAAAAAGTAAATTTAAGAGAAAATTTTGCAAATAACTAACATTAGGTCAAAAGTAGGTTTGATTAGCTACACTTTTATTAATTAGAATTCATAGTTATAGTTATAGCTTGCCATCAAACCTTACAGTGTAGGACTACATTAGACATGTTATTGTTATAAGTATAATATCCGAGATGCATTTCGAAATACAAGCCTGAAGATTTTAACCTTACCTGTGAATTCTTAAATACAAACTCTAAAATTGATCAAAATTGCCCATAGTGGTTTAGATTTCAATGAAACTTCGATTTATCGATTTCAATGATACATAAATCTTCTTCAGTTATTCGTAACTGTCTTTGTTATATGTATTCATTTATTCCATTGATACATAAAAAAAATATGTATGTACAATTTGATCAATATATATTACTTTGTTTGTTATTGTTGATCAATATATGTAGATATGATTTTTGGTCTTTTATAAAAAGTATGTTGTGAACCAAGCTGACCCCGTAAGGATCTACGGGCTATTAGAGAGTTTTATTTGGGATTCAAGCCCATTTACACTTTGTTAAAAAGGACTAGGAGTTAGAAGAACGATTATGCAAAATTATTATGTCAAAGCTTTGGCATTCTGATATCTCTCATCTCCCTTCTATGGTCTTGTATCTCATCCCTTTCAAGTTATTTGTTTCTCTGTTAATCTCTCCTTAGTGTTCTCTCCTTAGTTAGAGTGTTTCAAATACATTCATACAACGTATAACAAGAAATTAGATAAATTGAATACATTGATACAAGAAGCGAAAACACTCAAATACACTGATATAAAGTATAACAAGAAACAAATATTGTTGAATACAACGACATAAGAAGCAAAAATATCTAATACATTGATACAATATATAACAAGAAATAAATACACTTAAATATATTAACACAAATGTATAACAAGAAATAGTACACTTGAATACATTGATATAATAACAAGATACAATTGAATATCACTCAAACTCAATTTCTAAATGAAAGAAAAATTAATAGTTGAATATAGTGGTTGCAGTGACAGAATCAGAATTTTCACTAAAAGAGTTCAAAATATAAAGAAATAAACACACAAACTAACCGAAATAGGTTGAACATCTACTTTTTATACACGAAAAATAATTTAATCATGAACAAATATTATAATTTTTTGTTAGAGGGGGTTCTGATGAACCTCTTGACCCAAAACTAGCTCCGTCCCTGAGTATCAATAGCATCTCCAAATACATATATATAAATATATAAATTTTGGTGATGAATACTCAATATATTCACTCAAATACATTGATATCAAATACATTTAAATATGTTAATATAAGAAGTAAAAATGCTCAAATACAAAATACAAATATATATATAACAAAAACTGAATACAGTTGAAACATTGATACACGAAATGAAAACACTCATATACATTGATGCAATATATAACCGTGGATGATATCTTTGTAAATATTTTTTTTTATGCAATACATGCTATTTTTAATATATCAAATGAAATAATGCATAAGTAATAAGGGTAACTTACACAATTAATTCCAATACTTTAGGATCTTATTACTTAGATTCATACTAGTTTGCAGTATTACGTTCTTTACCATACTTTGAGTCTCATATACATGTATCTTTCTCTTTTAGATACATGTATCTTGTATAAATTAGTGTGTCTAGTTAAGGAATATAATTGAAATTAATTAAGGAGTGTGCCTAATCTCTCTCTCTCTCTCTCTCTATATATATATATATATAAAGCTGAATATAGACAATCTGATATGGCACATCTCTATGTCCAGCATTCTTATTTATTTTTTATTTCTTTTTTTATTGAAACTTTTATCTTTCTTTTCTATTTTTATTTGTGTTTTCAAAAATCTAAAAGTATTTAAATGCATTACCCAATAATCACGTTTATTTAAAAGTTTCATTACACTAAAATACATTTAAGTGAATGGAAGATGAAAAGACAAAAAACTTCCATTACACTAATATATATTTAGATAAATGGAAGATGAAAAGAAAAAAAGTTTTTCATTTTTCATAACTGCTTATATTTGTTTAGCCTATAAAGTAAACATATTTGAGTATTGCTAACCAACAACAATGAAATCATTCACTTTGCCTCTCATTCTTCTTCTGATGTTGTGATGATGATGATGACGATGATGAAGAATATCCGATATCAAATTTCAACATTGAAATGTCCAACAAATTTCTAGGCCTTGTAATATTTTAAGAAAAGAGAAAGAGAAAGTATCTTGTGGTTTTTATGAAGATATTGGAAGGAGAAATGTCATGTAGCAAAAGTCTTTCTTTAAAATAAAGACTTTTTAAAAGAATGACCATTCCTCCTACAAGGAGATATATATTGAGAAAAACTTTTTTAATTTGGATGAAAATTAATGGGAAGAGTGATTATTGCATCAAGGGGTAAGAGATTTATTTGGAGGAAAATCAATCTATTTATGGAATTCATATCAAATTGGAGGAGAATAATCAAAAAATATTTTTAGTAATTTAAAAATAAAAGAAGACAAAATCAGTGCTTATATTATTTCATTAAACTTCTTTATTCTATTAATTCCTTTCTTTTTTGATTTTGTCTTAATTTTTTATGTGCCTTTATTTAAAGTTTATTTTATTTTTCTTATTTATTTTTAATTATAGTTTTCTTTCGGCACTTTTTAAATTTTTTTTTATAAAAAGATGATTATATTTAGTTCATTTCATCATCAATTCTTTTAATGACTTTTACTTTCTTACCTTAATCTCATATTAATGTTATTTATATTATTTTCTTAATTTTTTTTATTTTTCAATAATCCTTGCGTTATTTATTATTCCTTCAAATTATGATTTTATATCCATTTAATAATGGATTTGTATCCGTCTTCCGCTATGAAAATTTTTTAATATATTTT